>JAAEAF010014882.1:0-61801 GCA_011037195.1 Triatoma infestans
CATCGCTAGCTTTTATCATCACTAGCTAGCTCTCAACATCATCATGCTAGCTTTTATCACTAGCTAGCTCTCAACATCCCCATCGCTACTATTTATCATCACTAGCTAGCTCTCAACATCCCCATCGCTAGTATTTATCATCACTAGCTAGCTCTCAACATCATCATCGCTAGCTTTTATCATCACTAGCTAGCTCTCAACATCACCATCGCTAGTATTTATCATCACTAGCTAGCTCTCAACATCATCATCGCTAGCTTCTATTCATCACTAGCTAGCTCTCAACATTACCATCGCTAGCATCCTGCAACATCAGCTAGTATCATCATTGCTAGCTTTCTGCAACAGAAGCTAGTTTTCATCAACTTTGCTAGCTACAACAAACCCATGCTAGCTGCACAACAACAACAACGCTCGCAGCAAAACCAGATGTGCTACGAAGATACATCAGCCAGCAGCACGCTCAAATTTTTCTCATATGAAACATTTCTTCAGGAAAGGGGATGATATAATAGGATCCTAAGAAGGCATCCAAAGCAAACAGAGAAACAACGAGTCAGCAACCAACTACTACCCTTCTCTTCACCCACTCTAAATCTGTCGCTACCTAATTTCTCTTATACGTGTCAAGTCCTGCAGTTTGTGTTACTTCTTCATTATACGTGTTCAGCATTATTACCAGTTTATTCATCTCTTAAACCCAATTCTCTCCTTCTCAAACCCATTATATTGGTGGGAGGTTTCGACCAGCTTCAGCATTTTCGAAACAAGCTTAGAAGAATGGTAAGTCTTCATTTTTTGCAATTTTACACATTTCTATCTTAATATTTATCATATTTATTTTTTCTTAATTCTACACTTGTATTTTAAATTTATCTTTTTTATGAAAAGAGCCGATATAAACAAAAAATTTCCGAATGGGCAGTAATTTAATTGCATTTACGCTTAGCAAAAATTAAAAACATGACCACTTACAGACTTACACCACTGACGATCAGGAAAAATCCGCCGGTGAGGCAATTGCATATCTTTTAAACAAATGTAATGCTCCCAATCCCGTCAACATTCGAAATTGGAAAATGATAAATAACCTACCGGTCTTCGATGGGTCACATAATAGCGAAGTAACAGGCTTCGCTGACCAACTTAAGAACTACAGTACCCGCTCTGGATGGTCTGGTAAGGCGGACAAGTTGGAGATTTTAATATTGAAGTCAACTGGTCCTGAAAATATTTATTTCGATACATTCAAGAACCAATGCGCGAACAGCAAATAATCATAACATATCAGATGCAATTGAGAATCTGATAAATAGATTTAAAAAAGAAAAAACACCCATAATTCTTCTGCGACAAATTACCAACTTGCAACAGAATCCTAACGAAACTCTAGAAGCTTTTTCAGATCGGATAAAACATATCTCCACTTCTCTACTCTTCAAAACCCAAGAGAATACATTGCTCCCCCTGTTGTTGATCACTGACGCCTTTATTAAATCGCTACCAATTCCATAAAGGCGTAAGTGCAAATTAAATTCCCCAAAACCCTTGATGAGGCACAAGCCTATGCTACAGCCCTCAGGGACATAAAAAATTTAGAACTGCAAGGTTCAATATTCGCCATCAAAAAGGCAGATACGCAGTACAATCCACTAACAAACCCCATCGCTATGCAAGCATTGTTCTGGTATCGACGAAAGCAAAGCTTAATTTCAAAATCACCTTCGCCATGTAAATTCTGTAATGATAGTCATTGGAATCGCGACTCAAATCGCGTTTCAAATCGTCACAAATCGACGAAAGCGACGTCAATAGGGATGCAACTCATGGAGACATTAGGTAGCAGATACTCATCAAACAGTTGGCTGCATGCATTTACAGATGGGTCAGCACAGCCCGACCGTAGTAGTGCTGGCGCGCGTGTTTATTGCGAACTATTTCAGAGCTACCAGCCAGTCGGACGTGCATGCACGAATTTTGACGGCGAAATTGCTGCAATAAAGCTCGCTCTAGAAAATATTGAAGGACTCGCAAAAAAAATGTTATCATCCTAGTGGACTGCCGTTATCGCTCTGACTAAATTAAGAGACTGCGAGTCCAACAACATACTTAGCTGCCGGAAAAAGATTAGTCAGTTACTAAAAAGACGGTTTCAGATTATACTCCAATGAGGCCCAAGCTATTTGGGTTGGCTGGAAATGAAAAAGCTGACCAGCTGGCTAAGCTCGGCGCACGGTCATCGCAGCGAGGGCCTCCACTCCATATTCTTGCGGCCCGTTCTCTGATTTGGTCCACATTAGATCGCAAACAAAATGATGCTCACCGAGAGGCAGTACTTGGAAAGAGATACGAAGCCCTCTGCTGGTTAAATAGTGAACTGCCTCATAAAATCAACGTGGCCGGCTTACGACTGCTAACTGGCCTCGACTACTTAAACATCATCTGAGGCTAATAGGAGTAGTGGACAGACCAACTTGCCCTCAATGTGGTCTGGGAGAGGACATGACGAGCGAGCACCTACTGAGATGTACTACCCTGCAATGTGCTCGCCAACAAATGGCTCAATGCCAATAAAAATCGGCGTAGGAAAAAAAAAGGAATCGCGACTGGAATAATAAATGATAATAAAACGCGCACTAATTTCGGCAAGAAGCCACAACCTCAGCCAACCTACCGTCAATGACACACAAAGTAGGCCTTATATAAAAAGGCAAAATAACAATAATAAAACAGTAATAATAATATCAGTGATAATAGTAATAATAATAAATTTAACACTAATGGTAGCAATACTTCAAACCGCTGGTTTGCGCCAACATACCAAATATGTGAAAAGCGAGGGCACCGTCTAAGACATGTTGGTTGGATTCAAAAAATGTTTAGGCGTTCAGCCGTTTTCACAACAAACAACTAAAACTGTATTGATCCCGGCCTTCCACAACTCAAATAATTTATTAATTATACTCAAAGTAAACAACAAAAAGGTAAAGGCGTTAATCGATACAGGCGCCTCTCATTCACTTAAATTTTACAGCCATGTAAAATCGAGGCCCACGAAATCAGATATTATTCTAAAATCCATAACAAATCAATCATTCCAAATTATGCCTAGCAACTATTCATTTATCCCTAAGTGAAAATACAAACATTACGGGTAAATTCATAGTCTCCCAATTAAAAAATGAATTTGAAATGATCATTGGGAGAGTCCTATTACAAAATTCAGAGCAATCGTCAATTTCAAAAATCAGAGCATCATCATCAATAAAATAATTGGGTTGAAATGCATTAAACCACACTTAGATTGATTAGGTTGGTTGTAAGAGTAAGTTAGATGTTTCATGGGAAGAACGAGCCCAACTGTTCTTGAACAGAACAAACAAACAAAAATTTAGATCAAGAAGACAGCTCTGTGTGGCAGCAGAAGCACGTGTTACCTGGAGGCACACCTGCTCTTTACACCCGGGAGCCGTGTTGATTCTCAGCAGAGCAGATGTGCTGTATATGGAGCAAGAAGAGTGCGCTGGTAGTGGTAGAGCATGTGCCCGTCTGTCTGTCTGTACGGCACAGGCTACATGTTGCCCGAGCTGGCTCACACCTGCCTCCCAGCACCCCAACCAGAGATAGTTTGCACTTCCCACCTGGAGTTGGCCCCCTCCCACACTGTAGATACCCGTTAGAAATCTCGAAAATGTTTAAAAATAAATTTGTATATTTCTGTTTGTAAAATGAAAATTAAAATCTGGTGTGAAACATTCACAATATGAGAATCTCTTCATAGAACTTCCTTATTGTTTTTTAATAGTTCTAATAACTGACAGATTTTCTTCAAACTTCTCTCCCAGAACTCTTCTAAAGTCATTTTTTTCAGAAAAAAATACCGCTACGGGGAACTGACAATAAGGTTTTGGATAAATTCGGTCAACCGGAAGACAACGCGAACAATTACACTGATATTTCACAATACATGCTGGGGCCTACAGAGGATCTGCTTGGCTTTAGAGAATCTGCTGCAAACAGTGAGGATGAATTCTAGGTGACCAGCACATACACACTCGAAGTCACTAATACAGATCATTATACTCTGTGTACTACAAGCACTAACACGTCAATGGAGCCACAATAGATCTTTCAAGTTACATTGGATTTTGCAGTGGCTTTATTCTACAGACATCCAAAACAACACACAATAAGGTTTATTGCTTTTTCAATTTCCTTTTCGCAGAAAAATTGATATTTGGTGATTTCAGGGAGGGAATAGGCTTTTCTGTGAAATGAAATCAATATAATAGATAATAAAATAGGAAATGCGACTTTATAGAGAGGATTAGTTCAGTTTTGCTCGAGACTGGCTCCAAAAAATATTGCTAAAACTCTCTATATATTATCCACATTTTCCGAAAAAAATTTACAATCGGTAAATTGTCCTTCTTCCTTATTTACGTTTCGCCTTTTAAAATGGCATTAAGCCTATTTAAATTGGACGTAATATTTTCTGAACTAATAATGAATGTTAAAATACCTAGTAATCACTTAAATTGAAGTAAATTTAAACATTCCTGTTGGTTGGAATTTTGTTGCAGTGCAGTGCCCTACTAGTCGAAATTAGACACTATTAGGAAGGCTTCATCCTTGTTACCATGTATATAATACACACTTTTTGTTATGGTAAAACGATGTAAACGATATTTGATGATTGCTGTTTAAGAATCGATGATTCATTAAACTTTATTATTAACATCATCAATTAGAGTTCTGTTGTCTTTGATTCAAACATGTTCGGTGAAATTCAACAAACAGTGAAGCTGTTTTCACTTTGGTTTTAAAATACCTATTTATAGTATAGAAATATAAAGAAAATAAATCCATCGTTGATTAGTGGAAAATGAAGTTAAGAGTGTTGTATCTCTCAGGTTGTAACACCTGCCCTAAATGGAGAGTTCAGTGCAGCAGCTGGCCTTACACTCATCATATTGCAGCTGTCCTCAAGCTTTAACTGCAATTCAGATTAAATGTTTTATTTTTTAGCAAGTAGAAAGAATATAATAATTGCACCATGTCTTCATTATCTGTTACAACCTGTTTGTTTATATTTACTATTATATTCAAGAGACTGGAATGTTTCTCCATCAAGTTTGCGCCAAGCTTACGATTTGAAAAAAAAATTGGACGATTACAATACTTCCTGTTACTAGGAGTAAGAGAAAGCAATATTATATTGCATGACTTTCCTTACAGCAATTTATAACATAACTGACTAATTTTCTTTAAAACTGCAATGGTTACAAACATTCAATTAAGTTGGCAATAAAAAAAAAGGTGGTAGGGGTTTTATTTAAAGACTTTGTGGCAGCGTTCTCTGTCTCAACAAACAAAAAACTTGTAGCTTTGTTTAAGTATGAATAAATCAGATGTATCTGTTAGTTGGCTGATCGGCCAGGGGGTATCACAAGAAAACACCAAAAATGTTTTGAGTGTTTTTTATTAATAACTCCTAGGGCGAACAAAATCATTTGTTCACTATTCTCTGTGATGTTGAGGTGTTATAAACTTTTTATTTTCCAAAATTATACATAAGTTTTTAAGTTTGATATGTTTTGAAGATTATTTAATAGTTTTTTATTTTTTTATGCCTTGAAAAAGACAATATATTTTCGAAACGTTGGCAAGAATTTAAGTTTTCTTATATTTTAAAAAGACCGAATCTCACAATCCTTTTCCTTCAATTCGTAAAACTTGCGGTTGACGGATTTTGTCCAAAACCTTGGTGTCAGTTGCGGGGTGCTAGTACCTTGGGGTCAGTTGCGTCGTGCTAGTACCTTGGTGTCAGTTGCTGTGTGCTAGTACCTTGGTGTCAGTTGCTGTGTGCTAGTACCTTGGTGTCAGTTGCGGGGTGCTAGTACCTTGGTGTCAGTTGCTGTGTGCTAGTACCTTGGTGTCAGTTGCTGTGTGCTAGTACCTTGGTGTCAGTTGCTATGTGCTAGTACCTTGGTGTCAGTTGCGGGATGCTAGTACCTTGGTGTCAGTTGCGGGGTGCTAGTACCTTGGTATTAGTTGCGGGGTGCTAGTACCTTGGTGTTAGTTGCGGGGTGCTAGTACCTAAACGGAATATCAAATTGGAGTTTCCTACAATTTTTCATTTTTGAAATGTTTTGTTAACAAACACACACACACACAGAGAGAGAGAGAGAGAGAGAGTGAGTGAGAGATTATTAGCTAATACATTGTTTCGTACTCACAAGACCTCAAAACATGTATTTCCGATGAAACTTAATTTGTGACACAATCTCAATAGTTAAATAAATAATATTACTCAATACTATATGATAGTATTGCTTAATCTTCCTAATCAAATTCTACTTACAGAGTATAGAAGTACTTCATACTTTAAGTCAATATTTTGCCACTCAGAGCGCCCCTTCATTTAGAGTATAATATATGACTGCTTTTGAAGGTTACGTTCACTGAGAATATATATCGTCATCGAATGACGTAACATAAAATTCAATGAAAGTGGAAAAATGATGTAAAAACACTCATACGACTTGTTGCTGTGACTAAATTTTAGTAGGCATTTCAACCACAGATTTGTAACACATTGGAATTTGTACAAGTCATTTATAATAAATATCATAATGGAGGTGGAATGATGCAATAAATTAAAATGATACTTTAAAGGGAGATCAAGTGCTACAGTTCTCAAAAAACCAATTTAAAATCAATATGCTTGGGAAAAATGATTCAAATAATCAGCTAGTGCTGATGCAACTAGAGCTTCCCGACTACTCAATCTCCTTGCTCACGTTTTCAACAATATTACAAACAGTAAACAAAAAAATATCAGTGTGAAACACTCACACGACTTTCGCTTACTCCAATTAATATAATTTAGTCAAGAAATTTTCTTTAAAATTGCAACTTTACAATGTTTAGTGGGGAGGGGGGCTGAAGTTGTTGCGTCTGAGATTGTTCTCACGTGTCGCTGGATATCCAACTAAACGAACATCATCTGTCGCCATTGCGCCTTTTTATTTTGAGTCGCATGACTGAATAGCCGAGTATGGCGCAGGAAAAAACTGTTTAGTTGGACTAGTCATAAAATTGGAGGTGGGAGATTTTACTTGTATACCTGAGCGGCTTTATGTGGAGGGCTCTATGTCAAAACCAACAAAACTTGTGCAAATTTAAATTGAAACTAACTGACAGATCCCCCAATACCCTTCTAAAATAATTATTTTCAGAAAAAATAAAAGTGATATTATGTTTTTATTTATGCAGCAAGCACTCCAAGTTTGCACAAAATCGTAGTAGCCATTTTAGAAACAACAACTACAGAGCCAGTGAGGCTATATCTTAACATATATTATAAACTCTCTGATGCTTTCCTTCGTCTTTCTCTCAAAATGTGCATTCATAACAGTTCTATGGTAAATTTGCATCAAACTTTAAGTTTTATCAAAGGTTTAATTATCTTGATTACTGTGGTTGGTTGTGCAAATTAAGACAATTTGGTGGTAAGGCCTAACTTGTAAGCAGTAAGAAGAAAGATCAGTAAAGTGGCACTTCCGGTAGAAGGATTTTGACGGAAACGTGGCGATGTTGGTAGCCAAATGGAATATCAAGTTCAGCTCACTGCGTATTTTTATTTTTGTGGTATTTTGTTCATACATGAAGAAATCATTTGCCAAAAACAATTTGTACTTAGGGGACCTCAATACAGTATTTCTGCTCAAAACAAAATTTCGTAACTTTTGCACGAAGTAAAAAAAAATCGTATCTAAATGGCCTAAAATTCATACTCAAATTTCCAAATACTTGGGGGGGGGATTAGGGCTATCATTTTGTGATAGATTAGACAAGTAAATAAATGATTAATAATTTTTCATAAATTCCTTTCAGTTACTTTCAAGTGAATTACTTGTAGGCGACATTATTCCTGCAGACAGACAAATAAATAACGCAGATAAAAGTACAGATAAACTTTTGCTTCAATGTGTATATGTCAACAAAAATATATAAGTAGGCACTATATATATATATATCTGCGATCGTATGAAACTTTCGAAATTACGTTTTCACCGGAAATATATGTTTGAACTGCCACAAGTGCGAAGAAAGATTGGTTTTTGCGAATGGTCTGCATGTGTGTATGTGAAAACCAAATATCTCAAAAACGAAAAATCACAGGAAGCTCAAGTTTGTAATTCCGTTTAGATAATACCATCGCATCCGGTGGCACTGAGGCTTCCGTCAAAATCCATCCACGGGTGTTGCAAATTAACGATTTAGGTTCAAATTCTGCCTGTCACTTTTCATTGCAACACTTTTCCAGGAAAACTGATTCTTCGTGAAGTTCTGGTGGAATAGTAACGTTAAGCTTTCCTCAAAAGTATTTAGTGTATAATATACTCCAAAAGCATTGCAAATTTTGGAAAATTTGTTAACCGGAAGTGCAACTTTACAAAATTAGTATTTGAGTCTAATTTTTACTTTCTCTTAACACTAATAAACAGAATATATTGCGATGGCGGCACTTCTTCAAAATTGAGTTTTCACCGGAAATACATGTTATCGGGTCGATCGCCTAAATACGAAAAGAAATGTTAGCGAATGGTCTGTGTGTTTTAACAGAAAATCTCAAAAACGAAAATCGCTAGAAGGGCAAAATGCATCAGACGGAATTGCAACTTTACGGAAGGATTTTTTTCGTGACTTTCTCGAAAACATCTCTAACGGTTTTCTTTAAACTTCGTACATATATATATATATATACAGAATCAAATACTATATATGTCTCCCTTAATCATGACGGATTCAACTGATTCAAAAGCTTTAGAAATAATTAGTCAAATTAAACACTATTAATGGAAGATTTTTAAATTAGAACCAAAAATTGATCATTCAAAGACAGAAGTGCTAGATATCGTGAATAAATCTGTAAATTCCAGTATACTGTTGCTCTAGTGATTATGTCAGCTGTGGTTATATTTTCATATGTATAATTACTAAGTGAATATTATTTAAATTGTTGTGTGTATAATATTAGTTAATAACGTGTAATTTAATTATTCTTTTCAGAATAATAAAATCTGTTGTCAAAACCAACTTATAAATTAAATTACATTTTATTAATTCAAGAAAGGGTGGGTAAGAAGAGTGATAAAATTGTACATGTTATTAAAAGAAGCGAAAATGATTATGAGCTGGCTGGTGTATCTGAAGATAAACAATTATGGTGTGCCTTACCAGTGGAGTTCCAAAATTTGGAACATATTATATGCTAAATCAACTATTAAAAGAGCGATTTCTGCAATAAAACCAATTAACGGATTCCGGAAAGTTGGGGTGAAGGTAGATGAAGATTAAGGGAAGAATACTTCGATGAAGATGATAATTTGTGTTACAAGGGCTTTCCATTAGAAGAATCCAACTTATTAGATGCCTGCGCGAATTTTAACAACTCAGAAGAAGAAAATTTTTTAATTAAGAAAATCAGAGAATTAGAAACACAACTAAATATGAATGAACTGAATTTACATGAGGTGGAAAGGAAGTACATTGTGGATCAATTTGATAAAAAACAAAATCCTACAGAATGGTTTGAAACATATGAAAAGGAAAGGAATGTGCTAGACATAATGTGAGAAGCGCTACAAAGATGATTGATACTTGGTTTCTTCGTAGTTAGCCCATCTAAAGATTAGTATGAAGCAAACTTAAAAAAGATTGGTATAGAAAATTGGTCCGAATGGAAATATTCTTATCTAACAGTATCGCCGATAAAGGTTGGTGTAAAATTAGGAAAGCATACAATTATAAGCATTTAGGTGGCTCATTGATTGATTATGCACTAGCTAAAGAAAGGCTGTGTTTAGAAGCTGAAAGTAATAGCACTCTTTTGTCACGAATCAACATGATTGTGGTTGGACTACCATTAGAGATAAAAAACCAATTAGATCGCGAAGAGATAATTACTATGGAAAACCTGTTACTGAATTAAAGAAACTGGATGATTCATTTAGTAAATTAAAGAAAGATTTTACAGCAAATTCGAGTGGGAATAAAAAGTCAGATATACCCAAAGACAACTGTGATGAGCAAAGGAAGAAAATCGGTGATTCAATGAAGAAACCTTGATTTAAATGTAAATCTCTCGGATGACCAAACCGCTATCACCCTATAACCGAATGTAGAAACAAAATATTTTATGAAACAAGAACGCAAGTTAATCTAATGAAGCTAATAATAATAATAAAATAGATGAATCAGCAGAGTTGATGATTAACGAGGATAACAAATCTTTAAACTATCAAGCCGGATAAATTGAACTCATTAATTAAGATAAATGTACTTATTGATAATAAGACGAATGTAAAAGCTGTTTATGATAGTGGTTCAAATGTTAGTTTAGTAAATCAAAGAATTGTAAATCTTTTAAAATCAAGTCTAATAAAACACAAGAATGCATTCAAAACAATCAATGGGTTAAATTTCTGTTCTGCCCGGGCAAACATCTTTTTAAAAATTGGTAATTTGACTAATAACCTAAACGCCTATGTAGTGAAGAATAATCAGTTTTCCTATGATCTACTACTAGGTCTTGACGCCATAACTAAGTTCAAGCTTATTCAAGATGATAATCTAAATATATTACAAAGAATTGATAAAGATAAAATAATCAAGTTACAACATTTCGACAGTACGTCAAATGAAGTTTCAGCAAATGAAGATAAGAAGATAAATCAGATAGTAATTTGGAAGTAAATTTTCAAGAAGAAGAAGAATTTAAAACAAATCTGGATCATGTAAAAGATGAGCATAAGAAAATTCAAATTTTACAATTAATAGGGAAATATAAACATATATTTGCCAATGATAAATTCGACGTTGGCAAAGTGAAATCCAGAGAAGCTGAAATCAGATTAAGTAAAGATGAATATGTTACCTCTCGTCCATATAAATGTTATATTCCGGATGAGAGAGAGATTAAAACCCAAATTAAGAAGCTACTAGACGCAGACCTAATAGAGGAATCGGATTCAGCATTCGCATCTCCAGTAACCCTTGCTTATAAAAAAGAAGATGGTCGCAAAACAAGACTTTGCATTGACTTTAGAAATTGAAATAATTTAATAATCACAGAATGTTATCCATTTGCAAATAAACGATGTGATAGACAAAGTGGCAAACTGCAAATATTTTCTGTCTTTGATATAAATTCAGGCGTTCGAAGTAAATTAGGTTCAATTAATTTTTACCTAAAATACATTGGAAATAGTGCGGAGAAGTTTGAACATTACATAGATTATTAAGAAAAAATATAGAATTTAAATGGACAAACGAATGTGAACAGAGTTTCAATTTAATAAAAGACTACTTGTGTTCCGCTCCAATTCTAGCAATTTATGACGTAGACAAAGATGTATACATTGAAACAGACGCTAGTTACAAGGGTATAGGAGCAACTTTAAAACAACCACAAAGTGATGGAAGGTTGCATCCGGTAGCCTTTTTTCAAGAAAGCTATCTGAAAAGGAAAAAAATGGATATAATCCATTTAGAATGTAAGGCTATTAAAGATGCTATAAAATATTGGGCGAGTTGGAGTTTGGGGATATCTTGCAGATTAACCGGCAAGTTAACCGGGGGAGATTAATTAAGGGGTTACGGGGGGTATCGGGGGATAAGAGCCACATAGGCTTAGGTTCCGCGCCTTTTGGGCACCCGTTTTGATAATAATAATAATAAAGTTGGAGATCAGGTCTACGTTGAGAACTGCAGTAAACTGAATAGAAGAAAAACAGATAAAGTAAGAATTGGACCCTTCCGGATTTTGAAGAGAATCTCACCATCAATTTATGAGGTTGATTGTGGAAAGAGAAACAAGATATCAAACTGCTTTCACAGTAATAAGTTGTCACTTTGTTCGTCTGAAAAAGTGACCTTAGAGGAGGAGATGTAAATTCCAGTATACTGTTGCTCTAGTGATTATGTCAGCTGTGGCTATATTTTCACATGTATAATTACTAAGTGAATATTATTTAAATTGTTGTGTGTATTTTACTTGGTTAATAAGGTGTAATTTAATTATTCTTTTCAGAATAATAAAATCTATTGTCAAAACCAACTTATAAATCTTTACAAACTTTCACTAACAATTTTGAAGAGGTGAAAGAAAATGTCAAATTTTTAGAAGAAAAATTAAATGTTGTTGAGAGAAAACTCATAAACAATGATATTTCTCGTAAATACAACATAATATTATACAGTGTTTCTGAAACTGAAAAGGAATATTTTGTAGATTTAAAAAAGTCAGTGATGGATGTTATGTGCAACAAATTGGGATTGAGCATTACTATATCCGATCTCGCATGGTTGCAACGTCTGGGTCCTCGTTCGCCTACAAGAGTCCGAACTCATTAAATTAAGAACTTATTCTAAAAAGATAGAAATAATTAAATCTTCTAGAAAGTTAGCCGGTACCGATCTAAGTTTATCCGCCGATTATTCACCTGCGATCCGAGCTGTGAGGAAACTATTGCCGTATAGGAAAGATGCTATCGATTATAGACTCAGGTGTTTTTTGCAACACGATAAACTAGTTACATCAGGAAAAATCTTCACATCAGATGAGCTCAAAACAAAAAAGAAGCTACCTTATGCTGTTGTAAAGGCCAAATCGTCATCGTTACTATCACATGGTGAAGAAGATGTTAATAAGGAAAGGAGAAAGGTACTATTGCCTGCAAAAATCCCAGAGCCAAGATTGACTAGAAGAATGATAAGAAAAAAGAAAAATAAGAGTGACGCTGATAAGGAGGAGAAGAGTTTAAATAAGTGGTTGATGCGATCTGGTTCGGAAGAGCAATTATCAGTTTCATCCTCGTCATCCGAGCCTGGTTACGTTATTTCCGGTGTTTCTTCTTTAAATTTACATACAGTAATTATCAGCTAAATTTAAATTCATTAAATTATATTCTTGGAATGTGCATAGTATTAAAAATTTATATGACTTACATGACATACAAAAACATTAATTATGTTCATTCGATATTAATGGGCTTGTAGAAACTTGGCTTATTGATAAGAATTTTCATTTTCCTGATTATCTGAAGAAATTTAATGTTATTTATAGTGAAGCAATTAGAGAGAAACTGAAAGGAAGAGCAAGCGGCGGTCTCGCTTTTCTTATTAAAAATGATTTTCAATATAAATTATTATTTACCTCAAGTTATTGTTTAATAGTTTCGGTCAATTTGAAGGTTTGCACTTATATAATTTGTCTGATTTATTTTAATCTCGCTTGTGTCCCTATCAATAGTTTAGAGTGTATTTCAGATGTATTATATGTGTTAGAGAGCATCAATGAAGAAAGTACTAAAATTATCGTAATGGTGACTTTAATTGTCCAATTGGTAATTTAAGTGAAACTGATGAGGATATACTAGAGGGTTGTTGCTTGTTTGATGACAGAGCGTCTTTGGATACTAAATTGGATTCTAAAGGGATAGAGTGAACTTTAGAAAAATTAAATTTATCAGCCTAATCCGCCTAATCTTAGATTTTTCGTGGGAGGTAAATTTTTATAAAATAGATACAGCAAGTATTTGTTTATTATGTAAGAAAGGGCCAGAAATGTTGGAACATATTGTGTGGCTTTGTTCTGCGCTTGCTAATATTAGAAACTTATACTTAGCTAGTATAGATTGCTCCTTGGGTTCGATGTTGATTGTTAGAGATATACTTTATCTAAATCCTATCTACTAGGACTTTCTTCATTCTAGGGCACTCAGAGATTAGATTAAAGAATAACTTATAGTTTCTTTTTTTTTTAATTTGGTTCCGATATATAATTTACTTTATTACTGTATTCTTATGGCGATTAGTTTTTTTGTTAATTTTATTATTGTTTTTATTTTTCTGATTTTATAAATTTTATATAACCTTAGTGCCACTTCTTTTTACTTTTTATTTGTTTCTTATAATGCATCTTAAGTTCGAATTTCTGTTTTTTGTATTAATTCCATTTTGTTTATTGTCTCAATTGTAATTTACTTTAATGTATTCCACAATATATTATTTATTTTGTTTTGCCCACAAAGACTCGATTTGTAAAAACAAATGTTTAAACAAATAAAAATATATTATTATATATCTACTAAACACAAAAATACTGTTACTTTTATCAGAAACAGTTGATTTGTGGGGGTTTTGGGGAAAAAGCGTTATCCTTTCACGTCAGTAATATGGTTTTACCATCTACATAAATTTGCACAATCTCTCTTGGTTTGGACATAGAGCGCTCAGGTGTACAAAAAGCCTTCCACCATTTGTATGGCCAGACCAACCAAACTAAATAATATTGCAATTTTAAAGAAAATTTTTCGATTAAATTATGTAGATTAATTAGAGCAAGAGGAAGTAGCGTGATTTTTTGTTTTTACTAGAAATTGGCTAAAACCATTTTCTTTCAATATGCGAGTATTAAGTGTTCAAATTAAAACGTACCACTTTTGTATGAAACACTTTTGCGAAAAAAAAAATTTTAGAGCCGTTCTTGTGGATCTTGTTGGTTACGTTTAAATTTAAATTGCTAGCTGCACACTTATATTCTCTGTTGAGACAGAGGACGCTACTACAAAGTCTACACTTAAGTAAAAGTATATAAACCCCTACCTCTTTTCTTTATGCCCAGCCCAACTAAACGTTTACTAAACATTACAAGTTTATAGGAAATGTGCAATTAAATTATATTAATTACGTCATAGCGTTCCCATTATCTTCCGAAAAGGAATGTTCTCGAAATACTGTTTCTAATGAAAACTTGGAGTCATTTTCGTGCAAAAAATCTGGTATGAAACACTCACACAACCTTCCTTACTGCACTTTACGTATCTATAATTGCGACTAATTTTGATTTAACTTATGATTCTTATCAGATGTCTATGGGTATATGGGTAAAATAACAAGTTTAATGAACAGCGTCGTGTTTTTATGGCGAAAATTGAAAAAAAAAAACTGTTCAGGCAAGTCCCACTTCCGGTCAACCGATTTTCGTCAAACACGGAATACACAATTTTCATTAAATTATACAGATGAAAGATGCGTGCAACATCCTTTAGTCCTTCCGCTTTCCTTAAATGCCAGTTTATTGGGAAGCTGAAGTCACTCCTTCTCCCAGAAACCTTTAAAAAGAAATTTCTCAGAAAAATGATTCTAATGAAAGTGCTAGATCTTTATGTGTGTAATATACATACCAAGTTTAAAGAAAATCATTGGAGCCAGTTTCGAGAAAATTGCATGAAAAACAAAATGAAAAATCTATTCACTAAAGGATTACTTCTGGTTGAAGAATTTTAACCAATAGCTTCCTGCCGGCTCCCTAGATGCCCAAACAGAATATCAAGTTTGAGACTCCTGCGATTTGTTACTTATCTGATCACAAACATAAACTAAGTCAATAAACTACGTATAAGTCAATTTCTAAAAATAATGTTTTCAGTTGCTCAGAAGACCTGAAAACATATACTTTATTTCCGGTGAAAACTAAATTTAGAACAAGACTGACATGTTTACAATACTTACTCTTACAGCTGTAAGAGAAAGTAATAAAGCAATTTATATTTCTGACAATCGCAGAAAAAAAAAAATATATTAAAAGCCATGGAAGAGATTTTAAATTTAAAAAGTAATAAACATACAAATGATAACCTATTATAATATTATAACCTTCCCTATATTAAGAAATTTCTTAAACATTCCGTCAATGGAAAGGAATGTAGTCGGTTTATAAGAAAAAACCTTGAGTCACTACTCACTAGCCTCAACAGAATCAACACTAAGTATGAATCACTTAAAAATTGCACTAGGTATGAATGTAATTCTCAGTAAATTTTTTTATCGAACTCTTATGACCTTGTTTTATTTTATTTTTTTTTGTCTTTTAATATGTATAATATATTTATTTGTGGAAATGAAATAGTAATCCTTTTTTAAAAAAAAAATTATTTCCGATAATTATTACGATATTCACATTTATATGTGACTACTAAATAAGCGAACGATTCGTAATAATAAAAATAAAACTCTTGGCATTGACCTCCGTAGTACGGTTAGCCAACTGTGTAATCCAAAATGTCCCTACTGGCTAATAATAGATTTACGTTATGGAAACACTGATTCCACGATATCGATGTCTTTCATTAAATAAACTACGTTGAATTAACCTCCCTCATCATGTTTTTATCCATTACCTACCTTTTATTTATATATATATTTTGTAATTTCTAATAAACTACTTTTTTTTGTTTTTACTTTACCTCACTTCTGCAAGAGTGTTTATATTACATTAGGGAAAGATTTTCAAAATTCGTTTTCTCAGAAACCATTGTGAAGTCCCTTGAGGACAAAAACGAATGATCTCTTATGTGTTTCATTGCCGGATGGGATGAGTGCGGTAGAGGTCTCTTTTGAAGTAAAGATTTATTCCATAGTTTCATTTGGTACTGACAATGTTTAAATTATGTATAAATATTAAAATATCTAAAAACACGGACCATAACTTTATTAAAGAAATTCTGGAAAGATATAAAATACAATTTTGATACAAAAAAAAGCTTCATTATTATCAAATTTTTTGAGGCCCTTCAAAAACCGAGGCTCCAAGCTGTAGCTTATCTAGCTTATATGTGAATCCATCACTGGTGTTTTGTAAGTGTGAATATAACAAATAATCGATGAAGTTTATCTAGTTAACTTTATATTCTTTTGGGGGACCAACACCGCATCTGAGCAGGTTGCTTGTCAAACTCACAACCATGAATGGATTTTTCTTCAGTTTTTCGCGATTTTCATGAAACTGATTTCAATGATTTTCTTTAAACTTCACATTTCATCTGCAAATATATATATATTTTTTAAATATTTTGTCAGGACAATTGATTTTTGGGAGGTGCTACCATCTTAAACTTTCTTTTGTGTGCTATTTCAGTACAATTTACGGTCTACCGTAAATGAAATTTTTAAATTTTATCGAAATCGGCTCTAACGATTTTCTTTAAATCTGTGAAGCTGCTGACTGGCCAGTAAATCTTCAAAACATTTTTTTTTAGAGGGGCTTTGAGGAATTAAGATGTTCTGTAAAATGTTGTAACTCGCACAACCAGTATTTCTATGGGAGAAGACAGTGATGTCAAATGGTCTGCAGTACAGTTAAGCCAACCTTAAAAACAAAAATCAACATGTGCAATGTACATCTCGTCAACATCTATTCAGTTAAAGGCAACTAAACGTTTAGTAAAAATCCCATGTTTGGAGAAAATGTATTATTAAAAATGGTAATTATTGCGATAGCACATACTCCAGAATTTCACAATAGTTTTTTTTTTTGTCTCCTGGTAGAGGAAAAATTGCGATGGTGCCAAATTTTCGAAATTGAGTCTTCACCGAATTCTTTTGAGGAAGATATTTTCCAATACTCGTCGTTTACTGGTGCGAGAAGTGTTAGTGATACTGTGAGAAATGTGAGAGGTGTTCAGTTAGTGCAAATGATGGAAGAGTGTGGTTTGTTCTTGTGTAACGGAAGATCTTTAAGTGATTCCCCTTCGAATTTTACCTTTGTTAGCCAGCAGGGTTGCAGTACTGTTGACCTTGTCTGGATCTGTACCGGTACGCTGCAAGTCACTTTTGATTTTAAAGTTGAAAATGTATCAGGTATATCTGATCATTTTCTCTGTAGTTTGCAACTTAAATTATCTGGGAATCACTTACTTAGTAGTAATAGTAGAAATAGTAGGATTACAGTAGTGGATAGGGACCCTCTTAAATTAGCGAATTTTTTCTCCTATATGCAAAGTAATAATAATATTTACTATGATAGTGGTGACACATGCGATATTTTTAATAATTTGTATGCTACAATTTACAATGCTATGGTTGATTGCCAATTGTTATTTTCCATTAACACTAATACACGTAATAGAAGGAATCCATGGTATACTGTCGAATGTGCTAATGTTAAAAAGGAGTTAAATAGTTTGGTTAAAATTTGTAAGAAGAACTCTTTTAAAAATGATATTAAACACTTATATATCGATTTGAAAAACAAATATAGACATTTAATTATAAAATCTAAAGATATTTATTTCAAGAATATTAAGCTAGCCTTGAGAGATAGAGAAATCCCTCTGAATTTTGCAGGGTTGTGAGTCTATTTCGTGGAAAGAGAAATGATAAATGCCCGATCCCACTGGAGGAATGGGAGCAGTTTTATTTTTTAACTATGCCCCCAAAATTAGTTACTGACTTTTCTTTTTTTGGTTACTTTAATCCAGATCTGGATGGTGCTATCACGTTAGACGAGCTTCTTGTTAGTATTTGCCAATCTAAAAATAAAAAAGCCACTGGTCTGGACTTAATTCCAAACGAATGCTTCAAAAATTTACCTCCTCCTTGGACGCATTACTTGTTAAACTTGTTTATCGGATATGGGATGACGAACGTTTTCCTTCAGACTGGCACAAAATAAAGTTAAAGCTCTTGCACAAGAAGGGTGACCCGTTGGACAAGAGAAATTACAGAGGAATAGCCATCATTAACGCCATAACGAAAATCTTCACTGGTATCATATATAAAAGGTTAATGGGCTGGGTGGAAGACAGGCAGCTTATACCTGAAGAGCAGATGGGTTTTCGTTCGGGAAGGGGCTGTCGGGACGCCATTTTCGTCTTATCTGCCGCAATTAATATCAATCTTAGGCTGAAAAAAGATATGTCTCTGGCATTTTTGTAGATTTTCAACGTGCCTTTGATTCGGTTTGTCACGAAAAGTTGTGGCATAAATTGTATTCCTCAGGCATTAGTTGCAAAATTATAAGAATAATAATGAATTTGTATGATGGCGCAACACTGGCAATCTCTGCTGACGAACTCCTTTCTAAGGAAATCACTGTTTCGGAAGGGGTGTTGCAGGGGGAAATTCTCAGTCCCTTGTTATTTTCCCTTTATCTGAGGGATATTCTAGAGTTCTTCAAAAGTAATGGTGTACAGGGCGTAAGTATTGGAAACAATCGTGACCTATTAATGATCCTTTACGCCGATGACATTGTCTTGTTGGCATCTTCTGAGCGGGAAGTCCAATCAAATTTAAACATTCTTGAAGATTACTGCCAAGCTAACTCTCTTACAGTGAATACTAAGAAAACTCATGTGGTACCTTTTTTTAGAGGGGGTAGAGTAAGGAAAACACGGACTTTCTTGTTTGGCCAATCTAAAATACAAGTTGTAAATTCGGTCATTTATTTGGGTGTACCATTCTCCACTTCAGCAAAGTTTTATCAGGACTCAAAGTATTTTCTCTCTAAATTTTATATAGCTCAATCATCTGTTCGAAATATTTTAAAATCAAGTAGGTCTGATTCCTGGAATAGTAAATGCCAGTTGTTTGATTCTTTGGTTGAGAGTGTTGCTTTGTACGGTAGCGAAGTTTGGGGTTGTCTGTACGGAGATATATTGGAGCGAGGACAATTAAAGTTCTTTAAGTATATTTTGAGAGTCCCCTCTAATGTCCCAAGTGCTTATATCAGACTAGAGTGTGGCCGGACTCATACTAAGTTTAGAATCTTTAAAAGAGCTATTGGTTGGTGGGTGGCTATTCTAAGCATGTCTGATGACCGACTCCCGAAATTGTGTTTCTCAAGGCTACTAGAGTTAGAATCTAATTTTACATTACCATTAAACTGGGTATCTGTTTTACGGACTCATTTAAATGTAATCGGTTATGAACATTTAATCACAATATCGAATGTAACAGATATATTAAAGTATAAAAATGACCTGATTGCCTCTTATAAAAATCACATGTTTAGTTGTGATGTTGATTTTGCTGTAAAATCTTCCTTCAACAACTTAGATTGTCGAATAAAAAACGATTCTCTTTGAAAATAGGCTCAAACAAAATTGATATTTTTCCTGAAAATGTATGTCAATTTTGTAATAATGGCAACAATGATTTAGCTCACTTTCTTTTTAAGTGTTTGAGATTTTCAGATCCTAGAGATAGATATCTTTCAGAATTTGTGATCCATGAGAATATTGCTGATCTGTTAATTATTACTGATACTCATTGTGTAAATAGCATTTTTTCATTTTGTTACAGTTGTATTAATTTAATAAGATGATAAAAATTAATTAATTGTACTTCATTAGCATATGTAACAGTAAGAGGGCCACAACAAGTACGGATATCACTAGAATTCAGTCGTTTATGTTTTCTTTTTAAGTTTTACTTTCTCTTATGCTGTATTATCCAGTCTTTGTCGCAAGAGAGGGAGAAAAGAATGTATTTTATTTGAATTTATTGGTTCTTGTTTAATTGAGAATTATATATAATTTTGGTCTCACAGTCAATCAGAGATATAAACCAACATTTAGTGTTGAATTTGTAGTATTATTTCTACTTTATTTATTTATTTATTTTTTCTTGTAGTTAGCTTCTAGATTTTCTTTTTTTTTCATGCATTTAAAATGTAATATTTTATAACGTATATATTGAAATATTCCAACTCCCTGCGACAAGTATTTGTATTACTTTATACGCAGAAATAAATTTATTATTATTATTATTATTATATAACAAATAATCTGATGAAGTTTATCTAGTTAACTTTATATTCTTTTCAATCAATCAATCAATTCTTTATTGCTTTTAAGATAAATATCTTACAGCAAGGGTTGAGTCTTTTACAAAAAGATATTATATAAAGAAAAATTATAAAAATTATAAAATAATACAGTACCAAAAGAGGCAAAATGAAGTACATTCTTCTTATGAATAATAACAATAAGAAATACAGAACCAAAATTATTAACTATGATAAGATCACTGTATCCAATATAAAATAAAGAAAATAACTAATCAAGTTTGATTAAGTTCCTTAACTTTAATGACTTTTGTACATAATGAAAAAGATTATTGACTTCAGTATGAGACTCTATTACTAGTAGGCTAGATACAGATTCATCATTTAATGGGTTTGAAATATGAATCGAGAGGTATAACTGTCTAAAGTGATTTAACGTGGGACAAAATAACAGGAAGTGACTTATGCTGTCATTACCAGATTTACATAAAGGGCATAACTGATCAGGATCAAGTCTGTATGTTATATTATTAAGATAAATTCTACAAAACTTGTCACTAAACAATCTTAATTGGGCACATACTCTTAGCTTATTAATATGGCACTGTAGTGAAATATAAGGTTCTCCGAGTCCCAAGTACTTATATTTCTAAATACTCGATTATATGATGATGAGATTGCCCTAGATACATCTTTAGATATCAAATTATTTTTAAATGACTCTAATAGACTTGGAAGAGAACGATACAGTAGCTGAGGATCCTGGGCATTCCAGATGTCATCAGCTCCTATTTCTAACAAGTAAGCTCTGACCATATGACACCAGTTAAAAGGGATCTTACTATTTTCAAAAAGTTCTAGCAACCTGCAGTAACAGATTTTTGATAGCCGATCACTAGGCATTAATAGAAGTTTGAGCCACCATCTTAATAATTGTTTAAAAATTCTTAACTTCAAGTGAACTCTTCCTGTCTCTAATCGGACGTATGCGTCGGGCGTAGAACGTGGAAGGTGTAGAAGTGATTTCAAAAATCTAATCTGTATCCTTTCAACTAATTCGTCATACGGAGCGGCCCAAACCTCGGATCCATACATCAGGACATTTGTGACTAGACTATCAAAGAGGTATATCTTGGATTGCCAAGTATCACTCTTAATTGAATTTAGAATATTTAGGACAATAGGTATAGAATGGGAGCTTTTGGAGACAAAATGGACTGCGGAACGGGCAAATTTACCAGAAGACGAAAAAGGAATTCCTAGATAAATGAATGTCTTCTGAATTTCTAGGGCAGAGCCTTCGAAATAGAGGTCTTTAATATTTGAGAGTTTCCCACTTTTTTTAAAAGGAACAATTACGGTTTTTTTATTTTTAACTTTTAAACCATTTTCGCGACAATAATTTTCTAAAATTCTTAATTTCTTTTGAATATCTTGCCAGGAATATCCAATAATAGCCAGATCGTCGGCGTATAAAAGCATGAGCAAGTCCCGTGAAGAATCAATGCCAACACCCTGCGCCCCGTTACAAGTGAAATACTCCACTAAATTTGCTATATAAATATTGAATAGTAATGAGCTTAATATTTCGCCTTGCAGTACGCCAGATGAGACACCAACCTCCCCAGACTGCCCAGAGTTACCACTAATGAACATTCTCGCAGAATCGTATAACTGTTTAATAAGTCTAATGGCTTTTGCACTCATACCCACCTTGAATAGTTTCAACCAGAGGAGGTCGTGCGGCACAGAGTCGAAGACACGTCTGAAGTCAACAAAAACAACATAAAGTTGTCTTTTATTTATTCTGAGTTGTAAATTTATCACGGAAGATAATGTAAAAATTGCGTCAACACAGCCGCGTCCCGCCCTGAACCCGCACTGCTCCTCAGGGATGACACCATTAGTCTCCGCCCATCGCGTTAATCTGTTGGACAACATCTGAGTTAATAGTTTAGTCAGTGTATTTATAAGGGCAATACCGCGGTAGTTTAGTGGGTCTTTAGGGTTCCCTTTTTTGAATACCATCTTCATTTTTAGGAGGCTCCACGACGTTGGGAATTTTTCCTCTAACCAAATTTTATTCATCAGATTAAGCAAATAGTGTGTCCAGTTATCAGGGAGATGTTTAAAAGCTTCGTTCGGGATATTGTCAGGGCCAGGTGTTTTATTTAATTTAGAGCGATCTATAGTTTCAAGGAGTTCATCCAATGAAAATTCAGCATCTATTAAGGGGTCATAAGTGCTAAAGTAGTATTCATCAATAATTTTTCGGGGAGAGTAAATAGATGAGTAGAAAGTCATCCAATCGTTAATATTAATTTCATCGATTTCCACTTTTTGGCATTTACATTTACGTACAATGAGCCAAAAATCTTTAGAATTGCGAACATTTCTAAATGCGGATTGAATTTCGGCAGCATATTTAAATTTGGCATGTTTTATTAAGCCGTTGTATTCTTTTTTGGCTTCTAAGTATAATTTAGTTAAATCAGGGGAAAAATTATTTTTCTTGCATAACTTGATTAGCCTATTAATTTTCTTTTTAGACTCTAAACACTCGTTAGTAAACCAGTAATTTTTAAAATTAATAGGTTTGGAGGAAATCGGAGTAGTGCAAAGTATATTCGATATGGTTAACGATTCGGTTACAGAGTTAATGAAATTATTAGATAAAATATTTACATCATCGTTTGCCAAATAGATGTTATAAGAGGACGATAAGTTAGACTTATATTCGTTCCATTTAAGTGGGTTTCTTTTTATAGTTATTTTAGAGCGTATTTTATATGTGAATCCATCACTGGTGTTTTGTAAGTGTGAATATAACAAATAATCTGATGAAGTTTATCTAGTTAACTTTATATTCTTTTGGGGACCAACACCGCATCTGAGCAGGTTGCTTGTCAAACTCACAACCATGAATGGATTTTTCTTCAGTTTTTCGCGATTTTCATGAAACTGATTTCAATGATTTTCTTTAAACTTCACATTTCATCTGCAAATATATATATATTTTTTAAATATTTTGTCAGGACAATTGATTTTTGGGAGGTGCTACCATCTTAAACTTTCTTTTGTGTGCTGATTTCAGTACAATTTACGGTCTACCGTAAATGAAATTTTTAAATTTTATCGAAATCGGCTCTAGCGATTTTCTTTAAATCTGTGAAGCTGCTGACTGGCCAGTAAATCTTCAAAACAGTTTTTTTAGAGGGGCTTTGAGGAATTAAGATGTTCCGTAAAATGTTGTAACTCGCACAACCAGTATTTCTATGGAAGAAGACAGGGATGTCAAATGGTCTGCAGTACAGTTAAGCCAACCTTAAAAACAAAAATCAACATGTGCAATGTACATCTCGTCAACATCTATTCAGTTAAAGGCAACTAAACGTTTAGTAAAAATCCCATGTTTGGAGAAAATGTATTATTAAAAATGGTAATTATTGCGATAGCACATACTCCAGAATTTCACACTAGTTTTTTTTTTTGTCTCCTGGTAGAGGAAAAATTGTGATGGTGCCAAATTTTCGAAATTGAGTCTTCACCAAACATGTTTTGAGATTCCCCTAGGAAAAACTTAGAGCGAATGGTCTGTAGTGAACAAAATATCTCAAAAACCAAAAATCTCAGAAAGCTCAAAGTTGATATTCTGTTTAGGTATTGACACGAAGGATTCGGGCAAAATTCATCAACCGGAAGTGCGGCTTTACTGAATTTTTGTTCTTTTTTTTTTCAGTATTAACGATTTTCTTTAAACTTCGTACACTACCAATAAAAAATAAATAAATACTTTTTACTTTTATTAGAAACAATTTACAATTTTACACAATTCACACCAGATATTTTTTCCCCCTTGCAATTTCCTCGGAAATGGCTCCAACGTTTCCTTTAAACTTGACATTCTCACTTACAACACTACACACATCACTCTTAATAGAAATATTTTCCTTGGAAAAGTGATTTTTAGAGAGTTTCTGGCAACAACCTCAGACTTACCTCTAGAGTGCCCCCCAGACGACCTCTAGAGTAAATAGAATACCGCACGGTTCTATTAACGATATAAATCGGAGCAAATTATAACTGTTCAGTACTTACTGTGGATAAAATAAAATCTAGTGTAAAACACCCGCACGACTTTTCTTACTGCAGTCTACAATTGACTAATCTCTTCAAATATAAAATTCTTACTAGATGTTTACATGCCTTCAATTTACACGAATCGGAGAATCTAAACTTTAAATAACGAGAGAAGCATAATCTCCCCCTCCCTCAAATAAATTTTCTTAGAAAAAATTTTGAACAAAAGTTTTTTTTCCTTACGTCATGACTTCGGCTGTTCAGCCATTCATCGTCGCGCGGACCAGTATAAAAGAACTAGGCTGCGTTGGCGATTGATGTTGTTCGTTTAGTTGGATATCCAGGGGGCAAGTGAGAACGATCTCGGACGCGAACTACTCACCCCCCAAAACAAAAGTGATAGGTCTCTGTATATGGGTAGTATACGAAGTTTAATGAAACCTGTCGGTGTTTTTTTGCAGGAAACTGCAAAACCGTTCGGTAAAGTCGCACTTCCGGTCAACCAATTTTTTCAAACCCGGAATTCTGGCATCACATTTCATTGTAATTAATATATAGATAATAACCCACAACCCTCTCGTCAAAAAACCTGTTAAATGAATTTTCCCTCAAAAACAGTTCCAAATAAAAGTTCTAGCTCTTTATACGTGAGTTAATGTTCCAAGTTTAAAGAAAAATAGAGCCATTTTCAAGAAAATCGCAAAAAACCCTGCAAACTCCATTCAGTAAATTATTGCTTCCGGTTAAGAGAGAAATGAAATATTAAGTGAGAACTTTCTGCGAATATCCGTTTTGTTAACCACTCACTGATCAATTTCGTAAAAACCATTTTATCGGACTAGGAGACCTCAAAACTTGTATTTACGGTGAAAATTCGATGTCGAACATTAATTTCAAGGGTTTCTGAGGAATCTGCGAGACATTCAATTTCAAATATCATTTGTTGAATATGATGCTATTCCTGGACAAAAATGAAAATCATTCAAGTGCTATCAGCCTTAGGTAGGCACATGCACCGCCCCTCACCACCATATTTATGTTGGGCAAACGAATACAATTTCAAGTTTGAAAACAATAATCAATTTTATAATTATTTTATTCATGTAGTCTAGTAGTTGTTTTATTCATGTGTCAATGGGAATTTTTATACTTTAATAATATACGAATATAAAAAAAAACAAAACAGATATTCCTAGACGATATGCTCAAGAGCGGCGAAAAGTGGCGTCTCTTTACTTACAGACAAAACACTTGTAGTCAGGTGAGTGGCTGCAGGTGTGGTGGCGGTGCGTGTGTATGTTTAGCATACCATTGGAACGACCCCTTCTTCTCAAAGACACGTCACAAATTAACTGTTAAAAGGATATGTGTATGAAGTTCATTAAATGTAAACAACCGGCAGCACCGGCGTATGTACTACTTTTATTATCAAAATCTGGAATACCGGTTGTTTCATTCTGTCACTATTATTTCTCCGTGCGCTAGATGATAGATATTTGTATAGATATATATATAATTTTGGGAGGAGAGAAACTACATCAACTTTTTCTTACTGTAATTAGAATTCTTGAAAGGAAATAGCACAGAGGAAGGAAACTGTCATTCCTGCGCAACCGGAACCAAAAAAAAAAATTTCACCAAAATGTTTGAAAGCATTTAAGTACATGATATTTAAAGGACAATGTTTGAAGCCGATTGGCGTAAAACTGAAAAAAAACAACATAAATCTAGTATGAAACACTCACACCACTTTCTCTTACACTAATTAATACAATTTAATTAAGATATTCTCTTTAAAACCACAATGTTTGGATTGGCTGGCCTTTAACATGCTGATGGGGATATTACCTGAGCGGTCTTATTTGGAGCGCTCTGCGTCAAAACTAAGAAAGCTTAATTATTTAAATGTAAACTAACTACAAGGCAATATCCCTCTAAAATCAATTTTTTCAGAAATATGTTACAGATAAAAGTGATAGGTTTCTATCTATGCAGCAAGCATTCCAAGTTTACAGGAAATCATGGCAATCGTAGTCGACATAATACCAAAAAACTCAAAAACTTATTCTATAAAATCGGTTAATTTCCGGTTACCGATTTTCTTCAAATTTGGAAGTACTTATAATACTTATAATCAATACTTATAATGCAGGTCGTAAAACCATATATTAAACTGAAGTGGAACTTTAAAGGAAAGCACAACGCTACTGTTCTTTAGATATAGTATATAAATAGTATATGAAGTTTAAAGAAAATCATTGGAGCCTTTTCGAGGTAATTACAAAAAAACTGAAAAAAACCTTTAAGTAAAGTCGCACTTCCGGTTGATGGATTTTGGCCGAAATGATCGTGTCAGATTCGGTGGTAGTACCTAAACGGAATTCCAAGTTTGAGCTTCGTGGGACTTTGAGATATTTTGGGTTTTTGGAATATTCGTTAAAATAAAAAAGTTTGCTAAAATCCTTTGTTTTGAATTCAGGGGACCCCAACACGTGTATTTCCGGTGAAAACTCAATTTCGAAAATCTGACTAGATTGCAATACTTTCTCTTACTAGGAGTAAGAGAAAGCAAAACTCAGTAGACATGTATTTCCGGTTGACAGATTTTGACCGAAAATATTATGTGGTATCCTAAAAAAAATTTATCTTATTCCTCCTACTAAGAGGAAATATTGCGATCTTGTCAAGTTTTCAAAACTGAGATTTCACCGGAAATGCTTTCTAAGGTCCGCCAAAGCCGAAAAAGTTTTTTAGGAATTATCTATGTGTATGTATGTTTGCAACAAAACATCTCAGAATCGATAAATTGCAGGCAACTCAAACTTGGTATTCCGTTTAGGTACTATATCGCATTAGACACGAAGATTTCGCCAAAATCCATCAACCGGAAGTGTTACTTTATTAAATAGTTTTTTCAAGATTTTTTTGAAATCGACTCCAACGATTTACTTTAAACTTTATATACTATCTACACACATTAATACCTATTATCTTTATTTGATACATTTTCCCAGGAAAATTGATCTTTTGGAGGAGTTCTGAGGGTGAGGGTGAGACAGTAGCGTTTTATACTTTCCACTTAAATTACCACTTCAGTACAATGTATGAAGAAATGCAGGAGTGGGAGTTTACTCCGCTAAATTCCAACTAACCCAGGTACTGCGGTGAATCTTAGATGGATTAGATCCGGGTCTGGATTTTTGTTATAGACCCGGCTTGTTGTTGTTTTTCTTGGGATAGCTATATGGGCCCAGTGAGGCTTTGGATAGCGTAGGTTTCCCTCCCCACAGACAAATAATAATAATAATAATAACTAACACAGGTAGTAGGATATCTTGATAAAACCCATCCATATAATTTTGGAAGCAATCTTTCTAAGAGTTGAAGTCAAATCTGTGGTGATTATCAGTGATGTTAGAGCTGCACAATTGCTGCATAACAGCTCAAGAGGTGAAACTGAAACGCGACGCCTAAAAAAGAATTAAGCTAACCTAGAGCCAAAAAAAAAAAAATTAAACTGGGTGAGCGAATTTGGGAACAGGCCAAAACTGGGCAATTTTATTAGATCCCCATGGTCGTGAACCTAGCAGTCTGCTAAGAAAGGAAGCTGTGGCCCGGTTGAGAATGATGCAGCGACATACAGAAGGGTATCGCACAATCACAGGGGTGCACAGACAAGTAAACATCGACGCCACGCATATAATGGACAAGTCCTGCACTTCCGAAACATAACAAAGGGTGAATTTTCAATTTTAACAATTTATTGGACTGCCAGAACTCGAATGGCCGAATACGCTCGACGAGTAAAAAAAAAAAAAATGATAAATTTGTTAATTATAGTTCTATTATTGTAATTATTATTATTATAAGTAACCATTACAAAGAATCATTCTTATCTTCAATAGTTCAATGATTAAAAACGTTAAAAATACAATCTTTATAAAGAATGTGAGGCATATAAAAATTACAAGTCATGCAAAATACCAGGTCGCTGAGTTAAGACGCTGACCTCAAGAAATTCCTTATTGATACAAGCTTGCCTAAACTTGTGATATTTCATTTCCGCAATAGTTTTATTTCTCTTTTCTTCTTCTTATCTTGTTTCTTACTCGGTATAACTTGGTGAAAATGTGTCGACCGGAAGTGCGACTTCACTGAAAACATTTCTTTTTCTTCTTCAATCATTCGCCATTTTCTTGAACTAGGTTCCAATGATTTACATCCTTATTAGACATTTATTAAACGCACTTATGTAATAATTACGTCTTTAGGTAGTTACACAAAATATTATTCAGACATCTTCAGCGACATTAATCAGCAAGTCCAAGGAAACTCAGTAACCTACTCCACAGCAAATTGACAAACTACAACGGCAAGAACAATCCAGAGTGGTTTACAAAATCCATTTTTACGGATTCGATGATAAATATTATTTTGAATGTACACCTAGACTTGCAGGCAACACATGAAAGACCTATGATACCCACGACACAACCGATAAATAGCTACTCACTAGTTGCTCAACACGCTCCATCATTCACAAACACAACTTCCATTTCTTTCAGCCACTAAAATAGTTGACATAGACAACTTAGGAAAATTTCGCATTAAAGGGAGTAGAATTGTACTCCCTTTACATTAACAAACAATTTGGTACCAACTGAGATTACAGCGACAAAAAGCCAAGTCGATTTGGCTCTTTTATTGAGCGATTTGGCTCAATTCCATTGAGTTGCTAAAGAACACAAATTACTGATCAATCTTTGTACAATAAGTCTAACTTCGTAGAAAATTTGTCAATTATAATCGTAAATATTTCAGTGAGAGAAACTCGTGATAAGGTTTTCTCACTGTCTTTAAACTTTTCTCTTGTTGCTAACAGGCTCTAACAGGAAATATTGCAATCGATCCAAATTTTCGATATGTATCGAGCTTTCACTGAAAATATCGAGTTTTAGGGGCCCGAGTTCAAAGAAGTGGTTTTTAGAAAATTGTAAAAAAGGGAGAATTGCTAACATGGGCAATAAGGTTTTGATCAAAATCGATCAACCGATTCAGTAAAACTTTACCGAATGGATGATTTTTTCAGTTTTTCTTTTTTGCGAAAATGGTTCCATACAATTTTCTTTAAACTCGGAATATTAAATGAACAAATAAAGAGCTACAAATTTTATTTGAACATTTTCAGGAAAAAATTATTTAAGACCGGTTTTTTGTAAAGAGGTGAGGTTATGTTTTCCTCTAAAATGTTATTTCAGTTTATTAGATTATTGTATCGCCTATATAGTTATTAATTAGATTATTGTATCGCCTATATAGTTATTAATTACAATTAAATATATTGTAGAAATTTCGAGTTTGAAGAAAATCGGTTAACAGGAAGTTCAACTTTACAAAACAGTTTTTTGCGAGTTTATCCATAACAACCAACAGGTTTCATCAAACTTGGGATATTAACTATACAAACAGGACAACACTATCACTTATATAAAATATATGTTAACACACACAAATGCCTGATGCATGCACCTCTATTATTAAGTTCTAGCCTATGGAACCAAATTTTCTCTTCCCCCATTATTTGCATAATGTACTTTTGAAATTTCCTGTCGCTCCCTTAAAAACAAAAAAATGCCCCCACCACATCTCTCTCAACATATTCCTAATGTAATTTAAACCTAAATCAATATCATTTAAAAAAATAAGCATGATAAATAAAAACGAATACATTTGATATCTTCTATTATTTATTTTAATATCATCTCCAATTTGCCGTTTGCTGCCAACCTTCTTATATATTAATTTACCTACATATTTTTTTGTATTCATATTTATTTATTATTTTTACAAGCTTTTGACAATTCTTAAACTTTGCATTGCCTTTCTTCAAACTTTATCTATTCCTATTAGTATTGTAGCAGTGGCAACACTGGGTTACAGGAGAGAAGGTTACAGTTATCCCGGTAGGTAAGGTAGACGTTATCTCGTTATATTGGTGACCCCTTAAATAAGTTTTGTTATTTTATTTTATTAAATTTAGTGTCCGAATATATTTTTTCTAGTCAGTGTAACAACAGACAAATTCGCCACATTCACATATATTGGAAGCCATTCATACAAACTCACAAATTTTTTCAAAAAATTGGGCATTAAGACATCTTACAGAACAAACAACAAATGGGTAATACATGCTGGCCACGAAGGACGACCACTTGACATAATAGAACAACTCGAGATATATAAACACAAGGCACAAAACTTAATAAACGAACAGACAAAATTTGCCAGCGAACCATTATTCAAAACACTTTTCCCACAAACGCAATTACTAGCACAAGCAGTATACATGGACCAAATAGTTCTTAAACAGATTATACTTTTAGTTTAGTTTAAAAAACAAAACAAAAAATTGAGTATGCGTGCGTACATGGAGAGAGAGTGTATGTGAATGTTATGTAAAGAGGTGGAATGCATAGTTATAAATATGGATATGTATATGTTATATAGCATGATATATATATGTGTGTGTGTGTGTATGTGCATATACAATATACACATGTTAGGTATATATGTGGTATATATATATATATATATACACATATTATATATATATACTATTATATATATACACATATTATAGTATATATTATACTATATGTGTATATACTATATGTGTATATATATATGTATAATATATACATATATATATATTACATAGTTATAAATATTATAAAATATGCTTAGTATGCTTATGGTATTTAATTTTTATTATTTTAATCGCTTAATTTTAAATGGTGTTAGCTTGAAATCGTTATTTAATTTAATTTTAAAGTTATTCTGATTATTTAATTGTCAAGTGGACCTCCCTCCAACAACAGAGTTTAAAAATTAAACCCCCCACGTGTTTATTTGCCCTCTTAACAACCCAAACACGTATTCCTTTCCCACCCAGCTACCATGACCATAGAGGTCCCTTTGACCTAGTTTAAGAATTTAGTTTTAAAATACAATTAAAAAGACCGGTCAGTGTATAAACTGAATTTGCTCTATGCAGGTCTGTGTTATCACACTGTCTGACAAACGCATCCTGATGATGGGCGAACGCCCGATACCGGTCGATGACCACAAAATGAAGCAGGCTACCACGGAAAATGTCTCTGAAAAAATTACGCACCCTCCTCACTGATGTATTGGTGACAAGGAACCGTCCCAGCTACTACGAACATAACGGATTTAACCCAAGCGGCACTTTCAGAAGAGACACTAAAAACGTTATGGCTTCAGCGGTTGCCCCCCAATGCTCAAGCTTTTTTGTCTGTAAGCCATGAAAACTTGCCCCAGCTAGCACAATTAGCCAACCGCGTTTTAGAAATGATTTGCCCTAACGTCTACAATATCAGTCAGGAAGATCCTTCATCATCAACTACGGACACGGACTCAACACTTGACAATATTAAACAACAACTGGAAGCACTACATGTCACAGTAGCCGCATTAACAAATAAGGTTGAGAGCGTGAACGCATCATCGAGTGTCAAGGATCACACTCCTCGAACCCGCCTGCGATCCGACTCTCGTTTTAGAGTACCCAGCTTGCGCTGATACCACTGTCGCTTTGGTGACGCTGCTCTCAAATGTATAGAACCGTGCACTTATTGCAATAAGAAATCTCCCAGGGAAACTTCAGCACTCATCTATGAAGCCGGTAAGAAATGGGCGTAACCACAACCGCCAACCACGTTTGTATATTACATACCACAAGCTAGGAGTCAATTTTTTGGTGGACACTGGTGCAGCGAACTCCGTGCTACCGCCTTCGCGTCTGAACGCCGACAGCGGGGACATCATCGTTTGTACTCTGCAACGGGTTCACCTATAACGACTTTCGGCACGCGTTTGACGGCTGTTAATTTAGGGTTACGGAGAGAGCTGACTGGGTATTTGTTGTGGCTGACGTTATATCTCCGATTTTAGGCGCGGATTTTTTAAAGACATTTTGTCTCATAGTCGATCCTAGAAAACGGTGCCTAATAGTTGGAACAACCGGCCTATCTACAAAAGGCACAATTGCTCCCGGCAATAGGATCTATATGCACTATTCCTCGCAGCTGCTAATACAGCGACATACTACTTGGTACCCCAACCTCTTTAACGAAGTGCTAAACGTTCCGATAGAAGAATCACCAGTTGCCAGGTCATCGAAAAGCATGGGCCTCCGGTTTCTGCAAAACCACCTGATAAGTTAATGGCTGCGCGCACAGAATCCCAACACTTTTGCATTCTTGGAATCTGCCGACTATCATACAGTTCTTGGGCATCACCGCTTCATATGGTCAAAAAGAAAGACGGCCATTGGCGACCGTGTGGGGATTACCGGCCCTGAACTCGGTCACTGTACCGTTTCAGATTTTCACAACGAACTGAATGACGCATGTTTTTTCGAAAGTGGATCTCGTTAGGGCATACCACAACCTCCCGGTAGCGAAGGATGAAGTTTCCAAAACGGCCATTGTCACACCTTTCGGGCTTTTTGAATGTTTGCGTTGACCGCTTGGCCTTCGTAACGCTGCTTAAACCTTTCAGCGGTTTATGCACTCAGCTTTAAAAGACTTGCCCTTCACCTTTTGCTATATAGACGATATACTAGTAGCGTCAAAAGGTGAAGTGTCCCGCCAGACTCACCTACACGCTCTTATGCAAGTGTTGAATAAATTTGAACTTTAAGTAAATATTTCCAATTCAGTTTTCGGCGCTAAGAAAATAGATTTTCTAGGGTATACAGTATTGGCGGAAGGAATTCACCCTATGACCGAGCGAGTAGCTGCTGTTAAGAATTTTCCTTTGCCCAGGACGGTACGGGAATTTTGACGCTTCCTGGGGCTAGTAAATTTTTATCATCGGTGTTTACCCAAAAAATTACAAAATTTGTTATTTGGGTTGATCCCAGGCAACGTCAAAAGGGATAACCGTGAAATAATGTGGACAGAAGAGACGAGAACATCTTTTCACGCCTCTGCGGCCTCCTCTTGCACCACCTTATGAAGGCCAGTATCGTATCATTAAGAAGTCTGACAAAACATTCACATTAGATGTTCGGGCCAAGTCCGTAACGGTTTCAGTAGACAGGCTAAAGGCTTATCAAAGCCTCCCTGATGACTTCCCGCTAGCAACTGACATCACAAATCAAGAAAACCTACCAGTTACAACACCAACACCAACATCCTGAAGTTCATCACCACCAACACAAACTCAGGGCGCAGAGTTAAAGGGGGAGGGCACTGTAGCAGTGGCAACACTGGGTTACAGGAGAGAAGGTTACAGTGGAGGTAGACGCTATATCATAGTATAATATACTACTGAAATTTCTTATCGTTCCCCCCCAATTTTTTTTTTCTGGTATCAGTATTTAAACTATTAACCAATTTGCTGTCTGTGCTTGATAATAATTAAGCAGGATTTAAATTTTGTACCTACTCATAAAATCAACAAGAGAATAGTACACAAAGGTATTATTTGAAAATACTATATCCTTAAAATAGAGGGGAGCCGTGCAATATTTAGTAATCTCATGGAAAAACTTGTCCCTTTCTTTGTTATAGTCTGGACATACCATGACTATATGTTCGAGATCCTCCGTCTCATTACATCTCCTACAAAGAGGAGAGTCTAATTTGTCAATGCCCCCCCCCCCAATAAAAATGATAAATTAACATCACTATTAAAATTTAGATATAAAGCATACTTCAAAACATGTTATTTATTATACACTATTTCCTATGTCTAATAATAATTTATAATAATTCCATTTTATCATTAAACACACACGTAGTAACATAACCTTATAACCTCTCGCACATACAAACAAACAAGTGTCGAGTGTAACAGAAGCATTACGTTGAAATGAACTCTCTACACGAAATTGATAAATTTGCTGTGACGATGGATGAAAATCCGAAACAGTCAGGAATAAAATAAATAAGCATGCTACGACGGATAAAATACTACATACTATCACTTCTGTTTGAAACTTTTCCCCGAGAATACTGATTCTAGAGAGGTTGTGAGGTAGTTCGAAGGTCATGTTCAATCATAAAGAGGTGTGAGGTAGTTCGGAGGTCATGTTCAATCATAAAGAGGTTGTGAGGTAGTTCGGAGGTCATGTTCAATCATAAAGAAGTTGTGAGGTAGTTCGAAGGTCATGTTCAATCATAATGAGGAGTGAGGTATTTCGGAGGCCATATTCAATCATAAAGAGGTGTGAGGTAGTTCGAAGGTCATGTTCAATCCTAAAGAGGTTGTGAGGTAGTTCGGAGGTCATGTTCAATCATAAAGAAGTTGTGAGGTAGTTCGAAGGTCATGTTCAATCATAAAATGTTGAAGACTACTTATACATTTAGTAAAAATGTATAAGTTTCTCAATTATAAGTACGTAAGTTGCAGGAAGAGAAAGTCCATGTGAGTATTTCATACCAAGTTTTTTATACTCGAATTTCGATTACTGCTGGAAGTATTGCGATCTTGTCAATATGCGTTTTCGATATCATGTTTCGCCGAATAATGGAATTTATTGTAACAACTATAACATGTAAAACATTTTCAGTTATTAGTATGAATAGCGTTTAGAAAGTATAGTAATTATTGTTTTTCCATTCTTCATCATTTGGAGCAATAGATCGGTAAAAAATAGTGTTAAGGAACTCTAGCGGAGAAAGCGAACACCAGTTGTAACCTAGCTCAGTGTTTAAAGGCAATAGTAATCTATATGTAAACAACAAACTAACCCCGTTGTGCAGGTTTGGAAGATATACCGAGAATGACTTGGATGATCGCGAATACACGACCACATTATATTGGGTTGCAAGTCGCCGAATGATGAGGAATCAGTAAGGGCGCGGGCGTTATAACAAAAAAAACGAACTAAGGAAAACTTATTATTATTTCATTAATTAATTAATTGTAAAAATTGGCAACAAAGAATTTCTGTTTTCTATATAGATACACTAAAGACGGTTGCGTCCCCAGCCGAAAGCTCTGGATATAAAAAAAAAAATAGCTATGAACTGAGAGTCTAAAACAAATCTCACCTTTTACTGAATTGTTTTAAGTTCTTAGTTAAAATTCAAGTTGAACGATGTTTCTTTAAACTTGGTCTTGAAATATTTTTCCAGGAAAAGTGATTTTCACAAAATTCTAGTGACGATTGTAATTTGGAAGTTAGGCTTTCAGCCCGCCTGAAATTACTACTTTACTTTACCGTTACTGTTACTGACGATTGGCTTCCCTAGCAAGTGCATTTCATACGTACGTACACCTGCATAATAATATTAAGGGTTAGTAGATATCTTCAGGACAATGGTCTATAGAAATTTTGGATAGTTACTAATCACAATAGAAACAGTTTGTAATACGTCACAACAGTGTTCCAATAGACCAGCCTTTTCTATTTATATGTAAAGGATATAATAAAGACAAAACTGTACAGGAAGTCGGGTTCTCTACCAAGTTCAGAGAACTTCCTCGTTTCCATTACGGCTTACTACAGTGGAGACGCTACTTCCGTTCTATACACTGCTATAAATAAATGTACATGTGAGTTCCTTAAAAATAAGTTTCGAACATTATTAAGTGCACCAAACGGAGCGAGAAGCTGAAATAGTTGAAAAGCGATTAATATTTAAAATTAAAAAAATCTGGTGTGAAACCCACACACGACTTTCCCTGACTGCGGTTTTATTGTCTAATTTTAATTCTATATTATTCTATATAGAATATAATTGACTAATTCAGATTTGTAATTTTTACCAAATGTTTGTCTTCTATGGCAGAATTTAAATTTAATAAAATGACTTTTTTGAGGAAACCATAACCTCTCCTCCCATCATCAAAACTTCTGTAAATGAAGTTTCTCAGAAATAAAAGTGATAGATCTTTGTATACTTAGTATACAAAATCTAATGAAATCCATCTGTGTTTTTATTGCGAAAATCGCAGCAAAAAGAAAAAAAAAAAACTTAACTTACTTAAAATTAAATACTTACTTAATATACGCACTTTCGGTCAACCGATTTTCTTCAGATTGAGAATTTTGGCAATATATTTAATTCTAATGAATACTATACTAGAGCGTATTCTTAGAATTCGCGAAAAATGTATACAGTTAAGTGGTACTTCCGATCGAGGACTTTCCGTGATGTATCTTTTTTGCGCTTTGCTGTTTACTTACACACCCACCATTTTCCTAAAAACCAATTTTTCAGACTGGGAACTTCCAAATCGTGTATTTCCGGTGGAAATGGATATTGAAAACTTGACACGATCGCAATACTTTCTCTTGCTGCGAGTTAGAGATAATATAAAACAAATAGATATATAATACATATATCTGGTGTGAAACTCACTTCACTTTCTCTTATCGCTATTCTCTGAATTACTGTTTTCCCAAAATTCGGTATTTTTACTTGAGGGTTAAGGGCTTTCTTACCAACTAATGTATTGGCTTCCCCAAAATCATTTTTTTTTTCAGAAGAAAATAGGTTTATATAAATGTATTTAGTAAATACGTTAACTTGTAGGAAAATCTTTGAAGTCATTTTCGGAAAAAAAGCGCTCAAATTGAGAAAACCATTTTAGTGTAAAATTTACATTTCCGGTTAATCAGTTTTCTTCAAGTTTAATATAATTTTTTTAAATACAAATTAAAATTTTCTTCTATATTATATAATATAGTTACTAACAGCAAACGATATTTTGAATTATTACTTTACTAGAGGACTACCGGGGGCATCGCCGCCTCTTCCCAACAAGGGCTTACAAAATTAAGTTCCCTAGAAATATGTGATAGGCTTGTATGTGGTGAATTTCGTCTGCAAATTCAAGTCTTTTTCCTTTTTGATATTTTCCAGCCACACTGCCACCATCACAGACATGTGCGGGCATGTATTAGAGCGTGTCATTAACACGTGATATTTCAAAATTTAGCGCCACAAATTCCGCACAACTACCCAAAATCATTTTTATTTTTTAAATGTTTCCTAATAATAGTGATAGATTTATATTTTTTTACAGTTGGTATTATTGCCAGTTTACGAGAAAATTAAAAATATAAAATAACTTACAAACCTCTGTTTTGTAAAATCGCACTTCCCCTGGATTGGTTTTGCCCAAAACGTTCGTACTAGATATTGCGTAGGTAGTAACTAAGCGGAATAACCAAGTTTGCATTTCCTGCGATTTTTCGCTTTTGAGATATTTTGTTCACACACTCATGTAACATTGTTCACTCATATATAACATTGTTCACACACATATAACATTGTTCACACACATATAACATTGTTCACTCATATATAACATTGTTCACACACATATAACATTTGTTGTGGTGGAGTTAGTGTGAAACTAAGTGTCACACCAACAACATTGTAATACATACCGGTCGATGACCGACAACCCATAATAAATCACTCACTATATAAACATTGATAATATAACATTGTTCACACACATATAACATTGTTCATTGTTAACACACTCATGTAACATTGTTCACTCATATATAACATTGTTCACACACATATAACATTGTTCACACATATACAACATTGTTCACTCATATATAACATTGTTCACACACATATAACATTGTTCACTCATACATAACATTGTTCACACACATATAACATTGTTCACTCATATATAACATTGTTCACTCATATATAACATTGTTCACACACTCATGTAACATTGTTCACTCATATATAACATTGTTCACACACATATAACATTGTTCACACACTCATGTAACATTGTTCACTCATATATAACATTGTTCACTCATATATAACATTGTTCACACATATACAACATTGTTCACACATATACAAGATTCCCTAAAAACGCCTATAACTCACAGATTCCCTAAAAAAAACACTAATTTTTTTTTTTGGAAACTGTTTCAAATAAAAATGAAAAGTAAATTTCAACTTTAAAGAAAAGTTTTGAACAAGATTGTTTACGTGGAAAGTCTTAAAAAAGACCTTACTGTATAAAATTGCACTTCCGGTTAACTAATTTTCTTTAAATCTGCAATCCTAGCAATGCTTTTTATGGACCTTAATAATATATATATACCTGTTGCAAGAATTCATGTATAGGCCTAGTAGCGAGGGTCAACTGTAGGCAGTGGCAAGTGCGGCCTGCTTACCATCCAATAAAAATCGCCGTCTGGCAAGGTTTGATCCTTCATGGGCTGTTACACTCTTGTATATATTGCTGGTAGAAGCGTACAAGATACTTAAGATTGCACCTGCCATCTTTCTTTCTTTTTTCTGACAATGTTTTCGAAAAATTATCTGGCGAATTTCTGTTAGCTATTTATTGGAGCAACTTAATTCTGATTCATGGTAGTTCTTGCTGGTATTTTTGCGATAGATTAGTAAACCAAGTCGATACACAATCTACTTACTTTTTTTAGATACTTTAGAATTTTACAGCAAAAAGCTCCGTTCGGACCGTGCACGCATGTTCCCAATTCGAACACCCATTTTACAAACACATCCTAATTAGGTTTTACATTAAACATAAGGTAAATCAAAAATATAAAATTAAATGAGTCATAATTGTTCCTAGAATTTCGGATGAGCGGGTAGATATGCACCTCAAATTTATATGGAGTTTATATCTCTACTCGGATAGTCCGGCTGCGTTGAAGGCATTAAATTCTTATGTTTTCAACACCAAATTTGTATACTATTGTTCTAGAAGAGTTGGTGGAGACAGCTTCTTCCAACAATATTCTTCAATGGACGTGACCAAAATTGCGCCTCTTCCCCACCGCTTCATTCACTGGTCCTGAGCCCTGAAGTGGGAAGAGCTGGCGTATCTTTGGGTACATAATCTGTCGTGATATATGCTTCTCCAGGCATGGTCAGTTTTCCCAGTGAAGTTTGATGCATTGTCAAGTAAAGTCTACTAAGTTGCTCAAAATGACAATCTAGATTTAGGGCAAATAGTGAAATTAGTGCTGTCTTTCAAGGACCTCTTAAACTTGTTTAGAAAACACCTGTACATTTCTGGTTTATTATTGATTTTCTTTGGGGTAGCTACAAGGGGACTTCGATAGGACTGTATACAATATCCTGGCGCTTGAACTTACGTCACAGGCTAATAATAATAAAATTCATTATTATGAAGAAATGGAAAGATTACCTTGAAGTGGGTGGGAGCGAGAACACGGTGACATGCCCACATTAATTCATCGATACTCCACATCATACTCTCACCATCATACTCATCATGCCAAAACATCCATACTCTTTAAATATCTAAATTAAAAACATAAATAAAAGAAAAGAAAGGAATCGTCATAAATAAATAAATAATTAAATAAAATAGGAATGTAATAAATATCTCTTTATATTTTCAAGTTTGGAATGTGAACAACATAATTGGGATACCAAGGCTTCCTTCCTAACAATGACTAGTCTGCAGTACTAAGTACCATCCATCACTTTTTTATATTTTAATTCAATAATACAATTTATATAAATAAAAAAATGAAGAAAAAATATGCTTTGAAATATTTTTTTTTTTAAATACATTGCAATTAATAAAATATATCAACTCACTTAAATACAAGATTGCAATTATTTGTTTTAAATACATTAAATCTAAAAGGCCACCAAATACTATCGATGTAAATTCATTGAATTTTTATTTTTACAAACTTTATAAAAACAATTTATTAGTTTACTACGATATTTAGTTTTTTGTTGGGGGGGGGGAGGTTAATTTAGAAAATAAAAGACCTGGACAAAATTATGCTAGAGGTCGTGGCTAAGCAGCTTGTTTAAATAAAAGGTTACCTTAAGGAAAGGATATTTTTAAAAAAGTAAATATACACCCTGTAATTTTTTCTGGAAAATAATTATCGATCTTAATAATAAAAATGACAATTTTTTTTTCTATGAAAAAAAACAAAATATCGAATAAATATAAATTTACATAAACATGTAAAAAAACACTTTAACAAAAGGGAACCTCACATTCGTACAAAAAACAGAGAAACCTTCTCTTTATAGAATACTTAAACAACAAAACACTATCTAAAAACATTGTGTAATCATGAAGCGATTATTCTATTAAAAATCAGAGATTAAAGTTGTAATGAAATCAATGTTAAGGTCAACAAGAAATCGCCAGAATGAATACATGTATTAATAATTTTGAAATTAACGTTAATTTTCTTTATTTAAATTCTTTTTTTTAATCGTTTTTTAAAATATATAATAATAAATTAAATAAATATATGTAATCACAAAATAAATAAGTAAGTCTTTTTTTTGTAGCCTTTATAAAGATAACCTTTCCAGCTTTTGTTTTAAAAACGATTTACATTGTACTTCCACAGATTTTTCTATCTTTTTAACGCGAGAGTTGAAACAGTAAAGTGCTTTTACAATTATTTTTGTTTAGTTGAATAGTCAATTAGTGTGCGTAAAAAATAAGTATTTACTTTATTTTACTACCAATCAAGGAAATGTTGTATTTGCAAAATCAAGTGAATGATTTTTTTTAATCAATAATTTGCATGTTTACAAAAGTTGTAAACAATAAAAACTAATAAAACTAGCAAGAACTACTAAAAACTCTAAAAAAGCGACTTTACACTAGAAAGCTAATCTAAATAGTAATTTGTTTAACAAGTGAAAAATATATGACTTTTACACACTCGAGTTGAGAATTGTAAAAATAATGTTGACGAGCATTGTAAAAAAATACTTCACTCACGAGTTAAATATTAGATTTTTTCTGCAACAAATTGGTTTTTAATGTGAAACAAATGTGAACAACTACTGAGAACGTATTTTAATTCAAGTCAAATATTCCCTCTCTCTATAACCTGTTCCGTTTGGTATTATAATCTTAAACCCCGCTGTATCTGGGATTTGTTTTGATCTCGTTTTCTCGCGTATTGCCGCTAGATCCTGGGCTAATTAGAGTTGGATAATGTTACTTTTACACGTTAGTGAGAAAAATTAGTGTGTAACTCACTAGTGTGTGAAAGTTGAACTTTCTTCAGTAAATTTAATGTAATAATCGTCAAAAAGGAACCATTTTAAACAAGTACCTAATAATGAAATTAATTTGTTGATTAGACTAAGTTATTGCAGCATAACTACGCAATTTTATAACAGCATGCTGCCGGATCTGGTCTTACAGTTATCTCTCTGAGTCGTGTAAATGTGTTTGAATGAAAACGAAAAAAGAAAAGAAAAAACTGTATCTGTATAAACAACAAAAACACTAAGAAATAAATAATAAAGAATACCTGCACTATATTCTAGGCAGTTTTGTCAAAATATTATATTAAATTATTACTAATATACAATAATAAACTTGAAGCGAATCACTTCTATTTATTACATTTAAATTTTTATTCAAACAAGGAAAGAAATGAATTAAACGATATTTTATACCACAACTTATTACAACTCCTTATAATAAATAGATGGGAGTGAAGAGTACTTCCCAAGTCTGACGTAATATTACAAACAAGTAATTTATTAAAATACTCTTGTCCTTATTAAGTCCATTTAATAAATAATATCTACACAATATTATCTTTAGTTGAATACTTTAATAAACAATTAACTAACGCGATCAAATTCAATTAAACATAGAAGGTTTCATAAATTCAATACTAAATAAAAAATGCAACCTTCTAGGTGAAGAAAATGTACGAGGTATTTATACGTTATTCAGTATCCATAATTTTTTTAACGAAGTTGTGCACATGCCTTCTAAATTTAACAATAATAATGTTTTATTTATTTATATTTAAATACAATTATCGAATATTAAACAAAAATCAATAATTCTAATAGAATTTTATTATAATTATTTTTATCATTAATATAAATACGCGATAGGAAACAATTTTTGTAGATAAAAATGGAAAATATTTTAGGGCGTGAAATAAGTAATAACCTGTAAAAAAGTAACCTCCACACTGCATGAATTCACATTAGAGATTTTTCTTTTTTTATTTATTTATTTTTAATATTGCACAAGCTGCTAACAAATTGAGCTGATTTTAGGCCACTACTAATGAATGAATGATCACCGGGTTAATTAACTTTTAAAGGTTAGACTGCAAATTTTTATTGATGTTAGTTCAAAATTTAAAAAACTTCAGACTGCTATCAATTTCTTTTGATAATTTTTTTTTTAAATCCATAGCTTAGTTCCAACTTCTCTTTCTTTCAAAGTAATAAAATACGTCAAAATTAGTTTTCTCAGAAGTGAGTGATATTGGAATTCGTTGATTCACACCCGACATAATAATTATCCTAATAAAGTTAAGTGAGTGAGAACCACTTTTTTTTATACGTCCACATTTCACAAACACGGGTTGATCTTTTCACTAGCCCTAATTTTTTTAATTTCTCTTTTTTGTTATGTACCTATACAATTAAAACCTACTAAGAATAAAGTCCGTTATTTCTGTAAAAAAAGTCTTAACAAATAAATTGAAAAAAAAAACTCTGATAGATAAAAAATATCACTAATGATATTGAGCCACATTAAAATTTAACTTTCTTCTTTTTATAAGGATGGTGAAGATCAATGTGGCAATTGTAACAGCTGAGGCTGGTAACATGGCGGCGAGGTTGGATACTGCAGCGGGTCGTTGCTGTAGATTTAACTAGTAGATGGATGAAATGTTATTGAAGACCAACTTCTAATACCATCATAACCATAAAGCCAAATATGGCTCCCCAACTTGCCAAGCTGCCGTTACCTCTGTAAATTAGATTTTCAATGTTCATTTGTTTGTTTTGTTTAGTTTACTACATGATAGATGGGTGTAAAGGAAGTGGCTAGAATGCCCGGGCACCTAGATGATCGATCAAGCTTTCTTGTTGCATGAAGTCTGTAGAACTGTGTAAAGGGGAATTGGTACCTAATGGGAAACTAGGTGTTAAACGTCTGCCTATAGTGCAAGTCTGTTTCAAGCTGGAAAAGCATTGCTGGAATCAACAAGAGCCATAACAAAAAACTGCTCGACTCATCCTCATATCAAACTGGTTGGAGGGGTGATCAATACCTCCCAAGCTAAAAAAATACGGTTGAAAACTCATTCATATGACTTTCTCTTCTGCAATTCGCAAACTTGTGATGAATACACTTGATTAAAAGTTGGAATTTTTAGTATTGCTTCGGGCAGTAACTACTGTTACAGACAACACTGCCCAAACATTCACACGACTTCCTCCAACCAGATCACAGTTCACACAGAGTTGCAAGTGACCAATTTTCTTTAAATTTATAATTTTTACTTAATGTTTATTTATCTTCAATTTTATACCAATTGGAGAATATAGACTTAATAAATGGACTTTTTTTGAGGAAACCATACACTCCCCCCCCCAAACATATTTCAATGAACTCTCTCGGCAAAAAGTTCCCAACAAAAGTGATGGATCTCCGTAATTCATACTTAGTGTAACAAACTTAATGAAATCCATCGGTGTTTTCATGGATAAAATTGTAGAAAACTGAAATACTTTAGTAAAACCGCACTTCAGGTCAACAGATTTATTTGATACTCAGAGTTTGACATTTTTAATTCTAATTAATAGTATTTAGATAAGAGAGTAGTTATAATAAACTATAATAGCATATCAGAAGAAAACATAACCCCGCCCCTCTGCCAAAAACCACCTAAAATTAATTTTTACAGAGAAATATTCAAATAAAAGCTGTAGCTCTTTGTACGTGTAGACGATATAACAAGTTTAAATAAATTTGTTGGAGCCGTTTTCGAGAAAATATCAGAAAAGTGAAAAAATAAAAACTGTCTATTAGAAACGCATTTCCTGTTACAGATTTTCTGCTAACTAAATATAGGCAACATATTTCATTCTATTTATTTATTATTATTTAGATGATACAATTATATACAATAAATTGAAATAGCACTTTAGAGGAAAACATAATCCCAGCCTGCCACAAAAGCTCCCTTAAATGAATTACAGTAAATAAATGTAAATAGAAAGCAATGTTTCATATGTGAATGTTATAGCTCTTTGTTTGTCGAGTTAATATACCAAGTTTGAAGAAAAAAATCGTTGGAGCCGATTTTCGAGAAAAATGCAGCTAGCAAAGTGGCACTTCCGGTTGAGGAATTTTGACAGGTTCCTGTCGGATCCCATGATGATACCCAATACCAATTTTGAAATTTTTGCGAGTTTTCGTTTTGAGCTATGATGTTCACTCAAGCACACACACATACAGATCATTTTCTAAAAACCACTTTTTTGGACTCAGGGGACCTCAAAACGTGTATTTCCGGTGAAAACTCGATATCCAAAATTTGTCACGATTACAATACTTCCTGTAACAGCAGTTAGAGAAAGTAAAAACTCAAAAGACCGAAATATTGCCAAATTGTTAATGATACTGGCGGTGTAATTTGGCTAACAGAAATAAAAAGAAAACCTGAATGAAATTATTTGAGGAAGAAATAGAAAATAAAGAGCCGCGAATGCCGTTGCTGAACCGTGGACGTGGGGTGGCGCCAAACTTGCAGACCGGAACATTCAAGAAGACTAAATAAAATAAAATATTAATAACACTGCGGTGTGAAACACTCACAGACATTAATGCTTACAGTAATACTGGACAGATCTTCTTCAAATTTAGAATGTTGGCTAAATATTTAGATATGCTGCGGCAGAGTGCACCTTGTCCTAATGGGCCCCTTATACAGTGGGGGCTGCCTTACAACATTGTCTTCGGGGCAAACAAATCACGGCAAACACAAGTGACAGACAACGTGTATACAAAGTTTAAAAAAGTCACCCTCGCCCTTCCGGTAAAATCGCTGAAAACCTGAAAAATCTGTGGAACTACTTCCAATGCTGACCAATGTTAGGGTCCCTGATGGTGGTAGTGACTAGACAAAATATCAAATTTGAACTTCCTACGATTTTCTGCTTTTGAGTAGAACTGATTTCACAGACAGACATACACAAAAAAAAATTGTTGTGATGGTTGGTTCCGCAGAGCTGGAAAGCATCAGAGACATTTTCCATGGTAGCCTGCTTCATTTTGTGGTCACCGACCGGTTTCGGGCGTTCGCCCATCTTCAGGATGCGTTTTTCAAAGTGTGACAACACAGACTTGCACAGAGCAAATTTAGTTTACACACTCCCACACAATTTGCTCTGTGCGAGTCTGTGTTGTCACACTGTCTGAAAAACGCATCCTGAAGATGGGCGAACGCCCGAACCGGTCGATGACCACAAAATGAAGCAGGCTACCACGGAAAATGTCTCTGAAAAAAAAAATTGCTAAACTTTTTTTTCCTACTTAAGAGGACCTGAAAGTATGTATTTCCGGTGAAAACTATTTTGTCGAAAATTTGACGGTTGTTAAACTTCCTCTGACAGCAGTAAGAGGAAGTTATAAATAAATTAGGAATTGATTTCAATTAGCAATTTGAAAGACCACACCAAACAATGAACAATTAACAGTAGAGTTAATATTGGTGCAATTTACAATATTAGGATAATTGTGGCCTTCTTGGAAAAACAAGCTGCTTAAATCGGGTTAGTTCTCGAAAAAATAGAGCACAGATCGACCATGTTTTTGTTGGCCTTGCCCGTAAACCCAAGCCAAGAAGGACTTTTTGGAAAACTGAGAATAAAGGCAGATTCTTAAGAGGACGAAAGCAACTTAATTCATTAACATTTGTCAAATCTTCTTTTAAATTAACTTTAAAGAACAGAGTTAAGTAACAAGAAATTCACGCTCCTGAGTTCCGATGAAAATATTTTTACAAAACAAAATATCTCAAGCATGGAAAAATAAATCGCATCAAGCCCAAAGTTTTCGATCAAAAATTGGTCAACCAGAGGAATTGCAAGTCAACGATTTTTTGAAAACCATTTTTTGAAAACTCAATTTCCAAAATTTAAATCTCATTAAGCGGGTGGAGAAAGAAGGTCAAGTCAAATAATCCACACCAATTTCGTTTTCAATTGACAAATTCTGTTTAAAATTTCAATGTTTACAACAAGGTTTCCCAAATATTGGACCCCTGCCATTAACAAGTTGGTTATTAAATTATACGACCGGGGTATGACTTGTTTGACAATGCGCTCACTAACAACCAGCAAACTTGTACAGGCAGTTTGAACGTAACTGAAACTGTAGCTAGAGTTGTTGTCTGTAGCTAGAATACACTGCTTAGAGGCCGGCAGTGTACTGAGAAGGCGCCAGGGGGCACAATAGATCTTTCAGGTCACAATGCAATAATCCTCTACAACTATCTACTACTCCTATTAAGAGGAATTATTGTAATCGTGTCAAATTTTCGAGTTTTCACCGGAAATATCCGTTTTGAGGTCCTCCAAGTCCATCAAAGAGGTTTTTAGAAAATGGTCTGTGGTGTGTGTGTGTGAATAGATAGCTCAAAAGCGAAAAATCTTAGAAAGTTCAAACTTGACATTCCGTTTAGGTATCACCATGGGTGATCACTGATCACAGTAGATTATCTTTCAAAATTCCTCAACTGTTTTTTTTGTTGCGATTTTCTCAAAAATGGCTCTAATGATTTTCTTGAAACTTGGTGTACCAACTAACCGCACATCAAAGAGCTACAACTTTGACTTAAAACTTTTCTCTAAGAAAATTCATTTAAGGGCACTTTTGGGGGAGGGTAGGGTTAGGTTTTCCTCTAAGTGCTATTTCAGTTCATTACAAAATTCTATCATCTAAATAATATTAATTATAATTAAACATGTTGTTGAAATTCCGAGTTTGAAAAATTCGGTTGACCGGAAGCGCATTTCTACTGAGAAGTATTTTTCAGTTATTCTGGTATTTTCTCTAAAACGACTCGAACTATTTTCTTTAAACATGGAATGTGAACTATCATATAAAAAGCTATAACTTTTATTTGAAACATTTCTTCTGGCAAAGTCATTTAAGAGTTTTTTTGGGGGGGCGGGATATGTTTTTCTCTAAAGTGCTGTCATAGTTGTACAATTCTACCATCCAAACAAAATTAATTAGAAATAAATAGATTGCCAAAGTTCCGAGTTTCAAGTAAGTTAGTAAGCCGAAAGTGCGCTTTTACTGAACATTTTTTTCAGTTTTTGCGATTTTCTCCATAAAAACACCGACGAATTTCATTAAATTTGGTATAACTAACTTTTGTCAATCATAATTTTGAAAACTGGAGTAAGAGAAAGTGGTGGAAGGGTATCTCATCAGATTTTGTTATCAATAGTTAGTGTAGATTAGATTAGATTGAAAACGGGGAGGGCAACACCTCATTTTACTGCGTCCTGCATTGAGAGATCTATTCTAGATCCCCTGGGCTTATAGCACATCCTTCAGCTTCGCCCTCTTAATCAGGCCTAGCAACGCTGAAAGTGGCTCCGTTATGAGCTTCCTGATTGCTTGTCCCCAGTTGAAGAAACCTTGTCCTCGCCAGGCCGGCACACTCACAAAGGATGTGTACCGGGGTTTCCTCCTCGGTCTTGCAGCGCGTTGTATGCAAGTAGTAAGTGGTGCATGTGCCTATTCAGCCTGCAATGCCCTGTTAGGGGATCCACTATTAGCAATAGTTAGTGCAACAAATTTAAAGTGATTTTATGGATAAAATCTCAAAAAACTGAAAAACTGGTCAACTGAAACGCACTTCCGGCCAACCTATTTTCTTCAAGTCGGAACATTGCCAATATATTTGATCCTTTTTAATATTATTTGGATTATACAAACTGAAATAGCATTTTATAGGAAAACAACCTCCCGCCTCCCCCAAAAGCTCCATTAATTGAATTTTCCCAGAGAAAAATCAAAATGTTTCAAATAGAAATTGTAGCTCTTTGCATGTGTAGTTGATATATATCAGGTTTAAAGAAAATCGTTGAAGCCGTTTTCAAGAAAATTGCCGATAACTAAAAAGTCCGTTCAGTAAAGTGGTAGTTCCGGTTGAGGAATTTTGCCAGGTATGTTCCTGTCGGGTCCCATGGTGATACCCACATGTCAGTTTTGAACATTCTGCGATTTTTCGTACATCCATATACGCGCATTCAAACCGTTTTCTAAAATCCTCTTTTTTCGGAGGAGGGTACGTCAAAACTTGTATTTCCGGTGTAAACTCGTTATCGAAAATTTGACACGATTACAATACAGCAGTTAGAGATCGTAAAAATGTTATAGCCGTTTTCGAAAAAATCGATGAAATTCAGTAAACTCGCACCTTCGATTACCCTTTTCTTTTTTTTATTTGCATTTGTTGTACTTTCATATTGAATAAGTTAATGAACCATAAGTTATAATGAAGAGGTCATTAAAGGAAAGCTTCACGTTCTGCTTGCCCAGAACCGTGCCCCCCCAAAAATCAATTTTCCCGGAAAAATGCTAGAAATAAAAAATGATAGCAATTGAGGTGCGTGGACAGTTTAAAGGAAATCGCGAAAACTGGAAAAAAACTATTCCGTAAAGTAGCACTTCCGGTTGAGATGGATTACGCCAGAAACCTCATGGTCAGATGTATGCTGGTACCTAAACGGAATATGAAGATTGGCTTCCTGCGATTTTTCGTTTCACACATACACACACACATTCAAAACACGGATTTCCGGATGGATTTCTCAAAACTCAATTTCGAAAATTTGATTTTTGTTCTTTAAGCAGCAAGAGAAAAAAAGAAAAAAAGGGATTAATAAAATACTTTTGGCCAATAAAGTGAGAGAGAATTGGTTATTAATGTTTAGGTAGGGTTCGGAGCCATAAAAAAAACAACTCAATAATCAGAGAAGTGAGAAACGCTCGCCCTCATACCGATCGAGAAGGAAGAAGAAGCGGAGGAGGAGCAGGAGATAGGAGTTCGACGAACTTGGGTGAGACATCTGCAGCGGCCGACTATGGATCTGGGTCAAGGTGAGTGAATGAACAGAAGAAAGAGAGAGAGAAAGAGAGATTGAGCGTGCCAGACAGATTGGACAGAATGTGAGCACACAGGACGAGTGGGGGTGGCGCCGAGGTGGGGGCGGAGCCGGGTCCAGAGAAATGTGCGAGTTGTAGTAACCAACTGCTTGAAGGGAATTTCTGCAATCAGACGTCACACTCTGTGTGAGTGTGTGAGAGTCTGTGTGTGTGTGTAGATATAGTTAGCACTGACTATTTTCTACTAGTCCATCATCTGTTCCATGTTCCACGGCATCACATGTTTACTACTAAAAACTAAATCACCAGTAAATCACAGCAGCAACACCTTCAAACTATTGAATAACGAAAAAAAAAATCTGTTGTGAAACAATCATACAAACTTTATCATTAATACAATTCTAATGTAATGCTCTAATTAATACAATCTAATCAAGAAATTTCCTTTAAAACTGCAGCGTTCACAATGTTTAGTTGGGCTGGCCATAAAAAAGTGGTAGGGATGTTACTTTGTACGCCTGAGCAATCTTATGTGGTGGAGCGCCCTATGTCAAAATCAACAAAGCTTTTGCAAATTTAAAATGAAACTGACAGACCCGAAACCCCTCTAAAAACAATTTTTTTGGAAAAAAGTTTCAAATAAAAGTGTGAGATATTTAGGTGTGCAGACAGTAGACCAAGTGAGTTTAAAGGAAATCGTAGAAATAAATCATTTAGTCAAGTTGCATTTCCGGTTGGTTTTGTCCAAAACCCACCTGTCAGATGTGGTTTTGAGATATTTTCCGTGATAGCCTGCTTTTTTTAGTGATCATCGACTGGTTACGGATGTTCGCCCATCATCAGGATGTTTTTGCCAAACAGTTTCCTAACATAGACGCACAGAGCTAATTCAGTTTAGTACACGATGTTATTACACTATCAGTTAACGCACAAATTCAATTAATAGAATACCTATCACTGTATACTATCTACACACACACAGATACCTATCACTGTATACTTTCTACACACACATAATACCTATCACTGTATACTATCTACACACACATAGATACCTATCACTGTATACTATCTACACACACACAGATACTTATCACTATATACTATCTACACACACATAGATACCTATCACTGTATACTACCAACAGATACTATCACTGTATACTATCTACACACACATAGATACCTATCACTGTATACTATCTACACACACATAGATACCTATCACTGTATACTATCTACACACACATAGATACCTATCACTGTATACTATCTACACACACATAGATACCTATCACTGTATACTATCTACACACATATAGATACCTATCACTGTATACTATCTACACACACATAGATACCTATCACTGTATACTATCTACACACATATAGATACCTATCACTGTATACTATCTACACACACATAGATACCTATCACTGTATACTATCTACACACACATAGATACCTATCACTGTATACTATCTACACACACATAATACTATCACTGTATACTATCTATACTACACACACACACAACATATATCACTGTATTATACACACCAAACCCTCTCGTATCATCGCACCACACACAGATACCTATCACGTTACTATCTACACACACACACACACAGATACCTATCACTTTTTTTTTTTTTTAAGTTCCTTTATTCCACATGCTCCATATACATATTACATGTGTTTTGTTACAAAAATACTTTACATATAATAACACAAACTTCTAACAATTTTACTTAAATATAAATTTAATTATAAATTAATAGTTCTAAAGCTTTATTAAAGTGGTAAAATACTATTTATATACACAATTTTAATACTAATGTTCACTTAAACACTACACTATATACACATTATTCCCAAAAACGGAAGCTCACTAATCAGTTTGTATCTCGAAATTATTTACAAATCGGACAAAGTCATCAATCAAAACTCGAGATATCAACTCTCGTTTCTGGAGTGGCCAATGTTTCCCCATAGATACAGCCTTCCTTATCAACTGGCTTCTTTCTTTGTCATGCTGCTTACACTCAAATATTAAGTGGTCCCAAGTTTGGTCAGCTACATCGCCGCAGGAGCAAAGTGCACTGTCCAATAGTCCAAACCTGTGGAGATAAGCCCGATTTTTTCCGTGTCCGCTTAGGGCTTGTGTGACCATACAGCCTAGCGGAAGATAGTCAGCCTGTTGCCGATCCAAAATATGAGGAAAATATTCTCTTGTTGCTCTTCCTTTTGCGGATTCGCTCCAGTGTTCTTCCCATTTAAGATATGAAGCTTGCTTGCATTGGCCTTTGAGCAGCGATACTGGAGCCTTGTCATAAGAGATTGAAAGCGCACTAAGTGCAGCCTCTTTTGCAAGAATATCTGCATGCTCGTTGCCTTCGGTACCACAATGCGCCTTCACCCACATAAATTCAATTGTCCATTCAGCCGCTTCAAGCTCAAACAAAAGCCGTCTTATCTTCTCCAATAGTGGTTGCTTGATTCCTAAATTTTTTATACTCTGTATTGCTACCTGGCTATCCGTCTTCAACACTGAAAAACGTTTCTCAGGATATTCGTGTCGCTGTCCTAACCATGTTAAAGCTTTTAGGATCGCCAGCAGTTCAGCTTGATTATTGGAACAAAAATCGGCTAACTTAAATTTTTCTTCATGCACCACGGTGCCGTTTACATCGTACACTGCAAATGCACAACCCACCCCTCCTTCCATTTTACTTCCGTCTGTATATACATTATACACACTGCACCTTTCATTGGAGACAATATTTATACATGGCAAAAGTCCTGGGTGAAGCCATTTCTCAGCAGGTACGCGGTTCTCGAATTCGTATTCCAAATTTGTTATTCCCTCTGTGTTGAAGCAAGTGGTACTGCCTTCATAGAGAGCCAGTTTGTCATGTGCTTTCCAGATGATAGGTACAACATTAGCTATAACGCAAGCAGCGTCATAGGATATTGTCTTGTATCCCTTGATTATCCGAATTACCATTTGCCTTTGAATAGAACCTAATTTCTTCTTATCATAGGCAAACTGTAGCCCGTCAAACCAAGCCGGAACAGCGTACAGTAGCAGTGGGAGTATTGCTCCAGAATAAATGACTTGCAGAGCATCACAACCTATACCCCAGTATACCTTAGCAGATCTAGAGAGCCGGTGAATGAGTTGAGCACACTTTGACGTGATGTGCTCAATGTGAGAGCTCCATGAAAATCTCTCATCAAAACTGACCCCAAGATATTTCAATTCTGTAACTTGGGCAAGCTTTTCATAATTAAGGAACACAGTAACACATTGTCTCATCCTTTTCCTGCTGACCAGTAGTACTTGGGATTTTGATGGATTGAATCTCATTTTGTTGTTACAGGCCCATAAGTGTACTTCATACAAAGTAGAATTTGCTATCATTTCTAGCTCCAGCACCGTTTTCGCACCTACCAACACTAAGAGATCATCCGCAAAAGCGATTAGTTTAATATTTGAGCTTCCGTGCATTTTGAGCAGCGAATCATACACTAATGTCCAGAAACCCGGACCACAACATGATCCCTGAGGGCATCCCTTCGAGTACTCTCTCCTTATAGTGACACTATTATTTTCTAGAATTCCATATCTATCTTTAAAATAATTTTTTGTAAGATTATATAGATTTTGTGGGCAGGCAAAGTCACGCATCTGGCACAAAATGGTCGGCCACCATGCAGCGTCGAACGCCCCTTTCACATCTAATGATATAAGAAGAACATCTTCTTTCCTTTTTAAACTTCCAAGAACAAATTTTTTAGCAGCCATAATAGCATCAGTAGAAGACTTCTGGGGCATAAATCCATATTGATTTGAGCTAATCAGTTCCTTGCTTCTAATAAAATGCATCACTCTGTTTACTAGTAGTTTTTCAAGGATTTTCCCCCCTACCGGAAGCAGACTTATAGGTCTATATTTGGATACTTCTTGAGAAAAATCCTTTCCCGGCTTGACCAGAGGTATGATTTGGGAAACTTTCCAAATCTGGGGAAAACTTCCCCTGTTGAGACACTCATTGTACAATGCAGTACAGTAGAATGGTACTAAACGCAAGATACTGCGAAACACATCAGAGTTGAGTCCATCTCTGCCAGGTGCCTTATTGCTGTCCATTTCTTCAACTATATTCATTATTTCACCAGCGGTAAACAACACATCATTAGGTGTATTGAGCGGTAAATCAACCTGAAGCCTCTTCTGCTCATGTATCGAATCATCATCTAGTTCATTATCTCTCGCTACAAACTTATCCATCATAAGCTCAAGAGTATCCTCCAACCCTGAAGTAAATGTGCCATCTTCTTTTCTAAGTGTTGATAAAACTGAAGAACTTTTCAATTTATTTGCTGCAAATTTGTATATGTAGTTCCAGGGTTGTGTTTTATTTGTTAGGTTGCAAAAATCTTTCCACGATTCTATCTTAGATTTAATCAATGCCTCAGAATACACTTTTTTGTAACTATAATATTCAGATTTCCTTTCTTCTCTTAATTGGTGGTTTCTGTAAGTTCTCTGATATTTTCTCCTCAATTTGTTCACTTCTTTTCTCAATTTTGTCAGTTCATCATTCCACCATGGGACCGATTTTTTGTCAGTAACTTTCCTCTTCTTGTATCTCGGAAATGACATGTCGCAAGTTTTAATCAGCACATCCTGAAATTCTGATACTATCAAATTTATATCTTTACTATTGGTCACTCTACTCGCTAACTGTAAATCCAAATTTAAAGGAAGTTCCAGATCAGATTGTGGACATTTTTTTATTACATCTAACAGATTTATGTATAAATTACAATTAAATTTATTCCAATCAGCATTTACTATATTATACTTAAATGTGCTGCACTTTTCATTATTTGTGGCTGTACAATGAGATTGATTTATGTTAAATAAAATGTAGTTGTGATCCGACGCAGAAACTTCGTCACTTACATACCAATCAGTGACATGCGGTATCATAGCATAAGTTGCCACAGTTAAATCAACATTATTTTTAGCTCTGCAAGTTTGAAATGTTGGTATATTTGTATTGTCGTTCATAATAACCAAATTTTTTAAAACAAGAAAATAGTTTAATTCATTTCCTCTATAATTGGTTATTTCATCGAACCAAACTTTTGATCTTGAGTTAGAATACAGACATACAGATAATCCAGGCATTTTTCTAGTAATAAACCCATTCAGTACTTCATCCAAAATTCTAAGATCTTCATTAATATCTCTTGTACAATCAAAATACATACTTGCCGCCAAAAAACACAATCCATTATAGGTTATTTCTAGTGTAATAAGGTCTTCATTTGATAAATTTGAAATCAAAATTGTGTCAATATCTTTATTGATTATTATAATTGCCGCTCTTTTTCTGTTTTCTCCTTGTTGATAAATCTTTACATTATTTGGAAAGCCCACTATCTTGTTATTCTGGCAAATAGGTTCCTGTATAAATACTAAATCAATGCTATGACGACTTATAAATTCAATTAAATTAGCTGTAGCTTTGTACGATCTTTGCAAATTAATTTGTAAACATTTTAATGTAGAATTATTATTTTTATTCATTTTGTTTATTGTTTATTTTGTCTGTACCATAATCAATGTTTTTACTTCGAGCTATAATTCTGTCAACATAACAAGGGCAATGTTTACTCATAGAAGAGTGATTAATGTTGTACTTCTGAGCCGATCTGTTAGTACAGCTGTTGTGCGTGATGCAGTTCACACAAGTGAAGTTTTCTTCATTTGCTTTGCAATCTTTAAAGGCATGATTGGCCGCACAGTTCGTACACGTTACTGTGTTCTTACAATCTCGCGAGTGATGCCCAAAACGGCTACAATTAAAACATCTCAAGATGGATATGTGATCTTTTGCTCTACAAATGCTCCACATTAGTTTTACCCCGGATTCTAATATTCTTTTCCTTAAGGTAGGATCAACCTCAATTATTAAATGTCTTTTATTTATTCTTTTTAGCTCAAGCAAATGAACGACAGTCACTTCCATATTACTACCACCAATGTCTAAATTTTGTTTTTGTAAAACTGAGAGTGCATTATTTTTATTTATTTCCTCTGGGATATCGTACACAATTAACCTAGGTTTAAACTTGTTTGAAACTTCAGCTTTGGCCATGCTCCCTAGCTTACTATTTACCTCTGCACAAATCTTAGTAATGTCATCTTTATTATTAGATTCAATAAGAACCATTCCATTTGATAAAGATTTAAAATTCTTAATTCCAACCCTCAGAGAGCTTGGATCAATTTTCTCTTTAATTATAGTTTTCATATTTTCTGCCGTAATTTCTTTTGATTGGGGTTTTATTACCATTTTAAAACTAGGTTTAGAATTTATATTTTCAAGTGATTTACCTGTTATTTGTTTTTTTGGCAGCCATTGCATACGTCATCTTCTCAGCAACAGCACCAGACTCAACTCTAGCACTAGGCACACTACTTTCTTTTATCGTTTTTAGTTCCTTATTCTCTTCCATAAGCTTAGAAAATATTTTATTCAACTCACTAATAGCCAAAACAATATCTTGCTTTAGGTCATTACGCAAATTACCACTAACTTTTGTTACATTTTGTTATAACTTAAGAGCACCTTGAAAACAAGTGTTAACACTATCCGCCATCTTGGCTGTTTTTTAGATACCTATCACTGTATACTATCTACACACACAGAGATACCTATCACTGTATACTATCTACACACACATACATACCTACCACTATACTATCTACACACACATACATACCTATCACTGCATACTATCTACACACACACACACATACATACCTATCACTGTATACTATCTACACACACACAGATACCTATCACTGTATACTATCTACACACTCATAGATACCTATCACTGTATACTATCTACACACACAAACACCTATTGCATACCATCTACACACACACACAGAGTATCTATCTACACACACTGATGTCTGTCTGGGTGTGTCCACCAAGAAGGCATGTGCTGTGTGTTGTCTGCAGTGTCTGTCTGGGTGTGTCCACCAAGAATGGGTGTGTGGTCTGTCTGTCTGCGTGTGTCCACAAGAATGGCCCTGTGTGTGTGTCTGTATGTCTGTCTGGGTTTGTTCCACAAGAATGGGTTTGTGTGTGTGTGTGTTCTATGTCTGTCTGGGTGCCACAGAATGGTTGTGGGAGTGTGTTGATGTCGGTCTGGGTGTTTTTTTTTTTTTTTTTTTTTTTTTTTTTTTAAAGAAAATTCCTTTATTCCACATGCTCTCCATATACATATTACATGTGTTTTGTTACAAAAATACTTTACATATAATAACACAAACTTCTAACAATTTTACTTAAATATAAATTTAATTATAAATTAATAGTTCTAAAGCTTTATTAAAGTGGTAAAATACTATTTATATACACAATTTTAATACTAATGTTCACTTAAACACTACACTATATACACATTATTCCCAAAAACCGAAGCTCACTAATCAGTTTGTATCTCGATATTATTTACAACTTGGACAAAGTCATCAATCAAAACTCGAGATATCAACTCTCGTTTCTGGAGTGGCCAATGTTTCCCCATAGATACTGCCTTCCTTATCAACTGGCTTCTTTCTTTGTCATGCTGCTTACACTCAAATATTAAGTGGTCCCAAGTTTGGTCAGCTACATCGCCGCAGGAGCAAAGTGCACTGTCCAATAGTCCAAACCTGTGGAGATAAGCCCGATTTTTTCCGTGTCCGCTTAGGGCTTGTGTGACCATACAGCCTAGCGGAAGATAGTCAGCCTGTTGCCGATCCAAAATATGAGGAAAATATTCTCTTGTTGCTCTTCCTTTTGCGGATTCGCTCCAGTGTTCTTCCCATTTAAGATATGAAGCTTGCTTGCATTGGCCTTTGAGCAGCGATACTGGAGCCTTGTCATAAGAGATTGAAAGCGCACTAAGTGCAGCCTCTTTTGCAAGAATATCTGCATGCTCGTTGCCTTCGGTACCACAATGCCCCTTCACCCACATAAATTCAATTGTCCATTCAGCCGCTTCAAGCTCAAACAAAAGCCGTCTTATCTTCTCCAATAGTGGTTGCTTGATTCCTAAATTTTTTATACTCTGTATTGCTACCTGGCTATCCGTCTTCAACACTGAAAAACGTTTCTCAGGATATTCGTGTCGCTGTCCTAACCATGTTAAAGCTTTTAGGACCGCCAGCAGTTCAGCTTGATTATTGGAACAAAAATCGGCTAACTTAAATTTTTCTTCATGCACCACGGTGCCGTTTACATCGTACACTGCAAATGCACAACCCACCCCTCCTTCCATTTTACTTCCGTCTGTATATACATTATACACACTGCACCTTTCATTGGAGACAATATTTATACATGGCAAAAGTCCTCGGTGAAGCCATTTCTCAGCAGGTACGCGGTTCTCGAATTCGTATTCCAAATTTGTTATTCCCTCTGTGTTGAAGCAAGTGGTACTGCCTTCATAGAGAGCCAGTTTGTCATGTGCTTTCCAGATGATAGGTACAACATTAGCTATAACGCAAGCAGCGTCATAGGATATTGTCTTGTATCCCTTGATTATCCGAATTACCATTTGCCTTTGAATAGAACCTAATTTCTTCTTATCATAGGCAAACTGTAGCCCGTCAAACCAAGCCGGAACAGCGTACAGTAGCAGTGGGAGTATTGCTCCAGAATAAATGACTTGCAGAGCATCACAACCTATACCCCAGTATACCTTAGCAGATCTAGAGAGCCGGTGAATGAGTTGAGCACACTTTGACGTGATGTGCTCAATGTGAGAGCTCCATGAAAATCTCTCATCAAAAATGACCCCAAGATATTTCAATTCTGTAACTTGGGCAAGCTTTTCATAATTAAGGAACAGTAACACATTGTCTCATCCTTTTCCTGCTGACCAGTAGTACTTGGGATTTTGATGGATTGAATCTCATTTTGTTGTTACAGGCCCATAAGTGTACTTCATACAAAGTAGAATTTGCTATCATTTCTAGCTCCAGCACCGTTTTCGCACCTACCAACACTAAGAGATCATCCGCAAAAGCGATTAGTTTAATATTTGAGCTTCCGTGCATTTTGAGCAGCGAATCATACACTAATGTCCAGAAACCCGGACCACAACATGATCCCTGAGGGCATCCCTTCGAGTACTCTCTCCTTATAGTGACACTATTATTTTCTAGAATTCCATATCTATCTTTAAAATAATTTTTTGTAAGATTATATAGATTTTGTGGGCAGGCAAAGTCACGCATCTGGCACAAAATGGTCGGCCACCATGCAGCGTCGAACGCCCCTTTCACATCTAATGATATAAGAAGAACATCTTCTTTCCTTTGAACTTCCAAGAACAAATTTTTTAGCAGCCATAATAGCATCAGTAGAAGACTTCTGGGGCATAAATCCATATTGATTTGAGCTAATCAGTTCCTTGCTTCTAATAAAATGCATCACTCTGTTTACTAGTAGTTTTTCAAGGATTTTCCCCCCTACCGGAAGCAGACTTATAGGTCTATATTTGGATACTTCTTGAGAAAAATCCTTTCCCGGCTTGACCAGAGGTATGATTTGGGAAACTTTCCAAATCTGGGGAAAACTTCCCCTATTGAGACACTCATTGTACAATGCAGTACAGTAGAATGGTACTAAACGCAAGATACTGCGAAACACATCAGAGTTGAGTCCATCTCTGCCAGGTGCCTTATTGCTGTCCATTTCTTCAACTATATTCATTATTTCACCAGCGGTAAACAACACATCATTAGGTGTATTGAGTGGTAAATCAGCCTGAAGCCTCTTCTGCTCATGTATCGAATCATCATCTAGTTCATTATCTATCGCTACAAACTTATCCATCATAAGTTCAAGAGTATCCTCCAACCCTGAAGTAAATGTGCCATCTTCTTTTCTAAGTGTTGATAAAACTGAAGAACTTTTCAATTTATTTGCTGCAAATTTGTATATGTAGTTCCAGGGTTGTGTTTTATTTGTTAGGTTGCAAAAATCTTTCCACGATTCTATCTTAGATTTAATCAGTGCCTCAGAATACACTTTTTTGTAACTATAATATTCAGATTTCCTTTCTTCTCTTAATTGGTGGTTTCTGTAAGTTCTCTGATATTTTCTCCTCAATTTGTTCACTTCTTTTCTCAATTTTGTCAGTTCATCATTCCACCATGGGACCGATTTTTTGTCAGTAACTTTCCTCTTCTTGTATCTCGGAAATAACATGTCGCAAGTTTTAATCAGCACATCCTGAAATTCTGATACTATCAAATTTAGATCATTACTATTGGTACTCTACTCGCTAACTGTAAATCCAAATTTAAAGGAAGTTCCAGATCAGATTGTGGACATTTTTCTATTACATTTAACAGATTTATGTATAAATTACAATTAAATTTATTCCAATCAGCATTTACTATATTATACTTAAATGTGCTGCACTTTTCATTATTTGTGGCTGTACAATGAGATTGATTTATGTTAAATAAAATGTAGTTGTGATCCGACGCAGAAACTTCGTCACTTACATACCTATCAGTTATATGCGGTATCATAGCATAATGCCACAGTTAAATCAACATTACTTTTAGCTCTGCAAGTTTGAAATGTTGGTATATTTGTACTGTCGTTCATAATAACCAAATTTTTTGAAACTAGTTTAATTCATTTCCTCTATAACTGGTTATTTCATCGAACTTTTGATCTTGAGTTAGAATCATACAGATAATTTTTCTAGTAATAAACCCATTCAGTACTTCATCCAAAATTCTAAGATCTGCATTAATATCTCTTGTACAATCAAAATACATACTTGCCGCCAAAAAACACAGTCCATTATAGGTTATTTCTTGTGTAATAAGGCCTTCATTTGATAAATTTGAAATCAAAATTGCCTCAATATCTTTATTGATTATTATAATTGCCGTTCTTTTTCTGTTTTCTCCTTGTTGATAAATCTTTACATTATTTGGAAAGCCCACTATCCTGTTATTCTGGCAAATAGGTTCCTGTATAAATACTAAATCAATGCTATGACGACTTATAAATTCAATTAAATTAGCTGTAGCTTTGTACGATCTTTGCAAATTAATTTGTAAACATTTTAATGTAGAATTATTATTTTTATTCATTTTGTTTATTGTTTAATTTGTCTGTACCATAATCAATGTTTTTACTTCGAGCTATAATTCTGTCAACATAACAAGGGCAATGTTTACTCATAGAAGAGTGATTAATGTTGTACTTCTGAGCCGATCTGTTAGTATAGCTGTTGTGCGTGATGCAGTTCACACAAGTGAAGTTTTCTTCATTTGCTTTGCAATCTTTAAAGGCATGATTGGCCGCACAGTTCGTACACGTTACTGTGTTCTTACAATCTCGCGAGTGATGCCCAAAACGGCTACAATTAAAACATCTCAAGATGGATATGTGATCTTTTGCTCTACAAATGCTCCACATTAGTTTTACCCCGGATTCTAATATTCTTTTCCTTAAGGTAGGATCAATCTCAATTATTAAATGTCTTTTATTTATTCTTTTTAGCTCAAGCAAATGGACGACAGTCACTTCCATATTACTACCACCAATGTCTAAATTTTGTTTTTGTAAAACTGAGAGTGCATTATTTTTATTTATTTCCTCTGGGATATCGTACACAATTAACCTAGGTTTAAACTTGTTTGAAACTTCAGCTTTGGCCATGCTCCCTAGCTTACTATTTACCTCTGCACAAATCTTAGTAATGTCATCTTTATTATTAGATTCAATAAGAACCATTCCATTTGATAAAGATTTAAAATTCTTAATTCCAACCCTCAGAGAGCTTGGATCAATTTTCTCTTTAATTATAGTTTTCATATTTTCTGCCGTAATTTCTTTTGATTGTGGTTTTATTACCATTTTAAAACTAGGTTTAGAATTTATATTTTCAAGTGATTTACCTGTTATTTGTTTTTTGGCAGCCATTGCATACGTCATCTTCTCAGCAACAACACTAGACTCAACTCTAGCACTAGGCACACTATTTTCTTTTATCGTTTTTAGTTCTTT
>JAAEAF010014882.1:61821-110517 GCA_011037195.1 Triatoma infestans
TATGTCCTCCTCTACTCCAGTAAATGTGTTATTTGGTGCCGGTATAGTTTGGGCTCTACCAAGCCTGACATCTATTGTATAAAATATGTCCTCTACTCCAGTAAGTATAACCTTACTAAGGCATTCAGTAATCTCTTTTAGAGGGCTCCGCACTATGTACCCATTGACCAATAAAAAAAAAAATCATTTGCCGGTCAAACTCGAAAATAAGTGAATCACTGTTTTATTTTTGCTCACTTATCATCATGAGACACGACCATAAATAATGTTCAACTGTGATAATAAACGGTTTGAAAATAAAGTTTTGATTTGAATTTTTGTGAATAGTGCATACTAAACCAGAATCATGACGTATATTGCACACTGACAATAGATTGCATCATGATGGTAGAGCGCACACTATACCAGCACCTGTTATTTTTATTGATAAGTATTTTTCAGTTTTCGGCAATTTTTTTTCTAAAACGGCTCCAACGATTTTCTTTTAACTAGTAATGTGAACTACACATATAAAGAGCTACAACTTTTATTTGAAACATTTTTTTGGGTAAACTCATTTAAGAGGGCGGAGTCCCTTTGTGGAGAGGTGGGGTTATGTTTTCACTTAAGTGTAAACTTAGTTGATTTTACAATTCTACCATATACACTAAATTAATTAGAAATAAATAGATTGCCAAAATTCGGAGTTTTAAGAAATTTTTGTAAACCGGAAGTGCCTTTTTACAGAACAGTTATTTCAGTTTTCACTATTTTTTCCATAAAAACATCGAGGAATTTCATTAATTTTTATAAACTAACTGAATTTGTCGATTGCTGTAAGCTGCAGTAAGAGAAAGTTGTGTGAGAATTTCGTACGAGATTTTTTTTTTTTTTTCAATTTTTCGCGATTTTTTCGAATATGGCTCTGATGATTTTCTTGAAACTTCGTTTACTATCTACAAGCATAAATACTTATAACTTTTATTTGCACCATTTTCCCGGAAAAATTTATTTTTTTGGGGAGGTTTTGAGGGAAAAGTCCAATTCAGTACAATGTATAGTTTTACCAAAACTGTATTAGTATTAATATATATTAGATAGAAAAGAAAATTAGTTAACCAGAATGCGACTTTACATTATTATAGGTTTTTGAATGTTTCTTTTGTTTTTTATCAATAACGGCTATAACGATTTGCTTCTTTTTTTTTTGCTTTTTTTTTTGAACAGATGTCCTTCTCTGAACATCCATTCTACAAAACCTCTATCAGGTTGAGATCCCTGAGAAATCCCAGTACCCTGACGGGCTCTAGAGAGGGTACCCAGGTTCTTGAATCTTCTCTGAGTGGCAGCCTCGCAGTCTGTTAGGAGATGTAGTGGAGTTTCCTCCAGCTCCCCACAGAATCTGCATAAGCTATCACTTTCCAAACCCAGCTTCACCAGGTGTCCTCTAAGTAGGCAATGCCCCGTGAATAAACCCGAAAGAACGCGGAGCTTGTTCTTGCTCAATCCGATGCAGGCCTCCGATCTCCGTTGGTTATAATTTACCAAGCAGATCTTAGCCTGCCGCAAACTGGGGAGGGAGTACTAGAGCTGAGATCTCCTCGTCTCCGCCTCCTTCCTAAGTTCCTCCAGCAGAAACTGGTCGCTAACCCCACAAAAAGGTTCTGGCCCTAGGAGCGGGGTCCTAGCGCCTAACTTGGCCAGGGCGTCGGCTATCTCATTCCCTTCAACGATTGGCTTATTGCTCGCTGAAACTTGAAAAACCTATCTCTTTTATTTGAAAGATATTTCAGGAAGGTTGTGGGTCCTTTCAATTAATTATGTTTAAAATTTGTACTCATGTATATGATATTGAGATAGAGGACATTCAGATATGTATATATAAACCTCCGCTATCTTTTTATTTAAATTTCTAAACATTGTATTTTTTTAATCAAAATTTGTTTAATTAAATTGTATTGATTGAAATAAGAGAAGTCGAGTGATCTTTTTTTTTTTATTAGTGATGTATATTTTTTTCATTTCCAGTGATTGTTTTGTAAGATATTTGTAGTTATTCCAGTAATGCCCAGGACCCACCGCCCATCGCTATTCAGATTTTTTTATTTCTTATATTAATAGCACTGCGGGTACTACTACTACTACAGTTTGTTCCAAATATCTTAGTGAGTGACATGAGTTAGGGAGCGAGTTGGCGCGTTTCCTATTGCTAGATCTAGAAATTATAAATTGGATTGTAACGTCCGTTTGTGTAAGTGTATGGAGATTCCCGTGAGCACCGCTCTACTACTAGTTTTATCCTCCCATGAGAGTATTTCCTGGTTCTCCCTCTTTCATTCTCCCGGACTGGTTGTTCCTTGTGTCTTTCTTTCTCCTTAGGGAACAATTTACGTCTCAGCCGTACTAACTTATTGCTACTTGATGTGGGCCTGTTCCCTATAGCACGCTACTCACACAGAGTTCCCTTACCTTCTGCTGCACATTTCTATCCCACTTAGTCCAGAGTTTTATATATAAATAAGGGGCCTTACTATTTATTCTCCAATTCTTATATATTGATGTCATTTTTTTTTTACTCTTTCACTATTTTTATCTTCTTCAATTTCTTTATCTTCTTCTACGTTGCATGGAAAAAAAACAAATATCAATGATTTTTCAATGTAATCTTGCTTTATCACCTAGTAAGGTACAACCTAATTACTTTCTCTTACTCCTAGTAAGAGGAAGTATTGTAATCGTGTCAAATTTTTGATATCGAGTTTTCACCTGAAATATCCGTTTTGAGGTCCTCTGAGTCCAAAAAAGTGGTTTTTAGCAAATGGTCTGTGTGTGTGTGTGTGTCTTCCCCTCCCCCCCTTGAAAGTAACCCTAACAAGGGAGAGTTTATTTTCCACATGCTCCAATACATTATAACATGTGTTGTTTCTAAATTATATTAAATAATAATAAATTATCTATTATCTTAAACAATGATTATAATACTTGATGGTAGGAAATTATATACAATAGTAAATATATTAAAATAAACAAAAAAGAATATAGGAAATTATTACTTATTATAATGTAGTCGTTAGTTAAATTAAATTTTCTATTGATGTTGATTATATGCATAATATTTAAAAATCATTAACATTGATATGTTTTATAAACTTCATAAATATATTACAGTATTTATTGTCCACTAGTTTTCTTTTTTCTAGTTTCCAGTGACCTCCAGTTGTGATTATATGTCTAATTAGGTGACTTCGAGGGACTTCAAACAATTTGCATTCATAAATTATATGATCTATGTTCTGAACCGATTCATTGTTACAAGGGCATAAATTTGATGGAATGATCTTGAATCGGTGTAAATATTCTCTTGTGCGACCATGTCCCGTTAAGAGCTGAGTTGTGGTGTGGGATAACACAATTGGTGATTGTAGCCTATGCTTGACTGTTGGAAAAAATTCTCTAGTCAAAGCACCCGTGTCAGAGTTAGACCAGCGATCTTCCCATTCTCTCAAACTATCTTCCATTAATATTCTTTTAATGTAGGAAATTGGCACTTTATTGTATGCTTCATTTAAATTTAAATCATGTGAAGCCATTTTAGCCAACTGATCTGCCCTCTCATTCCCTATTATACCACAATGAGCCCTCACCACTCGACATGCACTTGTATTGTATGTTTCTTTCGTAGTTCATCTAATTTAGTACGCACTTCTACTACCAATGGATAGTGTATAAGATAATTCTTTATAGAGTCTATTGTAATCTGGCTGTCAGTTTGTATAAGTACATTAACAAAATCATAGTTGTGAGCATTCAAAGAAAGCCAATCTAAAGTTTTAACCACCGCCAAAAGTTCAGCTTGATTGTTTGAACAGTTATTGTTCAATCTGTACTGTCCCGCTGCCTTCACAAGATTGTTAATGTATACGACGAAGGCCGCACCCACACCTTGGTTATCTTTGCTGCCATCAGTGTATATGACTGCATCATACGGATAACCTTCTTGTTGTCCACTTAACTTCTCAATGTGACTGGGGTGTTTCCAATTTCTAGATGGTATCGGCAAATCAATGTTTTATTGGTTTATCTGATTATATTCTAATTTTCCATGTTCCAGTAAATATTTAATTGATAATTCCTTTATTTTTAAATCTATAGGTACCAGTTTGGCCATCACGCAAGCAGCTGAATATGAAACAGTTTTGAAACCCTTAATAATTCTAATAGCAATTAATCTCTGCACTCTCAATAACTTTTGAACGTTATATTTTTTATCAAGGCCTCCAAACCATACAGGAGCAGCATACGTTATCTTAGGCAAAATCGCCCCATTATAAATTACTTCCAGCGCATCACTGCCCAATCCCCAGTATACTTTAGCTACTTTGCAGAGTTTATTCATTAATCCGAGACAACTATTAACGGTAGCATCTACATGATCTCTCCAGGTGAAGTGACTATTAAAAATGACACCAAGGTATTTCAAATTATCTACACATTGAATCATTTTTCCATCGTAAGAAATATTCAAATAACAATTAGTATGACTTCTGTTTATTATTAAACAAGCAGATTTTTCCGGATTGAATTTTACCTTTTTCTTTTTGGCCCATATTAAAATTTCTCTCAGACTATAGTTTGCCAGCATTTCAAGCTCAGCCTGCTCTTTTCCCCAAATTACAATCAACAAGTCATCAGCAAAGGCCAAAACTTTAACTTGTGTTGGGAAATCTAATTTCAGTAGGGAATCATACATTACAGTCCATAAACCAGGCCCGCAGCAGGAACCCTGTGGACAGCCTTTAGTTACATCCTTAGATACAGAGATAGAACTTCCCATTAATGTTGCCTTTCTGTCTTTAAAATAATTTTTTACAAGAAGATATAGGTTTCTATGACACTCTTGAGATCTCAGTTGATTTAAAATTTCTGGCCACCACGCGGCATCGAAAGCACCTGCCACATCCATGGTTATCAAAACAACTTTTCTTCTGTTTTTAAGATTACTTTCGATAGTTTCCCTAACGTCAAAAATAGCATCCGTAGTACTTGTCTGATGTCTGAAGCCATATTGATTGTAACTTAGTCTTTCTTCCTTGTATAATTTAAACATTATTCGATCTATCATTAGCTTTTCTAATACTTTACCACATACGGGCAAAAGGCTTATGGGTCGAAATTTACTGTAACATTCCATATTTTCTTTACCCGGTTTAACTATTAATTTTATTTCTGAGTGTTTCCATATTCTGGGAAAAATTCCTCTTCTCAAACATTCATTATAGAGACAGTAATAGTGTTTGGAAATCATTTGAAAATTTCATTGTACACTTCACTAGTAATTCCATCCAGTCCAGGTGATTTTTTAGTTTTCATATTTTTAACTGCAAATTCCACTTCATCTTGAGTAAACGAAACATCATCTTCTGTATCAATTTCTTGTTCAGCTAGGAGCCTTAAAATCTTGTGTTCTTCTAAATCATCAGAAGTTGTATGTTGTGGTATCAGCTTTTCCAAAATAAACTCAAAAGTTTCTCTAAGATTCCTTGTACACTTACCATCACTCTTCTTAATTGTTGTACTAGGCATGACAGATTTAATTTTTCCCATTATATTTTTATAACTAAAATTCCAGACGTTATTTTTGTTTGTTACATTACAAGCCTCTTTCCAGGATTCCATCTTTGCTTTGCTTATCATGTCCGAATAAGTTTGTTTAATAGTAAAATATTCTTCTTTCCGCCTTTCTCTTAAAATAATATCATTGTATGTTCTTTGAAAAAGTCTTCTCTTCCTATTAGTTTCCTTTCTTAATTTATTTAATTCATTGTTCCACCATGGAAATAAAGTTTTATTTTTACTAGTATTTTTAGTAGTTTTAATTGAATAATTACAAGCCTTTTGTATAGTATTTATAAAGGTTTCTACATCTCTATTGAAATCTGTACTAAGTATTATAAATTGTGTCAATAGATCGTCAAGGCGTAAAATAGTTAAATTTTCTTCCTTAAATAATTTTGAAAATTGTTTTTGAATTGCAATTTCAAATTTATGTTTATTGTTTGGTTTTTAATAAAACAATTCATTTATAATGAATTAAATGCACTACACAATAAATACTCTACAACATTTTTCTTTGAATGCCTTATCATACTTTTGGGTTAAAGTTTTTTCTCTAATCTATATTTCACCATTAGATGTCTGGAAGATGGGGATTCCGGTATCTTCATTTATTACATATAACGACTCCTGCATTAGAAATTTTTCTAATTCCTTTCCTCTGGTATTTGACAAAACATCATACCAAAACGTTGAACGCGCATTAGAATCAATCGCAATCACAGTAGTCACATTTTTGTATTCTTGCAATACTTGCCTTAATTTCCGAATGTCCATCTCTATATCCCTTTTAATATCAAAATATGCACTAATTGCCATTATTTTAAATTTTCCGTAAGTAATCTGTACTACTAATCTGTACTACTACAGATAGGTGTGTGTGTGTGTCTGAATGTCGTCTGGGTGTGTCACCAAGAATGGTGTGTGTGTCTGTCTGTCTGTCTGGGTGTGTCACTAAGAATGGTGTGTGTGTGTGTCTGTCTGTCTGGGTGTGTCACCAAGAATGGTGTGTCTGTCTGTCTGTCTGTCTGGGTGTGTCCACCAAGAATGGTGTGTCTGTCTGTCTGTCTGTCTGTCTGGATGGTGAAAAAAATTTCTCAAGAAAGAAAAATCGCAGGAAGCTCCAACGTTAAGATCCTACCGCCGCATCTGACACGCAGTTTCCAAAAATATCCAATCAACATAAAGTGCGATTTCACTGAATGTCTTTTTATTTCATTTTGATTTTCTCGAAAACTGCATTGACGATTTGGTTATACTGAGATGGTTTAAATTAGGTAGGTGTTGTTAAATTTTAAATGTGTTATAGGGTTGTTGAATGTTATTGGCGCGCTCTTCTGGACTGCAATGTAACCACTTCTGTACCTATGTTCCTATAAGGAAAGGGAAGGGAAAGTTGAAGAGGCGACCACTGCTTACTAGAACCGCTCATCAGAAGGAAAATTCTGAAGCGCCCTCATCAACGTATCCAATACAACTCAAGTAATCTGCCTAGACATGTTTTTACAGAAAATTCTAGACTGGTTTTATTATGACGCGACATGATTACCTACCGGAACATCTCGGGAGGATCGGGGTTATGAGTGGTGACGATTGCCCTCGATGTAGGAATGGTACACTCAATGGCGACCATTTCATGTTTGTAGTTTTCTAAGCCAGCAGTATTTTTGGTATTCTGGACAATACCCTCTCGAAAAAACCTTTTCGCTATGGTCCTGCACAGAGCTATAAAAAAAAAGACTCCTCAGAGCATGACTAAACTCTCTCCATTACCCGATTAGCACCTTTTGAATATTGACATTCTCGTTCCCTTTGATCCCAGCATAATATTTAATCCTGAATAATTCTCACTAACATGCCTACAGCTCTCTCCAATGTTTATCGGATCCATTATATCACCTGATTTTTTTTCCTTCTCTTTTTCTTTTTCTTATGGCACCCCCAATTGTGGACTTGATGAGAGATAAAAGCAAACACCTGTATACCTTATGAACAGATTTTTTGGGGGGTTACGAGGAGATTAGGTTCAGAATCTTTGGTCAAAACGGGATGTCTTTAGAAAGAGGTAAAACTTTTACTCCATAAGATTACTGCCCGGTTTGTTCTAATTGCTGTGAATTCTAGATCACGTCCAATTCTGAATTCTTGTTCTAAACCCAGCATATTTATCATCGGACTTTAGAGGCTCCTAGGAAAACAACATATACTACATACTCTTTGGACATCTATGAGGGGATCAGCTGGTATGTCAAGGAAATGAAACGCTCGAAACCATCCTTTCGAAACAACCCCAAAGTAGAAACTTGCTAGTCAATCTGTGCTAAAGTGTACTTATAAGGTTTAAGCTTAACATAAACCTGGAAGTGCATAAACAGAACGTAGAAAAGCTACTGAACCAGTTAGTTCAAGGAAAAGTCAACAGACTTTTAGGAACATTACAGAAAGTTAAAGATAAGAATACTACCAGCGCAAACACTGCAAGTATATGAAAATGTAACTAAAACAACAACTATACTTGTTAGCATTACACAAACATAAGTACAATCCATCAACAAACAAGGTCGGGCAACAAATTAACAGTTGCACATATTTACCAACTTATTACTTTCTACAACTTCGCCATTATTTTATTAAACGAAGCATAAAAGACAAAGCAAACCGGAAACAAGGAAAAATTAATTGACTAAAATTAAGTAATTAAAATAGTATAATAAATATCGTTAATTAAAGTGGTATTTAGTTTTAAGCATTTAATTGCCTTAGGAGATGTGAATTAGTAGATGTATAGAGCAAGAACCAAGAACCTATAATAATAAATCCACTGCAACTTAAAAGTTCTAATGGGGTAGGGGGTACTTCCTGGAGTGTCTGGGTAGGTACATAGAATGTTAGTCATCTATAGTTGGCAGTGGTCATGCGTGGTGGGAAGCTAGTGTTTCTGCAGTGGATACGCTGAGTCAGAGTATTTGCTTCAGCAAACTCTTTGCAGGTCATATGTGTAATGTCTAAGGGTTGTCCGTGTAGTCAAATTAAGGAGACATCCTCAGTGATGCCAAGATCTCTGAAAAATATAGCTAATCCACTTCTTTTCAGGAAAGAACTGAATTAAATTATATATTTGTACACAGAAATTTAAATCAATATATTAGATTAAGTTATCAAATAAAGCGCCGCATTAGAGAGATGATTTAGTTGGTGGGTCTGTGAGCGCATTATCAGTTTAGCTTCCGGTGATGGACAGTCATCTCTAGGATTAGCTCGTTGTCGCTAGTCTAAAGTGCTGACTGTGGAATCGAACAGGGTTTTCAGTAATATGTTACTGTCTACCACGGACCCTCTCTCACTCTCTCTCTGGGCTTATGACAGCCTCAATTCTAGAATTTATAAGACAGAGAAGAAAAACCCACTCTTTATTACTTTCTCTTACTCCCCAGTAAGTGGAAGTATTGCGATCACGTCAAATTTATTATATCGAGTTTTCACCGGATATACACGTTTTGAGGTCACCTGAGTCAGAAAAAGTGGTTTTCAGAAATCGATCTGTTATGTGTGGCCAGCATACTCAAACCAGGAAATCGCAGAAAATTGAAACTTAATATTTAGTTTAAGTGGGAGCCGACAATAAGGTTTTGATCAAAATCGGTCAACTGGAAGTAACACTTTATTAAATGGATATTGCGGTTTTTTGCGATTTTCTTTAAACCTGGTTTATGAACTTCACATACAAACGGCTGCAACTTTTTTTTTAAACATTTTTCCGGGAAAATTATTGAAGAGCGGTTTTGGAGGATGGGTGGGGCAAGTGGTATTTCAGTTCATAATACCATTCTGTCATTTGCATAATATCCATCTCAATGAAATGTAATGCCAAAATTCCGAATTTGAAGAAAATTGGTTGCGACTTTACGAATAGGTTTTTCTGTCTTCTGTGATGTTCTCCATTAAACACATCTGATGAGAATTAGAAATCAGAAGAAAATTTACCGTTTATAATTCTGTAAACTGTAGTAAGAGAAATTCGTGTGAGTGTTTCACACCAGATTTTTTGTTTTGTTTTGAGAAGATTAGGTTCAGAACCTAGGTCGGAATACTATAGATTAAGGCCACACTCTTCAACTCTTTTCAACTGAAGTCTTGAGCTAGCTGCGAGAGCCATTAGAACCAACCATTGTGGCATAATCTACAACAGACTCACTCAACACATGGCATATGCCGATGAGTGATCTCAGCCCGAGCTAAAGTTGCTCTTTCAGGAGCTAAAGAATCTGCGTCAAGAATGGGGCTTTGAGATAAATGAGGATGAAACAAAGCAACGATGGCCTCGAGGCAAAAAAAGAAGGTGGAACATTCTATCCGCCTTTCTACTCATGAATTCAAGGCGGTGGAATCCTTTAAATACTCAACTGCAACAACTGCAACCAACGGAAATGAAGTGAAGACTGAAATTAGCATGATTGGCAGCAGATGCACGTTCTGGCTACAAAGGCTATTAAAACCTCGGAATCTGTCTAAAAAAGCAAAGATAATTGTTTATAAAACTGTAATTTGACGGATTGTGGCTTGCGCCTGTGAAACATTGGACCCTCACAAGGAAACGGAAAGAGATTTCTGGTGTGGGAGAGAAAAGTGCTGAGGAAGATTTTTGGTCTGATGTTTCGGGAAGGAAGATGAAAGATCCGCCCAAACAGAGAATTAAACAGAACTCTTTCAGGAGATCTTTCATTGTTACATTGTCAAGAGAGCAAGATTGATGTGGCTTGGCCACGTAGAGAGGATACCAGAATCAAGACTACTATACGGAAGCCTGGTGGACAGAGACTAAAAGGAATGCCAAAAAGACGTTCATACAAAATATCGAGGAGGTCCTCCAAGAAATGAGAGTAAGAAGACGACGGACAAATGCCAATATCGTCAGTAGTGGCTGAAATTGCGAAGGAGGCCAAGAGTTCTTCAAGAACTGTAGAGCCCATCAGTAATTGAGTAAGACAACAGATGAATTTGTATTGCGTACATGGTTGCGCTAAATCTAACAATAATACTAATTAACAATACCAAACAACGATGCAGCTGTTAATGCAGGGATACTCACAGGCTGACGTGAGGACTAGTACGTCTAAGCTATCTTCCATAAATCAGAATCCTAGAAAATGACGTAAAAGAAAGAAGAACATATTGAATATGTGGATGGATCCGCAGCGCTGGATAACATCTGGTATTTTATCCAACGTAGCATGCATATGTATATTATTCTTGACCGGTTTCGAATTTTCATCCATCGTCAGAGCTAATTCACCAAGTTCATGTAGAGAGTTCACTTCAACATAATGTTTCTGTTACATTTACACTTGCTTGTTGTCAAGGACGTATTAGATTGTAATTTGCCAGCGAGCAAAAAAAATATTAGTGATCCCATTCATGATTAAAGTTCTTGTTAAGTTCGCTTGTTATGTTAATATCATTACAGATGATTAGTAATGGAAAAATTCAATTTTTTATGTTCTGTTAGGATTGTGGCGTTGTGAAATATCACTAATGATTGTTTAATTCATACAGCTACAATATCATGTCCCTCCCACCGAATAATTTGGTTTTGCTTTTTTAACAAACAGTATAAATATCAGTTCGCATCCAACCATATTACACATAGTAACTAAACACAATTGTTAATTGAATAATAGTCCATCCACCCAATTACGGTCCCATACATGAATGACCTCTCTTTGTCTGTTTCTCTTTCTGTCATTGAACTGACATGTTAATGAAATCATCATTGGCCAATATTATTTCATAAATTAAACATTAATTAATATTCAATTATTGCATGGTGTTGCAACTAGAATATTAAATTTATTAATATTTATATTTTCTATAAGGAATAATGAAATATTTTCATTCTATTTTTATTACTTACTATTATTTTTAAAATTCTATTAAATAATTAATTTATAAAGAATTATAATGTGCAGTTTATATGCAGTTACCATGTTGTAACGGAAAAACTGAAAAATAAACAAAATCTATAAGTGCGTACTTCCGGTTATGCCTATTTTTTCCTTTTTTTAAACATTTTTTCTGGAAAATTGATTTTATGGTTATGGTGGGGGGTTGGACAAAGAAATTTGTGTCGTTAGATTAATAGGAGTTCTCTTCTAGCATTTCAATACTAACACATCTCAAATATTACCTTTCTTGGGCTAAGAAATCAACCTGTACCCACACGCTAATTATATTTAATTTACATAAAATGTAGGATTATGGGAAACTGAACACCATAGTATACGTGTATTATTAGATTAGGATGACCAAACTAGACAAAATAATAAAGGGAGAATAAAATAAAATTATTAATAAATTGTTAGTATCTGTGACTGCTGTTAGACCGAGTATTGCGAACGAGTCAAAGTTTCCATATAGAATTTTCATCGGAAATAAATCTTTCTAGTTTCCCTGAATCCAAAAAAAGTGGTTTTTAGAAAGTGGCGCGCGCGCGTATGTGTGCTTGAAATGTGTTTATATTGAAATCACAGAAGACACTTTTAGTAATACTGGAAATCTAACGTCACAGATTCCCTCCGCCCCTTCCAAAACCCTAAAATCAATTTTTACAGAATAAGAAAAGGAAAAAAAACGTTTAACCGGAATACTCATTTACAGATTTTTTTTTTTTTGTATGTGAACAGCATAGTGCAATTTGGAAAATCGCTGAAAGTTCAAACTTGTCATTCCGTTTGAGTGACACTATGGGATCCGATAAGACGTTATCTGTCAAAATTACTCACCTCAAGTACCACTGAATTGAATAAATAGATTTTTCATTAAATTTGGTGTAATAACTATGAGTACAGAGACCTATCACATTCGTTTGAAACTTGTATCATGTTCGTTTACACAGGATCGAAACTATGTAGATTGCAAGAAGAGGAAATCATGAAAGGGTTTCCCACCAGATTTTCAGCTTCGTGATTTTCAATTTTCAAATTATCTTAAAAATCACTCTTCCAACTCGGAATGTATATTTTATTACTTTCTCTTACTCCTAGTAAGAGGAAGTATTGTAATCGTGTCAAATTTTCGATATCGAGTTTTCACCGGAAATATCCGTTTTGAGGTCCCCTGAGTCCAAAAAAGTGGTTTTTAGCAAATGGTCTGTGTGTGTGTGTGTGTGTGTGTGTGTATGTATGTGAACAGCATAGCTCAAAAACGAAAAACCGTAGAAAGTTGAAACTTGATATTCCGTTTAGGTATCACCATGGGATCTGACTGTACGTTATCTGTCAAAATTCCTCAACCGGAAGTACCACTTTACTAGTTGGATTTTTTACTTTTTTGCGATTTTCTCAAAAATGGCTCCGACGATTTCTGAAAATTTAAACATCACCCAAACATACAAAGAGCTACAACTTTTATTAGAAACATTTCTCCGGGAAAATGCCTGAAGGGCACTTTTGGGGGAGGGGTGGGGTTAGGTTTTCATCTAAAGTGCTATTTCAGTTTATTTCACAATTCTGTCATCTAAATAATGTTAATTAGAATTAAATATGTTGTTGAAATTCCGAGTTTGAAAAAAATCGGATAACCGGAAGTGCGTTTACTTTACCACTTTACTAAATGATTTATTCACTTTTTCAAAATTTTCTCAAAAATGGCTCCGACGATTTTTATGAAACTTCGTATATAAACTAAACATGCAAAGATCTACAACTTTTATCTAAAACATTTCTCTGGGAAAATTCTTTTAAGGGCACTTTTAATTTTCATCAAAGTGCTATCCTAGTTCATTATACAATTCTATCATCCAAACATAATTAGTTAGAAATAAATAGATGGCTGAAATTCCGAGTTTCAAGAAAATTTGTAAATCGGAAGTGCGCTTTTACTGAACAGTTTTTTCAGTTTCGACGAATTTCATTAAATTTGGTACACAAACTATACAATTTGTCAATTATCATTTTGAGAACTGGAGTAAGAGAAAGTTGTGTGAGTGTTTCACACCAGATTTTTTTTTATTATTATGTACGGAACAAATCCTTTTACAATTTAGATATAAACATAAGCTAAGATATTGACACTATATTACAAATTTTAAAGTACTATATATAATAATACATTTCTTTAAAGTGTATAATAAATTTCTTTTTACTTGGCAATCAAATTTTACTGGTTGGCTAGTTAATTTTGATCATATCATAGTTATCAATGCAGTTTGTTCGCAGCTGTATTCATCCATGCAGAAATAGGTTTGAATAGAGGAGCTAGAATGAGCACAACAAAGAGGAATCTACGTCATAGGTTGAACAGAATAGTGATGGCCAATTAAATGAACTTCAATAGAAGCAAAAAAAAGAGGTTTCTGGTCCTTTGAGATTTTATACATTTATATAAATATTTATAAACTTTCACAATCATAATAATGGCTAGTTATTACTTTCTCTCACTGTTGGCAGAAGTACTGCGATCGTGTCAAAATTTCGATTTTGAGTTTTCACCGGAAATACATGTTTCGAGCTCCCTAAGTCCAAAAAATGGATTTAGAAAATGTGTGTGTGTGTGTGTATGTGTATATGTGTGTAGGCGAGGGAACAGCACAGCTCAAAAAGAAAAAAAACGCAGAGAGTTCAAACTTGATATTCCGTTTAGGTATCACCATGGGACCCGATAATAAGTTATGTATCAAAATCCTCAACCGGAAGTACCACTTTACTGAATAATTTTTTCACTTTCTTGCAATTTTCTCAAAAATGGATCCAACGAGTTTCTTTAAACTTGGGATATCAGCTACACATACAAAGATATACAACTTTTATTTGAAACATTTCTCCGGAAAAATTCATTTAAGGGTACTTTTGTGGGAGGGATGAAGTTAGGTTTTCCTCTTAAGAGCTATTTCAGTTTATTATATAATTTCTGGTATTTTATCCGTCGTAGCATGCATATTTCTTATGACACCCTTCTACTGGCACTCTTCTCACAAACTATGCAGATGACCCTGTAATTCTCTCCCCTCATCTTGGTCCTGTAATTCCATGTAGAAACCTACAGTCATTTAACAGAAATAGAAACCTGAATCAAAAAATGGAAGATCCAAATCAGTGAAAGTAAATGTCAACAAATCACTTTCACATTACGCCGGATAACTATTCCTCCTCGATTTTATAACCATGTCCCACTTCCAACTTCAGAAAAAATATGCATTCTACGACGGATAAAATACCAGATGTTTATAGCTTTGCGGACCCATACACATATTTAATATTACAAAATTCTTTTTTACTTATTTATTTACAACAATAGATTTATTGCCATAAATAAATTTGATGAGAGCATAGATAGTCAAGAAAATAAATAAAACCAATCAAAACAAAATAAAAAAAAAACAAAATATAAACGAACGGAGAAGTCATCCAGTGGTGACACTCCTTACGAGTTTAGTTACTTTCATCTATTAAAAGATCACGAGGCCACATTCACCGCAGACGTCTGGGAGGATTATCAGAGAGTATCCTGGATGAGAGTCGACGAACGAGAGAGTTGGAATGAGAGGATAAAGGTTCGTGGAATTTGTTGTAGCGGATTTGGATGATATCTTTAAGGAAAGGGATATCGAGGTCATTGTAGATTGTTAAATTCGATACATAATAGGGAGCATTAACTATGGTTCTAAGGATTTTGGATTGTTGGGGTTGGATACGTTGTAGGTTTGAACGGCTGGTTGAGCCCACAGATCAAGTCCGTATGTCCATATTGGTTTGAGAAATTATGTGTATATTAGTCGTTTGTTTTCTAATGAAAGTCGCGATCTGTTATCGAGAAGTCTTTTAACAAGTCTGTATCATGTAGTGAGTTCTTGTCTTTTGAGTAGTTTATAAGAATTCCAAGTTAATTTTTTGTCAATATACAGCCCAAGGTAGCGGACGACATCAACAGTTGGAAGTGGGACATGGTTATAGAATAGAGGTGGAAGAGTTATCCGGCGCAATGTGAAAGTGATTTGTTGACATTTACTTTGATTGATTTGGATTTTCCATTTTTTTAACCACGTTTCTATTTCTGTTAAATGACTTTGTAGGTTTCTATATGAATTATAGGATCAGGATAAGGAGAGGGAATTGCAGTGTCATCTGCCTAGGTTGTGAGAAGGGTGTTAGTTCGGGTGGGAATATCTGCAGTGTATATTGTATAGAGTATAGGTCCGAGGATTCTGCCTCAGAGTGATGGAGAGGAGAAAGAGAGTATCCGATTGATAGAAATAACAATCGGACAGATAGGATTTAAGGATAAGATAATAGGTAGTTGGTAAAATGCTCTTGAGTTTCCAGAGCAGACCCCGGTGCCAAACTCGATCGAAGGCCTGCTTTACTTCGAGAAAGATTCCAACGCATAGCTGCTTTCTCTCAAGGGAGAATAGTGTCTACAAGGCGGTGACACTGTTGTTTAGTTGAGTGGTGGTATCTGAATCCAAATGGTATGGTGGAAGGTGATCAGGTATTAATTGGATGTTACGAGGATTGGATTTATTTGCTTTAAAAGGAGTTTCTCTAGGATTTTTCCTAGAGTAGGTAGATGACATATGGGACGGTATGAAGAACAAAGATGCTAAGGTTTCTTGGGTGTGAGAATCCGCCTTATTATGTAGAGTTTCCACTGAATTGGAAAACAAGTGTTCTTAGAATAGAGTTATAGATTGTGGAAGATTCTTCTCGACCGTTACTTATATGAAGGAAAAGGATTGTGAGATTCGGTCTTTTTAAAAAATAAGAAAACTTAAATTCTTGCAGACGTTTCGACAAATATATTGTCTTTTTTAAGGCCTACAACATATAAATACCATAGGTTCTTTTTTGTAAGTCAAAATCAAAAACAAAATCAGAAAGTAATAAAAAATAAAATTATAGATTAATTTATAATTTTTTTTGGTTTACTTAAATAAAAAAATATAACGGTCGAGAAAAATCTTTCATAGTAAGTAACGGTCGAGAAGAATCTTCCATAATTGCTGCTGAGTTTGCATCATTTCCGTCAAAATACAATGGGTTACTACAATACAATAAAGAATACTTTTGGACAGGAGGCATCAATAGTTTTAAGAAACTGGGCTAATGAAAATCACCGTCTGGCTTCTCTTCTTAATCGGAGAATTTTCCTATTAAAATGCAGAAGAGAAAGAATATTTCCTCGCCATATTTCTGATAATAAAAAGGCACCACTACAGCAATGTCAACCCTGTATAAGGGAACTAGAAAACGCTATGTTTAGAGAGAATTCTAAATATTGAAATTGAAGTCTGCATTCTTAACATTAAGAATGTAAGAAAAAATATTAGCTATTTCCAATCTATCGCTAATTTATATCTACCTATGTCAGTTACAGCGGATTTTAATCATAAACAAACTATAGCTTTCCAGAGAATTTTTAATAATTACAAACAAAATCAAATAAAAAAATTTAATGTTATGATTGAAAAAAATTCAAATTCTTTTAAATTTAATGATAATTGGTTTGTTAATTTGACATCGGTTGATATACCAGTCAATGTCAAAAATATTTTAAGTTTAGGTCCATTGTTCAGTTTACCGTACCATAATAAAAAGATTCCATTAGACAAGATTTTAGCTGATAGAGAATATGCTATAGATTTATTGCCGGATTCGGATAAAGATTCCTCAAGAGCGAAGATTGTTAATATTATTACTAACTTTATACAAACCTCAAAACATACATCCTTTCAACCATCCTATATTATCCAATGTCAAGACTACCAAACAATTCCTTACACAAAATCCAAATGTTATCACCCTTTCCAGTGATAAATCTAGACAAACTGTTGCCATGTACAAAGACGAATTGATATGAAAATCTCTACACTCATTTCGGACACTGACACCTACACTAAATTAAACAAAGACCCAACGAACATCATTAGAACAGAAGCTAACCGACTTATCACTGAACTTTACAAAAACAAATACATTGACATATACACAAAAAATCAACTCACTAACAACTCTCCTATTCCTCCCAAAATCTATGGCCTTGTTAATAAACCATACATAAACCTGGCAACCCTTTACGACCTATCATTTCCTTCATCAATTCTCCTACCTATCAGTTATCCAAATTCCTATCCGAAATATTACATCTTTCATCGGATTTATATAATATCAAAGATTCTTTTACGCTTAAAACAAAAATCGATAATCTCCAAATTCCGACTGACTACTCCCTCATTTCTTTAGATGTTTCCTCTTTATTTACTAATATTCCCATTCCTGAGACCATTGAAATTATAAAAAGTAAATATCACTTGTTAAGCGAAAATCCTATTGAATTGTTTTCATCCCTACTCCTTCACTGTTGCAACTCTGGCTATTTTTCTTATGACAATAAATTGTATAAACAGATTTTTGACACGGCCATGGGTAGCAGCTTAGGACCCATATTAGCAGACATTCTTATGACAGAATTAATTGAAAGTTCTTTGAAAAAACTTCCTTTTAAAGTTCCCTTTTTCTTTAAATATTTAGATGACTGTCTCACTGCTATTCCTTTACAATACATAGATACAGTTCTTGAAACCTTTAACTCCTTTCACCAGCGCCTTAAATTCACTTATGAAATTGAAACTAATGAATAGATCAATTTTCTTGACTTAACAATCCTACGCCACCACAATTCTTTAATTACAGATTGGTATGTTAAACCTATTAGATCAGACCGTTATTTACATTTTAATTCCTATCAACCCTATTCCCAAAAGATCAATTTCCTCAAAGCATTCACAAAACGCGTCCTCAACCTTAGACACTCTAAATTTCACGAAAAGAACCTAAATATCCTGTCCAAGCTTTTTCAGAATAATGGTTATCCGAAATCTGTATGTGAACAAATGTTTGAATTGCCTCATGAATTGCCTCATAACAGTAGCATTTTGCTCCTTATTTCGGATAATAACCAAATTTCATCCTTGAATCCTAATTCCACATCTAGTCCGAAATATATCTCCTTTCCTTATATAAGAAACCTATGAGAAAAAATATCCAAAGTCCTCAGACCATATAACATTATCCTAGCACATAAAACAACGAATACAATACACAAACTGTTCACTAAATTAAAAGACCCTACGCCGACAAAATTACAATCAAATATTATTTATAAAATAAATTGCCAGCAATGTCCAGCCACTTATATTGGTCAAACGAAACAATATTTAAAGATAGGTTATACCAACACGACTATGTCTGTAGAAAAAACAAACCTAACTCTGAAAACATAACAGCACTCACTAAACACCATACTGAAAAAAGACACGATTTTGATTTTCTAACACCAGTATTTTGGCAACTGAACGTAATAGGAAAAAACTTAATTTTTTAGAAATGCTATATATAAAAAAACAGAAAAATTCTATTAATTACAGGACAGATACCAACAGTCTCTCTTCAATTTATCATAACCTCATTTCTTAACTCCTGACCTTGTTTTCCAAATAGACCTCTCTCTCCACTAGTCCCGTTATAACTATACCTGCCCGCTGTTCACTATGGTTTATTTGTTCACTATTCTCTGTGCTGTTGAGGTGTTCTCAACTTTTTATTTTCCAAAATTATACATAAGTTATTATGTTTGATATGTTTTGAAGATTATTTAGTAGTTTTTTATGTAAGTAACCCAAAAAAATTTATAAATTAATCTATAATTTTATTTTTTATTACTTTCTGATTTTGTTTTTTTGATTTTGACTTTCAAAAAAGAACCTATTGTATTTATATGTTGTAGGCCTTGAAACAGACAATATATTTGTCGAAACGTTGGCAAGAATTTAAGTTTTCTTATTTTTTAAAAAGACCGAATCTCACAATCCTTTTCCTTGTTATAGATTGTAGTGAGAAATACATAGCTTTTCTTGGAAGATGACGGGGGATGTGTGGGGTTATAATATCAAATCGAGGAGCCATTTTTTGGAGAGAGGTGATTTGATGTATATTGTACCTCGAAGCAGTGAAAGGTTTGGGTGGAAGAGTTAGAGGTAGGGGAGGGTCTGGATCTTGTAAGGTTTGATGGAATTGGGATCGTCTGGACTAGAAAGAGGAGTGAAATCAGTTGCGAGGTAAGAGGCCAACTGAAAGCTTTATCTTCATTAATTAGTTGCTGCCCAGGATCGATCTTCTCGACACAGGTTAGGAACAAGTTTTTGGGATAGAATCTTTTTTGTGGCAGCCCAAAGAGATTTGTCTTCTGTCGTAAGTGATTCGAGGTAGGTATGAAATTGTTCTTGTTGCAATAGTTTAAGTTCAGTTTTGAGCAGGTGATTTAGTGTGTTCCATGTTCTTCTAACCGGGGATAGCGAGTTCGCTACCATCTCGAACGTGCAAGTCTTTTATCCTAATAAGGGTCCGTATTCGTCAAGGGTATTTAGCCATAGGGATTTGGAGTCGTGGAGTAGTCTGAATTCTGGATTGCTGAATGACTTCTTGTATGGAGCTTGTAGTGTAGACTATAGCATGGTCTATTTTCTCTATTTGTTTATAGATAAGATTTATCTTATCTGTTAGTAGGGTTCGGAACGAATCCCAATCCACTATACATGTAATAAGAGTTGGTTTTATTGGTTTGGAGAAGGGGCAGGTAACTAGAAGTAATATAGAGGAGTATGGTCTGAGGAGAGATCAATTAGTGTCGAGATGTCAAAGTACTTGTACCTACTTGTAAAGTGTGTTTCCGTTATAAGTACAATGTCTATTTGTCAGTCGTGCAAAAATGTATTAAGTTCATTTCTGCAGGCAATCAATCGATTAGCATTCCATAGCTAAACTGCAGAATAACTATTGAATTTTGGGTAGGAGGACCTATGGTGCTTGGCGGGGAAGAAGCTGAGAAACAAGGGTAGTGTTCTTATTTGAATGAAAAGTATTGAATACTATACTTACCAACTCAAGCAAGAGAAAGCATATACAGTGGTATTACGCGAACTCGCTATCCCCGCTATAAGTGTCTTCTTCTCTGGAAAAAGAAGTTTAGAAGGGTTGTAATGTCATGGTAACGGATTTGAGGGTGTGATCTTGTGTTCCGAATAGAGAGGCACATGTCTTGAATGCTGGAGAAATGGTGAGGATTGTTGTGTTTGTTGTTGCTGTTGCTGAATTTGAGTTCTGCTCTGAGCTGATGCTGGCGTGCACGCTGACGTTGAACATTGAATGGAAGCGATGGAAATTCTATCTGAGATGTTGATGGAGGGTGTGTTGCTGGCGTATCTTTGTTGTAAATGTTTGTTCGCGGGCAGTTCTCTCTCTCTCTCTCTCTTCGGATTCTCTGCAACTCTTTGAGTGTTACACATCCTCGGTAGTTAGCGGGTTGGTCTCCGATACAAAATGCGCATGTAGCGGGAGTATCGCGTGTGTTTTTGTGGCATTCCTCCCACATATGCGGGGGGGTACTTAACACATCTGAGTGCTAGATGGCCATGTTATTGACAGCGCTTGGACGGCACGATTTTTCTGTTTTGTAAGGTTCCTCTACTTTAATTATTGTATTCAAAATTGCATTAAGCTGAATGTATCTTTATTGTTACTGGCGGGTTCAAGATCAACATAAAATAATGGAAAAGGAGTTTTGTCTAACGGTGACGAATGTTGTCTACATTTCTCACTTGGAATACTTTACTTTTGAGTTCTCTTTATTTCATCTGCTGGCATTGAGAAGTGGAGATTGCGTAATACCACTGTATATGCTTTCTCTTGCTTGAGTTGGTAAGTATAGTATTCAATACTTTTCATTCAAATAAGAATAGCTTTTCTATAGATTCTATAGTTGTTGTAGAGATAAGAATATTCTCCGGGCGAGCTTTACAGTTGAAGTTTACTGCACTTAAACTGTTTTTAAGTCTCTATTTAAGCGCATGAAATTATTGATTTTGTATACGTAGTCTGGGGGTGGTCTAGTTGCTGTAACAAGGTCGCATATTTCTGGAAGCACGTCAAATTAGTTTGGAGTTCCGAAATCAGAGACGAATTCTTGATTGGTCTAAGCTAGCCGATTGGAGTAATGTTAAATTCAAATATCTTGCCTCAGTTTGTTTAATAATTAATTAAAGTAATATAAAATTATATCTATAAAAAGTAGTAAAATTGAGCATAAATGGATGGGCAGAGTTACATTCTTTCATCTATGCGTATATAGTATGTTCTAAGTTAAATAGCACCTCTATTTACTTGAACTTCTGCCGCTAGGGCCAAGCACTATACTATTTTAGTTTGTGAATGTCTTTCTTCAGCATTCTTAACTTTGAATAAAAACGTAAATAAAATAACGTTCATCACAAATTTGAAATTATTCCGAAGTTGTAGAAAAAAAAATAGAAAAAATAAACAAGAAAACAAAACAAAAAAATTAAACTGAACAGTGAGCAATACTGAACTTAAGAAATAAAATAAAACTGAAGCTAAATAAAATAAACTATTACAAAAGACGATGTTTACTCTATCTCAGCCAGAGGCGAACTTACACAATTCTATCATCTAAAAAGTAAAAATATTTATTAGAATCAAATATGTTGTTGAGATTTCGAGTTTGAAGAAAATCGGATGACCGGATGTGCGTTTTTTAAAAGTATTTTTTCAGTTTTCTGCAATTTTCTCTAAAACGGCTCGAATAGGTTTCTTTATAGTAAGAATGTTTACCAACCCAAATAAAGAGCTACGAGTACAGCTTTTATTTAAAAAATTTCTTCGGGTAAAATGGTTTAAGGGGGTTTTTGAGGGTGGGGGAGGGTTATGTGTTCCAAAAAAATTAGTGAACCTGAAGTGCGGTTGTACTCATCAATTTTTTTCAGTTTTTGCGACCGACGAATTTAATTACATTTGGTATACTATAAAATTTGGCAAATTTTATACTTTCTTTTACGATATTGTAAACTGCAGTAAAAGAAAGTTGTGTGTGTGTGTGTCACACAGATATTTTTTATTTCAATGCTGATATAAAGCACAGATTTCAGAATGCTGATCATTTTTTTCCTTGGTTTTCCCTCTCGGTGGGCCATTTTCTGAAAATCATCATAGGACATATCCTCCTCAACCGACGCTATTACCAGCTAGTCATCGGCGAACTGCAAAGTAAACAACTTTTGCTCCGGAACTTACTTGTTACAATTCCTCAACCGGAAATCCCTCAACTTTACTGAAGGATTTTTCAGTTTTTTGCTATTTTCTCAAAAACGGCTCTAACGATTTCCCTTAAACTTAGTACACACATGGAAACTTTAATTAAAACCATTTCTTTGGGAAAATTCTTTTGAGGGAGCTTTTAGTGGCGGGGTGAGCTTATGTTTTCCTCTAAAGTGCTGTTTCAATTTATAATGTATCATCTAAATCATATTAAATAGAATTAAATATGTTGCCAATATGCCAAGTTTGAGGAAAATAGGTTGACCGCAAGTGCGCTATTACTGAACAGTTTTCAGAGATTGTCTCAAGAAGCTTCAAGAATTTTCTTTATACTTAGTATATCGGCTATGGAGCTCAGTTGTAGTTTATTGGTTGAGATCACATCGTCTCTCAGTTTTGATAAGGGCTTTGTGGTAAATTTAAAACGTACAGTTGTGAAAATTTGTAAAAATATTAAATATTATGTGTTTTATATAGTGACATAACTAATTAGTAGATTTGTGTGTTGTTTTCGCGAAAAAAGAAAAAAAAGAGTGTTTTTCTTAATAAAATTCAAAGACAAGTCATAGCCACAGCTGTAGTGGGGATAAGTATAGTGCAAACTTCAGTTTCATGTGGGGGGGGCTCTGTTTTGGTTTGCCTTGTTTACTTTGTTTTGCTAACTTTAAACTGTAGAACAGCAGGGACATCTTATTTTTATCACCAACTAAATAACAATAAAAACATTCTGAATTCTTCCAAAATTAAATTATTATTGAAAAAGAATTCGAATAGATCGATAATCACAAATAAGTAAATCAGACAGGATATTTTACATGAAAAGAAGTAGAAATTCACCAGAATTTAAATTGAATAAAAATAAAAAGTCAGCAGTAGAGAAGGTAGGCAAAGATTGTGATAATGTGAATGTTGAAGTAGGAAAAATGTCATTAAGAGAATTAATGGACAATATTGCACAATTGATAGATTCGAAGAATCTAGCCATGAAAGAGGACATACAAAAAATAAATACTGAAGTAATGGCAGTGAAAAAAGAAATAGATTTTATAAAAAGTGAATTGGAAGAAGTGCAAAATCAGTCTCGTGAACATAAAGACAAAATTGAAATTCCAGAGAATATGAAAAGAAGAAAAAACCTTATTTTTAAGGGTTTACAGTTAAACAAAGATGACAATATAGATGAAAAATTACGATTAGTTTGTCAAGAGAACCTAAAAATCGAAGAAATAGGAATAATTGAATTTACTAAGTTATTTCGAAATAATGTCCTAGTCTCATTGAATAATACTAAAGATGTAGTCAATATATTAATAAGTTGTAAGAACCTGAAAGGAAGTGGGTATTCAGTTGACAGAGATATATCTCAGATTACACGTCAGAAGAGGAAAAACTACACTTTATTCGAAAAGAACTCAAGTAACATTGAAGAATGATACAATAAGGGTGATAAACGACAAACTTATCATTGAAAATAATGCCTTTATTTTGAATGAAAATTAAGGTCTCCTAGCAATGAATACAAAAATTGAAACTGAGATATTGAAAAAACTTATTGGAGAGGTCGGACTATTAACTATTGACAAAATTATTAGACATGACACAGGAAATCTGGGAAAAACATCCTTACAAACGAACAGGTTAAATTCTATGCAATATGATCAAAAAATGAATGGAAATCACTGAAAAAATAACAAATCAAAAGAATAGCAGGAAAAGAAGAGAAATGGAGAAATTTACACACAATATATTATGAAATAATATATTTAGAAATACATATTCACACAATTGCAATTCTTTAAAAGATAAGAATAAACTGAAATAATTATTAGAAGAGCTAAAATATATAAACTGGGATACAATAGGACTAGCTGAGGTCAGAAGAAATGGTGAGCAATGCATTAATCTAAGTGATGATACAAGATTTTATTATAATGGAGAAGTTATTTTGGAGGCTTTTTAGTCAATTCCATATTAAATTGAAGTGTTTATGAAGTGGTACGGTTTTACAAGAATTAAGATACTATTAAGAGTATAACTTATATATGTAAGATTTGAAACTATAAATAATATATTATTATTTCTTCATAAATAGAAGTATAAAGTTTGTTTCTATTTTATTATATTAATTTTGTTTTCATTAACATTTTTGTCTGTAATCATTTTGAAAATTTAATAGTAAAATATGTTATGTATTTTTAAAGATAATATTTATTTTTAATCTGAACTCAAACCGAAAGGTCACCGCGACAAATGTTGATCAACTACTTGCAAGTAAAAGTTGATTAATGTATGTATGACATTATAAGATATCAATGTATATGATATTAGTAACAATAAATGGTTATTATTATTATTATATCGGCTATATATACAACGAGCTTTAACTTTTATTTGATGCAGGTAACGAAATTTATTTTCAAATATATATACATATTTACAAAGATTATTTGGAAGTTCAAATATATAATTATATTGCGTCCTTTCTATGGCTAACAAATATAATATATATATACATTTACTTTAAAAAATGAAGGAATTTATTTTGGGTAATTTGGAGTTTGGAGAGGTTAGATTTATTGGTGAAACTCCAAGCTGCACTGACATATGTTAGCATTGGACGGATGACGACTTTATAGAAGATCAGTTTATTCCTGGTAGGGATGTTTGACTTTCGGGATAGAAGTGGAAAAAGGAGCCTAATTGCTTTTTTACCTGTCAGTTATGTGTGCTGTAAAGCTAAGTTTGGTATCGAGTAATGTGTCTCAGTATTTGATGCTATTGGACCAAGGTACTGTAATTCCGTTAGCTGTGACGTAACTCGTAATGTACGGTCTGCATTTAGTAAATGTGATGGCTTCGGTCTTGTCCGAAAATTGTTGATGCGAAGTTTCCATTTTTGGCAGTATTTTGAGATATTGATGAGTCTATCAATGAATCTGTTGCTATTGTATCAGTCCTAAATAAGGTAGTATACAGTGGAGGATCATCGGCGTATAAGGCAAGGTTGACATGTTCGGTTTTAGGATACAGTTGAGATACGTAATGAATAATGCAGGACTAAGGATAGAACCTTAGGGGACTCCGGCAGAGACGGGATAAGGTGAAAATAAGGCGGAGAGGATTTTCTATTGGAAAGGTAAGAACGGATTAAATTTGGAAGATATGAGGAAGTTGTAGTCGATTTGACGGTACAATAGACCATAGTGCTGTAATGTCATATCACTATGATAACAAGAAGAAAGGATAATTTATAACTAGTGGCTCCAGCCAGCCACTATCTTCAGGTCAAGAACCGCGCCAAACAAAAACCTTTTCAAACAAGGGTCAATACACACGGTCAAAGAGAAGCACCGCTAAAACCCTTACAAACAGGGGTCATTATGCGACCAGTGTACAGAAGCCACCTGGCCGATATTCCTTTCATACAAGGGCCAACAAACACTCAAGGCCACCCGGCTACCATCTATTAAGAGTCTTTGATAATCACCGACGGGCGACCATCTGTTGCCAATCTAGCCACTGACCTAAATCACACTGGTCACCGACCTGACCAAGGTCGGCACACTGCGAGAGATGTCTTAGTGTGACTATCACTTACACACCTGTCAATGTGTGAGTAATACCAATATAAACTTCGCCCACTGGAGGAGGGGATCAGTACATTATCAGTTACAATCAGTTCTACACGAGCAGTACATCATCAGAGTTACAACCAGTATCACATCAGTAATACATCAGTTTCGCGAGGTTTAAAACATATACTTATTAACAATCTTTTATAGTTGTGCATCTAGTTTTATCTCTTTAAATCACTTTAAATTATTTATCTATTTCAATCATTTATTATTAATTGTAGTTACCTATTTCAAACATTTAAATTATTGTTAAAATATAGTCTATTTTTGTAAATTCAGTGTTTTGTATTTCAAGTAATAACTCTCTAAAATCTCTAAACTAACTTCCGCCTATTCTTCATATCAAATCCCTCTTCAAGACATCTGATTCCATTACACCTGGGATCCGATAACTGATTCCAATACAGTGCCAATATCGAATGCTTTTTCCATATCTATTAGTCCCATGCCTGCATCCCATTCTGCATATATTATTATTGTTATTATTAGAGAACATAAAATAGTATATCAAAAAGAATTATTGACTAGACAGATATAAATTAATCAATTGTGAGCACACACCATCGATAAGAACTATATTTGGATAAGGGGTCAGGTGTTAATTTTATTTTATAAAAAGCTGTTTTAATTGCATTAAAAATCTTCTTAAACATACTTCTTAACATCTTATGATTTCTTGAAATGCAGGGCTGAGACTGGAATCATTATTTGTTGTATACTGCGGCTGATTTCTTTCTTGATTGCCAGCAGAGGGCGTGGTTGAATAGCGGGAGTGGTTGGCGGATCATTAAATTTTTTGGTAGATATCCAGATATCTGAGGGAACCCTGACGGTTTATACACAAATCTGTTACTTGATTTTGAGTTTCTCATTGAGGAGAGGAGGCGATGTCTATTCTTTCTTTCTTCTTCTTCTTGAAAAATTTGGGCTTGCAGTCTGATGGCTTCTGGTTCCCACCACAGTTGACACACTTCAGTACAGAATTATCTGCTTTGTAAGGGCAGTTAGGTGATTTATGATATACAGGCATGGTTCACAAACTGGTTGCAAAAACCACGTTTTAGAAATATGACAAAAGTTTGACAATTATAACAAATAGTGACCACTCTTTTGTTTTCGTATTTTTCCCAACTTTCTATCCTTCATTGAAGGATAGTACGACTCTGGGAAATCTCTTTATGGCAGTGTTTGGGCTGAATGTTATGATAAAAATAGGCAATCTATGTATTGGTACTCTTTTTGGTCCTTTTTATTAATTGTGTAACTTCGACAACCTGTAAGCTTTTGTCAAAGGTCTAATTTAACCTCCTCAGGAGTGACTGCAGTGGGCAGACGAACAACCATTTTAGGTCCTAATTTCGATGCTGGGGAGTAAGTGTGAAATTCAATTTTAGAGTTGCTTAAGTAATCCTTAAAGAAAGTATAATTGCATAAATTTTGAGTGTAAACTAATATTGTATCTTTATTCAGTTTTAATTCTATTTGTACCCTCAGTTTGCTTTATTTACTGTGGCACTGTATGTTTTGAATTGTAAGTACATCACGATTATTGGCATTTTAAACGATTGTCTGACCGTTTTATTGTTGTTTATTCTTAGGTTTATTAGCACTTTGATTATCTGACTCCTTGTCAGATGACAAAGGATCGAATTTGTTGGATAAAGGAATATTCCTAGGTGAGTTTTCTGGGATAAAAACTCATTTATGTTTCTTATTACTTCTATTGATAATAGGAGTGAAAGAGCCTTGTTCAGAAATAGCAAAATTAGAATACGATGTTTGAGCGGTATTCATTGAAGCTGACGTATTGATGCATTCATTAACTCGAGCTGCTGGGCTTCTCCTCTACGGAGCGCCCGCATGCAAGTGAAATATATCACCAACTGTCAAGTTTATGTGTTAGTGAAACACTCCCCACTACCAGAAATATAAGTCACCGGTTGAAAGGTCTAAAGTGTACGGAGTAATAGTGTTGTATAGCTTGCTCTGTACATTAAACAATGTTAACACAAATCTTCGACGTATTTAATTATGTGACGAATTTCAGAGCTGAATAAGATAAAATAAAATAAGAAATTTGTTCTAAACAGTTAAAGTAAAAATTAAAGCAAAATATAACAAAACTAAGAATTTGAGACAAATTGCAAACTATGGGAAGAAAATTGCTCCATAAATACATAGAGGAGTGGACACTATGCGTGCACAAGTTCATAGAGGTGTGAACACATGCCTGCACAAGTACATAGAGATGTGAACACTATGCCTGCACAAGTACATAGTGGTGTGAATACTATGCCTGCACAAGTACTTAGAGGAGTGAACACTATGCCTGCACAAGTACATTCAGGTGTGAATACTATGCCTCCACAACTACATAGACGTGTGAACACTATGCCTGCACAAGTACTAGAGGTGTGAACACTATGCCTGCACAAGTACGTAGAGGTGTGTACACTATGCCTGCACAAGGCCCACTGACTTTTATTTCAAACATTTCTCCAGAGAAATTCATTTAAGGGTTCTTTTAAGGGGAGAGAGGCGAGGCTATATTTATTGCTAATTTAGTTTATTACGCAATTCTATCATCTATGTTTAAGAATTAAATATGTCAGAATTCTGTTTGAAGAAAATTGGTTGACGGGAAGTGAGGTTTTACTCAAGCTGTTTCAGTTTTTTATGATTTTATCCAAAAATCATCGATGGATTTCATTAAATTTTTTATATCAACTATGAATATAGAACTCTATTACTTTTATTAGGAATTTTATTCCGAAAAAGTTCATTTAAAGAAGTTCCGGAGGAAAGGGGGTGTATTTCCTCAAACAACGTCATTTTATTAAGTTTAGATACTCCAAATGGTATATAAAATTGAAGACAAGTAAACATTTAGTGAAAATTATAAGTTTGAAGAAAATTGGTCACTTTCCAATTGGGCTTCAAGAGAAAGTCATGTTTCACACCAGATTTATTTTTTAAATGCAATAATATAATTTTAAAGGAGTAAATAAATGCTGGGCATCTATAGTAAGTGTCAAAGTTTTACATACATATAAAAACTAAACTCATACAATAGACAGACAAACAGCAAAAAGCTTTTCACACGCCTATAAGCACACAGCACCGCAATATGGCGCCCTTGTCCTTCACCCTTTAACTTTTGATTAGCTCTAACAATTCTGGCTTTCTTTTTTTATTTTCCCTTTTTCTGTTTTATCTAATCCCCCCTTCCACCCTCCTCATCGCTATGACATATTCCCTTAACATTTTTACCTCCACTTTGCTTTGGCTGGGACGACACACTCAATACTGGATGTTAGACCACTCAGTTTTAGCCGTCATACACACAAGACAAAACTCATGCTGAGATATAGACAGATATTCACCACAATACGATCCACAGATACTGTACCCACCAATAAAGCTGGTAAAAAAAAGAATAGAAACCTCTTCACAGCTTCAGTCTGCTGGACCAATAGGTTTGGGTGAGGTACTCAACTATTTCACGAATAAAAGAAAGAAGGGATTTTTTTTGCCGTATTGGTACGAATGATTTAGAACAAGGACTAATTAAAAACTAAAAAAAACAATCTGACGTGGCTCTCTCACATATCTTCGTCTTATGTTTGTATGAAGCTCACTCACATAACTTTCTTTTTTTGCAATTAACACAGTTTCAATAGTTCTAAAAAATTCAAAATTCGTATTTTCATTAAATAAAAAAAAAAACAAAAAAAAAACATTACATTTTATGAAGTTTTACTTTCACTTAGCAACAGGAAGTATTATTATTATTATTATTGTAGTTCGGGTGCCTAATGGCGCGGGACCTAAGCCTATGTGGCCTTTATCCCCCGATACCCCCCTATTCCCTTAATAAATCTCCCCCGGTAGCTTAATCTACAGTATCCCAAGATATCCCGAAACTCCAGCTCGCGCAGACAATCCTGCGAGAGTGATGCCCTCCCAAAAACACGAAACCTAGTTCCAGCGAAACGGGGACACTGACAAAGGTAGTGGTACACCGTTTCCCTGACTCCGTCGTCACAGTTCTGACAAATGGGACTAGACGTCCTCCCTATATTAAACAAGTGGCTGGACACCCAAGTGTGTCCAGTCACTATCCCTATCAGGGTCCTCAGACCCGTCCTACTAAGGGACAGGAGATACTCCGAAGTTCCCTGCCTACTTGTCTTTATAAATCTTTTGGCTTGGAGGCACCCCTGCGTGTCCCCCCAGCGTTTCTCCAAAACTTTCGTCTCCCAAAGTCTAATCTGTTTGTCACGAAACGTCTTTGTGACAGCCAGGGCTGGTTCAGGACCGCAAAATGGTTGAGATGATCCCTCCCTAGCCAACTGGTCTGCCCTCTCATTCCCCTCTATTCCCGCGTGTCCGGGTATCCAATAGAGGCGCACCGTACCCCTCCGAGCTAAAGCATTGAGCTTCCTCCGACATTCTCCCACTAATTTCGAACTCCACCAAGGCTTACTCAAAGCCCTTAGTGCGGCCTGGCTATCCGAGAAAATCCGCACTTCCTTGAACTCTCCCTGCCACTCCCCCACCAGGTGGCAGCATTCAATAATGCCCACCACCTCTGCCTGAAAGACCGTGGCCAACCCACCCAAGGCCACCGAACTCCCTCTGTCCAACTCCTGAAACCATGCTCCCGCCCCCGACAGGCCAGTGCCCTCCTGCCTAGAGCCATCTGAATAGCAGCGAATAATACCGCTGCCCGACTCCGTTGGCCTCGTGAGGTTATCATCCCCTATACTACTAATGGTAATCTCATAATCTCTCTCAAATCCCCATTTCTTGCTCGTCTCATCAAGTTTGGATAGCAGAAATCGGTTCACTCGCCAAATTTCGTCCTCGATCCTAGTGTGATCCCCCCGAAAGGTTCTCACCCATTCTCCCTTGCACCTCATTCTGAGGTACCCTTTCATTGCCTCCCCCGTTACCACGTACTGAAGAGGGGTTAGCCCCAACAGCATCTCCAATGCCACCGTCGGTGTCGTTCTCATCGCGCCAGTAACAGCCAAACAGGCCGTGCTCTGCACTCCTAGCAATTTCTTGCTGTTCCTTCCCACCAAGGTACCAGACCACCATGCCACTGCGGCATAGAGTATCCTTGGCTTCACCAACTTCTCATAAATCCAGTGGATGCCTCGGGGATTAACTCCCCAGGTCTTGCCCACTAATCTCCTACACTGGCAGAAAACCTTCTGTCCCTTCTCACATACATACTCAATGTGAGCCCGCTAATTCAACGTATTGTTGATGAGGACCCCCAAGTATTTAACCTCTCTACAAATTTGCACTTCCTTGCCGAAGAGCCTGGTCTCCCAAGCCCTTCCAGTTTCCTCTTCCTGGTAAAGAGAACTAAAGAGCTTTTGTCCGGGTTGACGGTCAAGCCATAGTTCCTGCACCACTGCTCCATGTAAGATAACGCCGACTGCATCAAGTCACTCACCACACTCAGATGCTTCCCTGTGATTAGGATTACCCCATCATCGGAATACATCTGCAGGTAAAATCCCCTACGGTTCATCTCCCAAAGTAGCTCATCAACGATGAGGCACCACAAATGAGGAGACAAGCTCCCACCTTGGGGAAAGCCCCTACTGGCTTTCACCCTTCTCTTCGCAACTCCCAAACGAGAATAGACAATCCTCGAAGTCAGGAGGTTGCCTATCCATCTAACCAGGGTTCCATTTACACCCCTCTCTTCCAATAACACCCTAATTCTATCGTGGGCCACGCTGTCGAAAGTCCCCTCAATATCGAAGAAGCATCCCAGCGCGAACTCTTTAGACTCTAACGTGTGTTCAATTCTCCCCACCAAATTGTGGAGCGCAGTCTCCGTTGATCTCCCCGCCAGATAGGCATGCTGGTTCCCGTGAAAGGTACACTTTATGTCGCAATCCTCCATTAAGAAAAGGTCGACCAACCTCTCTAAGCCCTTCAACATGAAGGACGCGAGGCTGATCGGCCTGTAAGCTTTAGGGTCGAGATAATCCAGCTTCCCTGGTTTGGGAATGAACGCGACCCTACTGACCCTCCAAGCCCAAGGGATATAGCCCTGACTTAGGCTATCCCTCAGTATTCCTACCCATGTACTTCCGAACATGTTCCAACTCTCCTGAATCAGCACCGGGTACAACCCATCCATACCCGGCGACTTGAATTTACTAAAAGCAGCGAATACCCAACTCGCCCTCCTCAAAGTGTCCACTTTACTTGCCAACTCCTTACTCTGCAAATCCCCTCCCTGTGCGTCAGGTAAAGCACCCACGCACCCTCCAACATACTCCACATTATCCAGTAAGTGTCTATCCAGCATCACCCATAACACCTCATTATGGTTATAGGTGATCTGTCCATCAGGCTTCCTAATACTGTCCAACGACAACTCCCCACTTTTACCTAAAAACCTAAAAACTCGATTTACCTCCTGTTCCCCCTCCAGGGTTTCGCAGAAAGTCCTCCAAGAGACTCTCTTCGTTCTCCAGATCTCTCTTTTATACTCTCGCTTGGCCTGAATAAACCTTACCCAATCCTCCTCCGCGTTTGTCCCCCTGGCCTTCCTCCTTAACCACCTCATCTGTCTATTTAAGGCGGTTAATCGGGCCGTCCACCACTGGACCTTCCTAGGTAATACCTCATGCTCAGGGCATGAGGTCTCATAAGCGCGAACAATCGAGCGAGTGGTCCAATCCACTCTCTGATCCAGGTCCTCCCACTCAGCAGGCGGTCTACCCGGACCTAACCTATCATTTCTCAAGGCCGAGGTAAATCTACCCCAGTCAATTCTTCTCGGGTTTCGAAACTTGTTCACCTCTCCCATCTCAAGACGCAGGGTGATCCTAATGCCTCTATGATCGGAAAACGTCCAGTCATCCATAACCTCCCAACCTGTCGACCAGGACAAAAATTGCCTGGAGGCCACCGTAATATCTATCACCTCCTCCCTATTCCTAATAACAAAGGTAGGTTTCTTACCTCTATTTAAAAGAAAAAGATTTCTACTTACCAAAAACTCCGCCAATGACACCCCACGCCGGTTGGTGTCGCTATTTCCCCACAGCGTGTTGTGTGAGTTGGCGTCGAATCCAACCAGCAGTGGCAGATTCTCCTTCTCGCACCATTCCACCAGACGCTTCACTGCCCGGCCAGGTGGTGGCTCATCTGAGTCATAGGGTAAGTAGGCCGACGCCAAGACCAGTCTGCCTATTACCTCTCTTATCCTAATCGAAACTACCGTCAGGTCTCTGGAACAAAACTCTCTTAACATTGAACACTCCATATTCTTAGACACCAGGACACAAGTCCTGGGGCTATCTACTCCACAATCATAAAATGTTCTCAACCCCATACCACCCCATCCGACCACACTGCCTCGGATGGTATAGGGCTCCTGTATTAGACCTACCATCAAGGGTGTTTCCCTGATGACCTCAGCCATCTCTGCTACCACTTCCCTGCTCCTGTGTGTGTTGTATTGGAACACTCTAAACATGAGAAGACTACTTGCCTCCACTCTCCTCCTTGCCAGGCTGGCCTCGTTGTTTATACTCCTTCCTTTTGAAGGTGATCCTCGTTAGCTCGTAATAGGGCCTCCAATCCTTCTCCTCCAGAATCCGGAATGAATGGGGGTCTATAAGGAACACCATCCACATACCTTTATCCATCTCGAAGGAGCTTAATATTCTCCAGAGATCCGTACGCAGACCAGGATTCTGCCCTGCCAAGCGCTCCAAAAATCTCTCTAGAGGACATCTCTTACCTGGCACCCAATCGGATACCCGGATCATCTTGGGGATATCCTCCCCCTCCAACATAACGTACTGTATGTCTCATTTGGGTGTGACAGCCTGTCTGGCTGTCCAGGCCCTGGTCCTCTCGTCGCCGCAAGTGATAAGGAACATACCCTCACTTACCACGCCAGATTCCTCGAATTGTGGCCACCAGCCTTCATCACCGGTGCCCTTTCTGCTCTCGGTATCGTCCAGAGCACTCACAAGATGTGCCCTGACGTGCTCCGCGTCGTCCTCGGTCATAACCTCACCATCTATCCTGACCACGGCGACCTGCGGCTTCTTGGCCTTCTCCACTTTCGGGAGTTTGGCTTCGGGGACACTTACTGACGTCTCCTCCATACCCTTCTTCTTCTTCTTCTTTCTCTTCTTGCTAGACTCCCTCGTCTTGGTTTCACTCGGGGTCCGCCTTTCGACGGTCCCCTCGCTTCGACCAGGGGAAGCCAGCAAAAGCTTCTCGATACTCTTGTTTAAACTCTCCGTGGAGGCACCCCTCTCCAGGCCTCTCAAAGGAGAAGCCGGGAGGTTCCCGGCAGTTTCCTGCCTCGAGGATGCGCCCCCACTGAACTCACCTACTTCTACTTCTACTACATTGGTGGAACAAGTAGCCATGACTACCGGTGTGCCTTGTTCCTCAACAGCACCGGAGACCTTAGTGGTGATTTTCGCACCCTCATTTGCTACGGACTGAGGGCCTTTCTTATTTTGTCCTTCCATGTTTAATAATTTTTGAAAGGGGGGGTATAGTGTTAGTGAGGTATGTGTGAATGTGGTGTTGAACTGTATGGTGTTTGCTGTTTCCTCACCAGGTCCCTACGACTACAGGTACCTGGACGAATCCACAGCGTGTAAGTCGCTCCCCCACGTCCGCCCCAGGTCCTCCAGTGTCCAAATAGACTCTCTGAAGTGAAGACCTGTTTTCGGAGCTGCGTGAGATCGCTGGTGTGTCTGTGATGTAAAGTAAGTGAAATTGTTGCCACGGCAGGTGCAGAGTAAATGTCGTGTAGCCCCGTCGTGGTGCAAAGCACGTTGTCCAGTCCCCGCGGCGTGGACGCTCGGGTTGGCTCCAACCCTGCGACTGGAATCGCCTAGGCTTTCCACCAGTCACAGGGCTGTTTGGGGACCCTAGTAAAAGGAAGTATTGCGATCATGCCAGATTTTGGAAAGTGAGTTTTCACCGGAAATACATGTTTTGGGGCCGTTCGAATAGGAGAACATGTTTTTAACATTTTCCCAGGAAAATTCATTTTTTGGAGGATTTTGGAGAGACAATAGCGTTATGCTCTCCTTTAAAGTACCACTTCACTATAATACATGGTAAAACCACTCTACATAATATTAATAAACATTAAAAGCAGTGATAGAATTCTAAATTTGAAGAAAATCGATTAACCGGAAGTGCAATTTTAGGAATAAATTTTTGTATCTTGAGTTGTCTGGAATTTTCTTGAAAACGGTTGCAACGATTTTCTTTAAACTTGGTACACTTACTGCAGAGATAGAAACGGACCAACTTTATTTCAAACATTTTTCTGGAAAAAATTTTTGGATACCTGTGCAGAAGTTGTGGCATAATTTCAAATTTTGTATGTAGTAGTTGGTCCGGTGTTTTTGAGCGCTCTTCTGCACCATAATATAATCATCTCTATCTGCCAACATTAGTAGATTGGTACTCAGTCCCCTCCACCACCTCTATATTTATGTTGGGACAAATATCTAAGATTTGAGTTTAAAGAAAATTTGTCGTTGTATACAAACTCTATTAAAAGGAGTAAGAGAAAGTCATGTGAGTGTTTCACAGCAATCTTTTCACGTGACCGTTTTTCAAATAAAAACAATCTTTTGTCAAAGTTCAAAATAAGTCCATCTTTCTTGGTTGGGTTCGTCGCTGATATCTATCATTACTTTGAGTTTGGAGCAAAAAACTTCTGCAGTCCAGTTTCAACTTCAGTGAAGTTACTAAATTTTTTCCCAAAATAAAAATAAATCATGGATTGAAACAAAATCTTACACGGTTGGGTGTAGCTAAGTCTAAGGGTAGGTGCAAAAGAACTTCACTAGTCCTTCATTTTTTCTCTAGTCTGGCGGGTAGTGTCTTGCCGAGCATTTTCTAGTTGAAACACAATCTGTGTGAGATACTGGATAACGCTGGACCATTTTTTAGAGTACAATCATTTAGCTGTTAGCAGTAAACAACGGAATTCTTGGCCAACTGTAATAAATTACACCTTCATAGTTTCAGAAACCGCGCAATATCGACTTTTTCTCATATTGCCCTGTTGCACCAACCGGAAATGCCGTTGGACAGTGATCCAACTATTGACCAATTGTCTAGGATTTCGCCAAACATTCAATTCTCATCACATATCACTATTCTTTCGTAGAAGCGCATATCAGATGAATTTTTTTAAGGGAAGTTAGTATCCATTCTATTGGCGGCCTGATGGAGGTGTAAATTCATGCGGCACTCTCCTAAATCTGCTTTTTCCTTTCCCACAGTACGGAGATGGCGGAAAGGATCTCCGGTATCTTTAGACACTGCCAGTTCTGCAGCAAGTGCACGAGTACTTGTGGTTGGATTTGACTCAACAGCTTCCCGTAAAGCCTTATCAACGACACTTGATGGCCGCCCTGAACCTGTCTTTCTTTCTATGGTTATATCACCAATATTAAATTTTCGAAACCGACGCTGATTAAGGACATCGTCTCTTTCGATTTCACATAGAGCATGCGCAGCTTCAGCAACTGAATACTATTTTTTCCAATAGTGTCTAAAAACAATTTAACTACTATTTGAAGAGGACATAATATGTAAAGAAACACTTTACAGAGTCTATAGATTAACAGTATCGTGTTTATAAACATCAAACTTTAGTGGATGGGTTTACAGTCCATGGAACTTCTTTAGTTCAAAAAACCATTTGTTTATACACCCCATTATTTCATTCTCTGTAATGTTATAGAGCTAGAGGCCAAGTAGTAATCTACACTATATACCACTTTATATACCACTATATACCTAAATACCACCTTTGTTCAAAATGGCGGCAATCCCATCCCTGCCCCCACCCCTCCCCTCCATACCAACTTGATAAAGATTGATATATATATACATTACTACAATCTTACAAACTTATATTCAGAAGTTGAACTATTAAAAAATCAGTACACCAAAGTTATCCTATACACCCAATAGAATATTACTATTTATGAAGAGTTAGAAACTTCCTTTAACGTGCTTAACTATACAAAGAACGCTGTATTAGATAAAATTAACAACATTAAGATTCACTCAAGTAATAAAAGTGAAAGAGGGGTCATTAATGGGTTCGGAAGTGTAATAAAAGCCATTACTGGAAATTTGGATAACTCTGACGGTGAAAAATTTGAACAATTAATTGAAAATCTAAAAGAAAACGAGCGCAAGATCCAAAATCAACTTAGTAAGCAATATTCTATTAATCGAAATATTATTGATTAGAAGCACTACAAAAGATAAGATTTAATGGCGAGGAATTAGAGTATAGAATCTTAGAACTTAGTAGAATAATTAATTATAGAACGGATATAAATATTGTAAAAGAGACCCTTAACCAGTTACAAATTTTATATAACTCAATATTAAATACTGAAATGTAATTGGTGTGATGTGTTGAGTGTAGTGGTAGCTTGTAGTGGCTTGAGCGGTTTAGTGAAGGGCTTGTGTTTGTAAGTTTTAAGAAAGAGAAGTAATAAGAATAATTAAGAAAACACTGGTAGATTAAATTAAATATATTCTTTAAAGATATTTAAATATTTTACAATATCACAACTATATCTTAATAAATCAGATGTTTACCTAGAATAATGGCAAATCACTATCACAGGCACTGAGGTTTAAAGAGAGCGATTGGTTAAAGAGAGCAAGTGTTCTAGCTTGAATGTCTGTTTCAGACTGTTCTCGTTTGAAAGCAGAATGCAGACTGTGTTGAAGGAATGTCTTCTCTTCATAGTTCAAATAATGCTGGTATGTCTGGAGGGACTTTTATTGTTTTACTCTAACTGTTTCTTGCCCTTTGTCTCTTGGCTTGCACTGACCTAGAATGTAGTACCTGGCTCTATCCCCATCATTAAAATTCACTATTTGAACTAGCTAATTATCACAAAATTATTGTTCTAAACTATTTTCCAAAACTATTATTTTTCTATTTCGTTCTTCCACTACAATACGTTGCATCTCTACATCCAAGCATAATAATCACCCATGACCTCTATCAAGAACTTGAAAAAATTTCTTAATACTATAAGAACAAATGCCTATAGAAGTTAAGTTTGAAAATGTTTTAGCTTATGAGTATTTAATCGCAGTGAAATGTGGAATTCACTTTGGGAAAATTATTTACAATTTAGATATACCAATAAACTCTTAAGTTAAACATGAAATATTTAAATTATTTTCAATTCCTTCATAATTCGAATCACAACATGTTACAGTTATTCCTGAGAATAAGTATGTATTAAAAATAGTAGATGACAGTGTAATAATACCTTAATGTAATAATTGCAAACAGACGGACAAAATTTATCAATGGTAACTTCAAAAGTGACTTATCCAACCACCACTCAAAATGCGAGAGTGGACTAATCCTACAAGAATCACCATATAACTGCAGCTTTGTTAAACTTCCCATAAAGGAAAACCATATTGAATTTATAAAGGAAATAAACCAATATCTGATCATTTTCACACAACTAGACAAAATTTTAATTGTTGAAAAACAAGATTCGGAAACAAAGACAATACATGGTATATATCTTATAAAACTGAAGAAGGCACTGTTTATTACAAAGCTGATCAATATAACACACTGATCCATATCACTGATCTATATCAATATAACAAGCTGATCCACCTGTCACACCCGAATGGACACCAACCATCGTATACTTCCAACAATCAATTAATCTTACCCAACAGAAAACTCCCGAAATGGTGATCCACCTCAAGAATTCACACTTCAAGACATACCTTTAAATCCGTAATCCCTATAAGAGAAAATACGATAAATAACAGTGACAATTATCTGTGGATAATAATCATATGCTGTATTGTTATTAACATCTTTAGTATTACTGTTTATCTAATATGCAAATTTAAACCATTAAAAACGAAGCTCACATTAAATAAGCCTGAGCCATCTGTAAACAGTACTGAAGAAAATCAATTCACAATTAATATTTAAGTTTTACAGAATTGTATCCAATTGTATAAGAATCAGTAAATAAGAATTAGTAAATAAGAATTATAAGTATAGGGAACTATTGTATAATTTGTATATAAGAATTGGTTTAGAATTGGTATTGCGTAAGGAAGAATTGGTTAATTTGTGTATTTTAACCTTCCTATGGGAAGTCGAATTTAAAGGGGGAGGAGTTATAGGTCCCAACATAAATAGAAGTAAGTCGCTGTTATCAATCTGTAGTGCTAGCAATAATGCAAGTGGCATTACTAAGAAACCCCTCTTTACTGTATATGTAACGTATCCAGATATGAGAGAAGAGAAGAGACAATTTTTTTTTTGTTTATTTATATTTACAATCTGTAATAGTACAATAAGTAAATGTGGGCTGAGATAAATGTGGCTCGAAGGCTTGAAGGAGGTGGCCAATGCCACTCTTCCTGGTCTTGTTACTCCTCTTCCGGTGACAGGAAGTCCCTTGGCCACTGGCGCTTCAAACGTCTGGGAGGATTCCCTGGAATGGTTAGGGAGGACAGGTTTGTGATGTGCGGGTTCGTGTGTGTTCCTAGTTTGCTGTAGAATCGTTTGTAAGTTGTTGTGTTAGGTCGTGTACAAATGGGATTTGGAGGTCAGTATGTAGCGTCATGTAGAAACATAGTATGGGCATTGTGTGATTGTTCGCAGTATCTTGTTCTGTATGGCTTGTATCCGTTTAGTGCGTGTCGGTTTGGCAGTTTCCCAGAGTTGTAGTCCGTAGGTCCAAATTGGTCTTATTATGGATTTGTAGATTTGAACTTTGTTTTCCAACTTTAATTTAGATCTTTTGTCAAGTAAGCGTTTTACTAGGAAGTATCTGGTTTTCACTGACTGTCGAGTTTTCGTTACGTGTGTGTTCCAAGTCAAGCGCCTATCTAGGTAGAGTCCAAGGTATCGGATGTCTTTTTCGTGTGGTATAGGAGTATCGTTAATATACACAGTCGGGCAGTTTGATCGTCTGAAGGTGAATGTTATATGTGTACATTTTGTTTCATTAATTTTGATTTTCTAAAGCCTGAAGTGTTCCTGCATAAGATTTAAATGGTCCTGTAGGAGTGAGGATGCAGTGGTGGCGTCTTTGTGAGTTGAAAGTATTGCTATGTCGTCTAATATGTAGCCAACAGTGTGTCAGTAGATGTAGGGATGTCCATTGTACTAATAGAATATAGTATCGGTATCCTGCGGCACCCGTGCCCTAATGGGGAACACTGCTGAATATTGATCGCCATTTCGTACTGTGAAGTATCGCTCAGACAGATAACTTTTAAGCAGCCGATAGTGCCCATCAGGCAGAATCTGCCGAAGTTTGAACAGGAGATCATTGTGCCACATTTTGTCGAAAGCCTGACTAAAATCAAGAAAAGCTCCTGATGTGTAGCATCCTCTTTCCAGCGAAGAGGAAACTTCGTCAACCAGTCTGTGACATTGTTGTGTGGTAGAGTGTGATGTCCGAAATCCCAACTGATGTGTCGGAATGGCACTGTCTAATTCAGGTTGTATGTCGGTCAGTAGTAACCGCTCACAAATCTTGGAAAGTGTAGGAAGAAGGTTAATTGGTCTGTAAGAAGTTGGTAAGTGAATCGGTTTGTTTGGTTTCGGTACATTGTTATAACTGAAAATTTCCATTGTATTCGGAAGTGTGTCAGTCTCAGAATGGAGTTGTAGATGTTAGTAATGTGAAGAATGGCTTTTTGTGGAAGTTGGCGTAGTATTTTGGCGGTAATAAGGTCGTATCCTGGAGCTTTGTTTGGTGGCAGTTGTATTATTTTGTTTTCACTATTTTGGGGTTAATGTGCTTAGAAGGAAGACTTAATTGGAGAGGAGTATCAAGAAATTCTTCTATCTAAGAGTGAAACGGGTGAATATTGTCGTTAGGTGTGAATATAGAGGATAGGAGTGTACCAAACAGGTGTGCTTTGTCTCTTTCAGATTTTGCCCAGGTTCCGTCAGCCTGTTGTATTGGAAACGATGGTGTTTTATATTTCAGCAGTCGTCGTGTTGCGAGCCAAAGAGAGCCTTCCTCACTGGATAGGTTGTCAGTATAGGAAGAAAATATATCTGCTTTATATTCGGCTATTTTCTGTTTAAGCTGTCTTGTCAATCTGTCAAGTTCAGTCTTTATGTTTGGGTAGCGGTTTGCCATCCAAAATCTCTAATTTTGCGTTTTTCAGAAATGAGTTGTCGGATCGATGCGGGTAAGGTGAGGGTATGTCTTGTGACATTAGTGTTGGGTTGTGAACACTTCCAAGCTGCTCTCTGTATAGTAACTGTCAAGTGTTCCACAGCGTCCTCCAGTTCAGTAATAGTTTTTAGACTATTTTTTAGGTTGATCTCAGTCTCGATTATGTTTCTAAATTCAGCCCAATCCATTTTTCCTGTTATCAGGGAGGGTTTAGGTGTAATGAGTATTGGTTGGTCATAAAGCGTTAGAAGTACGGGAGAGTGGTCAGAAGATAAATCGTTCAGTGTTGTGAATGTAAGGTTCGTCGGATAGTTGTTATAAATATGTCCAAAATGTCGGGTAGTTTTCGAGGAGAAGTTGGCCAGTATGTGGGTTCCTGCGGTGAACAGCAGAAGTAGTTCTCGGAATGTAGAACATTGTTTAATTATGACATTGTTTAAAACATTGTCCTCGTGGGTTGTTGGTTCTACATCCCCATTCTTGGTATTTGGCATTGAAGTCTCCTCCAGCCAAAGTACTGTCCAAGAGAAGAGAAATATTGTTGGAAGTGCTGGTACGTCAGTGTATGTCTAGGGGGGCAGAATGCAGCGGACAGAGAGAGTTTGAAATGTAGTTTGGAAATTTCTATAGCGGTTGACTGAAGAAAAGGCTCTATATAAGGAGGCAGCAGATGGTGACGAATGCCATTGCGAACAATAACCGCAGTACCCCAATGCCCTGTACCGTCAGGGTGATTTGTGCAGTATATTGTATAACCCGTAATGTTAATTTGTGAATGTCTAGTAAAGTGAGTTTCAGTAATAAGTCCTAAATCTATCCGTTTTTTGTGTAATAGGAAGTTGAGTTCGTTTATATGTTTCCACAGTCCATTTGCATTCCATAGAAGTATGACTAATGATCGTTCAGTTGCAAAGTTAACCATAATGTTTTGTCAGTTTGTCGATTAAGTTAGTCAGTAAAGTTATCAGGGGAGTGAAAATTGATTGTAGTTGGCTGACAAATGATGAGAGTTGGGTGTTTATCTTATCTTGTATAGTAATGTCTTGAGCTGATTTAGATGCGTTTTGTGAGTTTTGGGTAGGCATGGTTGATGCAACATGCGCATATGTTCTGTGAGGCGTATAGAGATTTGGAGTATGTACATATTGTGGGCGTTGAGAATGAGCTTGGTGAGGTGTGTGAACTTCTGGATGTATCTTACCAATACCCTCGCTTTCCACCTAGAACTCTCCCAGCGTTCTGCATCTGTACGTCCTGCGAATAGAGCTCCGCTTGCAACAAACCCTTTTCTGTTTCGTAGCTCTCTATATATTCTACATCCTTTATAATTAGCAGGATGGTCGCCTCCGCAGAGAGCACATTTTGCTGGTTCCTGCCGAGTTTTTGTACAGGCTGATGTTGGATGTCCTTTTCCACATTTTACGCAGCGTTCCTTATGGTTGCATTAGCCTTTTGTGTGTCCATAAGACTGACACCGGTGACACTGTGCTATTTCCCTCTTTTTTCTTGCTCTTCTATTTTGACTATTGAATGTAAGAGTGATGATTTTTTGAAAATAGATAGGTTCTGTTTATTTGGTTCTAAGTCTATGAAAAATAGTGGCAGTGGTATTTTCGTTCCAGTTTGAAGGACATTAGTTACGTTTCGCAGTTTGTAAACTTCTCCTTCAGGTTCTGTTTTTATATCGTTTGGATCGGTAGTGTGGTGTAAATTTCTGATTACCCGAAAAGGCTTCTCTTCGGGTAGCTGATAAGTGTGGAATTCCCACATCTGTTCTCTTAAATAGCGAATCACGTTTCGGTATCCATTAGCTGTTTTTGCAATAATGGTTATACCACTGGCTGTAGCTTTGCAACTAAATTGGACCTCAGTTAGTTCTTTGAGTGTTGCCACAAGAGACTTACAATTAATTTCGGTCTTTAAATATATTGGTGGTGGAAATGGATTGATGTCTTCAGGTAGGCTATTCAGTACTTCAAATCTATTTGCAGTACTTACCTCTGCAACAGAAACTGTTTTTAGGATGGTTTTGGAGCTTTTAACAGAAGTTTCAAGACGCCCAGCTTTGCGCTTTACACCGACTTGAGTCCATTGTGTAGATTTCTCCGGCGAAGAATTTTCCTGGTCCTCAGGACTAAGTCCATCCATTTGGTAAATTTATGAACACTAATTCGCGTATTTTACCACTTCAAACACTTTTTATTTTTTTTAGAAATAAATTTCTGAGTATTCTGCAAAAATGCTCACAGCTGATTCAGAGACCATTTAATATTAATTCTAATTGTACTTTCATAAAGAAAGGACAGTAGAGTTCCAAACTAGGGTGTTAAATGAACATTAACGTTATTAGTTAAATATCTAATATTATTAATTATATAGTGTGTAATTTTAAAGAAATAAAGTTTTAAAAACACAACTATTGACTTTAATAATACAAGTTAAATATACGCACAAAATAAACATTAAACTGATTTTGTTATAGCAAACAATGTAATGTTTTCTATAGTGTCACAACAAACGTGCAAACAGTTTGCACACTACTTACATACATAAAGACAAAGATACTCACAAACACAAATACATACACATGCAGACATAATATGTGTGCATAAAGACAAAACACTTTCCTCAGTTTAATCAACTAAATGTAGCTGATGATTCTTAGATATGGTGTTATTGAACTTACTATGCTATTAGTTTGTATGTATGTAAGTAAGTTAATGTTAAAACACGACTTTAGATAGCAACAATTGAATTTCTGTATTCTTCAAAAATCATTTATGGTATTTTAAAACAAAGCCACGAACATTTGGTGTTTTATCCATAAGTAGCATGCATATTTCTGTTATTCCTGACCGGCTTCAGATTTTCATCATTTGTCAGAGTAAAATTATCAAGTTAATGCAGACAGTTCACTCAACGCAATGTCACACACTCGCATTGTTGGTTTGTTGATTGTATGTATGTAGAGGCTTTAAGGTTATGTTACAGTGTGTGTCTTAGACATTAGGAAATAGTGAATAATAATTAGCATGTTATGAAGAATACTTTATAACTAAATTATAATGGTGGTGTTAAGTATGCTCATGTTTTATCAAGTCATTTTTATTAGAGGGGCGATAAGATATTTCAGGAATATATATTACACTAATGAGAAAGATAAAGTTTGAAGAAAGGCAATGCAAAATTTAAGGATATTCAAAAGCTTCTAAAAATAATAAATAAATATGAAATCTTCCACGGACATTTATTTGTCCCCTCACCACTACTTTGCCTGGATCAACTGTGATGTTTATTAGCGCCATCTTGTCGTAATTGTTATTTGCTTTCTTTTACTTCTAGTAAGAGGAAATATTTTAATCGTGTCAAAATTTCGATGTTTTCCTTGGATATTCACGGTTTGAGGTCTCCTGAGTCCGAAACAGTGATTTTTAGAAATTGGTCTGTTGAGTGTGTGTGCGCGCGCGTGTGTGTGTATGCTTTTTCATTTTAAGTTTTCCCCCTTAAGTAAATTCTTCCTAGAGGGGATTTTACTTTCCACACACTCCATACAATATTACATGTGCTGTATGTCTACAGTATTATCAATACACTTACAATTATTTACAAAATATTGAAATACATAATTGATGGTAAAATGGCTAACTTCCAAACTATAATAAAACTCTGCAAACTACGTATAACAAAATTTATAGAGCAATAAATTATATTACAACATAAATATTGGAAAAATTTAACTTTACTTAAAATATGTGTGTGTGTGTGTGTGTGTGTGTGCGTGAGTGCGGTCAGCAAAGCTCAAAAACGCAAAATCGCAGAAAGTTCAAACTTGATACTTAAATTAAGAGCTAGCACGGGATCCGACAATAAGGTTTTGTTCAAAATCGGCCAATTGGAAGTAACACTTTACGAATGGATTTTTCATATTTTTTCAATTTTCTCTAATATTAGAATATTAATTATACATATTTGAATACTCTTATTTGAAACATTTTTCTAGAAAATTCATTTAAGAGAGTTTTTTTTTTCGAGGCGGGGGGATATATGTTTTCCTTTAAAGTGTTATTTTCTGTTTAGACTTAGCCCCTTTTTAATGGTAAAGGAGTTAGAAAAAACCAGAAGGTTAATTACTTTCTGCAAATGTTTATTTCGGGCTTACAACATGTTTTCTCTGGCTATACGAGCAGAATAACATTGCTGACTTACTTACTACTTACAGGTTACATTGACTGCCTCATTACACCTTGGCGGTAAAACTATTATTTGCTTAAACAATTTCAGTTTATTACATTATTCTATCATCTACATAATATTAATTACTATGAAATGTGATGCCAGAATTCCAAGTTTGAAAAAGATTGGATCAACTTTACTGAGTTTGCTTCAGTTTGTTTGCAACTCCCTCCACAAGGTGCGCTGACCAACTTCATTTAACTTGTTATATCAACCATTCGTATAGAGTCCTATCATTTTTGTTTCAATTAGTTTTCCGAGGTAATTTCATTTCGGTTTTGGTGAAGGAGTAAGGTTGTGCTTTCTACAAAATCCCAGTTTTTATGAAATTTAGTTTCTCCCATTCATGCACCTGGAATGCCACTAAACATCTATTAAGAATTATATATTAGAACAGAATTAGTCAATTATAACTAATTAGATCGCAGTGAGAGAAAGTCGTGTGAGTGTTTCAAACCCGATTTTTTTTTTTTAACAAATTTATTTATTAAGTTTTATTTACTAAATAAATATGTGATTTAATTTCTACTTTCTAACTTCTTGAATTAAGTACCGGCTGTAAGTTGTGAGCTGTTCTTAATATGCCACAAAGAAGTCTGGTGGTTCTCACTCACACACAAGTTGGCGTGAACTTTTATCTTAAATCACAGTTCTAACTTAAATCTACCTGATAGGTGGCAGATTACACCTTAAAATTACTTTTTCCACAAAAGTGTTTCAAGGTAAAAGCAAATTTTTTTCTACACATTTGTTTTCCAAGTTTAAAGAAAATCGTTGGAACCATTTTTGAGTTTTTATACTTCCGGTTAACTGATTTTCATGAAATTATGAATTCTAGCATTGCATTTGACGGACTTGAATATTGTATAACACTCGCGCAAAACCGCCTCCAGCAGTTGGACAAGCAAAGTACAAAAGAAACTAACAATTATAATAAACAGTACCTTACCTATGCTCCAACATGTGAAACTTCAAAGTTGAGGGTACTTCACCGATATAATTCAACTTATAGCAATACTAAATTCTTCTTTTAAGTCAATTTTAACTTCTCATGTTCGTGTAAATAGAAATTATTAATAATTATTTTTGGAATTAGAAAATTGGATACAAGTTTTCATTCTTTCACGATTGTTTTTCCAAATAATTCCACCAACTTCGCATGGAGAAAGAAATATGGTGTGAAACACTCACACAACTTTCTCTCACCGCAGTATACAAATGACAAATGTTCTTCAAACTTATAATTCCCGTGAGCCTCTGTATCTATATATGCCTATGAGCGAATAATTCCCGGTGTTGGACAGTGCTGTCTGCAGAACACTGTCCGAAGACAGGCAGGGCACTAAGAAGGCTCCGGGCGCCAGCAACCAACAGATTTTGACCGTCTTAAATAAAAAAAAAAAAATACTTATAATTATTACCAAATGTTTATTTGACTTCAATTGCATATCAGTGGGAGCACCTAACTTTAATATAATGTCTTTTTGAGGAACCCCTCCATTCACCAACCCCTCGCCCCAAAACTTCTTTAAATGAACTTTCTGGGAAAATAGTTTCCAATGAAAGTGATAGTTCTCTGTAATTATGGTTAGTGTATAAAATTTAATGAAATTCGGTGTTTTTATGGAGAAAATCGCAAAAACTGTTCAGTAAAAAGGCACTTTCGGTCAGTCGATTTTCTTCAAACAGGGAAGTTTATAAACATATTTAATTCTGATTAATATTATTTAAATGATGGAATTGTATGTTAAACTAAAGTAGCACTTTAGAGGAAAACGTAGCTCCACTCTTCTGCTAAAAACCGCCTTAAATAAATTTTCCCAGACAAATATTTCAAATAAAAGAAGTAGCAGTTGTAGTTGGTTCCGCACAGCTGGAAGTTATCAGAGATATTTTCCGTGATAGCCTGCATTTTTTTTGTGGTCACCGACCGGTTTCGGGTGTTCGCCCATCATCACGATGCTTTTTACCAGACGGTGTGATAACATAGATTTGCTCTGAGCCAAATTTGTCAGTCGGAAGTTCGACTTCTTACTTTCTCTGACTGCTGCAAGATGAAGCACTGCAAGCGTGTCAAATTTTCGATATCGTGTTTTCACAGGAAGTACACGTTTTGAGGTCCTCTCAGACAGAAAATGTGGTATTTAGAAAATAATGTGTGTGTGTGTGTGTGTGTGTGTGTGTGTGTGTGTGACTGTACAGAATAGCTAAGTGTGTGTGAGACTGTACAAGAATAAGCTTAATGGTGTGTGAGACTGTACAGAAGAGCTAAGTGTGTTTGAGACTGTACAGAATAGCTAAGTGTGTGTGAGACGTACAGAATAGCTACGTGTGTTTGTGAACTGTACCGATAGCTAGTGTTTGGTGACTTTACAAATAGCCTAATTGTGTGTGTGACTGTACAGAATAAGCTAGTGTGTGTGTGCTGTACAGAATAGCTAATGTGTGTGTTAGTGTACAGAATAGCTAAGTTGTGTAGTGTGAGTGGTACAGAATAGCTAAGTGTGTGTGGACTGTACAGAATAGCTAAGTGTGTGTGTGACTGTACAGAATAGCTAAATGTGTGTGAGACTGTACAGAATAGCTAAGTGTGTGTGAGACTGTACAGAATAGCTAAGTGTGTGTGTGACTGTACAGAATAGCTAAGTGTGTGCGAGAGTGTACAGAATAGCTAAGTGTGTGTGTGACTGTACAGAATAGCTAAGTGTGTGCGTGACTGTACAGAATAGCTAAGTGTGTGTGTGACTGCACAGAATAGCTAAGTGTGTGTGTGACTGTACAGAGTAGCTAAGTGTGTGTGAGACTGTACAGAATAGCTAAGTGTGTGTG
>JAAEAF010014883.1:0-77277 GCA_011037195.1 Triatoma infestans
GACCTGCGCAACAGGACCGATTATGAACCTCCGTTTAGGTTATATGTGGACGAAGGACGCACCTTTTTACAAGTTTGTAAAATAATAATAATAATAAAATCTGGTATGAAACACTCACATGACTTTCTCTCACTGCAGTTTGCACAGCTACAACTGACTGAATGGATTGGCGAATCTAAACGTTATCAAATTACTTTTTTGAGGAAAACTTAAAATCTCCACCACCCTCAAAACCCCTCATAAATACATTTTCTCGGAAAAAGTTTCAGCAATAGTGACTAAGATCTCTGTATCTATAGTTTTGACCAAGATAAAATAAGTTCAAAACAAATTCTGCACAAAGTGGGGTTAATTAATTAACTTGGTGCCCTTGTGCAGTCTATGTCTGGGAAGTGGAGGAGATGGCCTGTTGTTCAACTGCGTTGCAATCGGCAGTTTGCGGTATGAGATCTTTGGCACGTTGAGACCGCAGGAGATCGTGCTGCAAGAAGGACTAGTGGCCTTGACCTCATGAAGAAGGTTTCCTCTACTAGGCATAAGGGGGTTGGCGAAATAAGCCTCAATAAGTTGGTCGTGATATCTGGGTTGGAGCCCCCCTCGCCGGGGTCAATCTAATCTAATCTAGTATACCAAGTCTAATGAAATCATAGAAAACTGACGTAGCCACTCTCAGCTTTGCTAGGAATGCCCTTCCCGTCTGTCAATCTAAACTAATCTATGTTGGCCTCACATACACCAATTTCTACAAAAAACCTACTTTTTCTGACTCATGGAGACCTCTAAAGTTATATTTCGTGGTGAAAACCGATATTAAAATTTGAGCATGATCACAATCCTTTCCTCTTGGAATAAAAGCGGTGGGGGGGGGGGCCCTCATTCCAGTGGCAACCTGACAAAACATAGGCCTAATGTGGATCCCCTGAAATTATAGCATATACCTCAGCTTCGCCCTCCAAATCAAGCATAGCAAAGCTGAGAGCGGCTCCGTCATGAAGCTCATAGCTTCGGGATTGCCTGTCCCCAGTTGAAGAAATCTTGTCCTTGCCAGGCCGGCACACTTACAAAGGATGTGCACCGGGGTCTCTTCCTCTGCTTTGCAGAATCGGCATACCGCGCAGATAGCGATTATGCAAATAGCGATTATGCAGATAGCAAGTAGTAATTGGTGCATGTGCCTGTCCAGCCTACAATGCCCTGTTAGTAGACCCACTATTAGCCTTATATCCCTTCTACTATGGCTCCTTACCTTTGATAGAAGTTTGAATTAGGCTCCTGGACAACCCGCAGAAGGGTTCGGGGGCTATGGAGGTATCCTTCGAACCCTCCCTCGCTAGGGCTTCCGCCCTTTCATTGCCTCGCATGTCCCGGCAACCAGGCGAGTGCCAATTTGTTCCGAGCACCCACCTCAGTTAGGGCAGTTAGGCTGTCCCACACCAGTTTTGAGACTATCTGATGTGAAGAAACTCTCCTACCCTCTAAGCCTTGCCTTATAATCTTCTTAGCGCAGAGTTGTAACGCCACGACTTCAGCCTGAAAGATCGTGGCGTACTTCCCTAGGCTAGCCTTGATCGTAATCTTGGGCTTGCCCCCATAGACCCCAGCTCCGACCCCAGCCGGAGTTTTGGAACCGTCTGTATACCAGACCGAGTTACCGAGCAGAGGGGTTTCACAGTCCCAATCGCCTCTGTTCGGTATGACAATTCGGAAGTTCCTCTCAAAGTGATACCTAGGAACCATCCTGTTGGTTGGCATTCCAAGAAGATGGTCAGCCTTAATTTCCTCAATCAACCTCTGGTTACTACGATTATGCCTAGAGGAGATGGGGGGCAGCACCTGCAAGAGCCTATGGAATTTCATTCTGGCTTCGCCTTGAACGGGTATATGTAGTGGTGGCAAATTAAGGAGGACTTTCATCGCCGCAGTCGGGGTGTTTTCATGGCCCCCAATATTTCCTCTTACTACGAATAAGAGATAAAAACGACACTTGAGGGAAACGTGACCATCCAGTAACACCAAAACTTCTCACAAATCTATTTATTAGAAAAAGATAACCCGACATATTATATGTGTAGTTAGTATTACCAAGTTTTAAAGAAAATCATTGGAGTCGGTTTTGAGAAAGTCATAAAAAAAGTAAAAAGCCATCTCAGTAAGTCCGGTTGATTGATTTTGACCAAAACCTTATCGTCGGTCTCCCCTTGTAAAATTTAAACGGAATAACAAGTTTCAGCTTTCTGCGATTTTTGGTTTTTTAGTTATACTGATCTCACACACACACAGAGGCAGACAAACCACTTTTTTTTAGAAGTCAGGCAAAAAAACATATATTACAGCAGTAAGAGAAAGTAAGAACCGAGTGACCTAAGTGAGTAAATAAGTGTAGTAAAAATTTGAGCTATCCCCGGCGGTCATTTGGCCCAACCACGTGACATCTGCGCGGGGTCAACTTTTACAACTTGCCTAAGCTTATTGTTTTTGTATGTTTCAGTGGTTAGGAGAAAGCGACCTTAGAATAAGTATGGAAGGTAGAATCCTATTGGTGAATTTATTATGCAAGGAGTCTCAAGATGGCGACCACCATTCCAGTAATATATTCACACCATGCTTAGCGTTCAGGGCAGCCGGCATTCCCAGTAAGCATGTTTTATATGTATATATATATGTATATTTTGAGGGCTCCGCCATGTGACTGCCTATGGCGGCCCAAACCTTTGGGAAACTGCTGCCGAGCGGCAGTTTGTCAAGGCACTTCACTCGAGTCTTCAATATTAAATTTTGTTTTACAAGATGAATAGTTTAGAAAGTCTTACCATAGTGGTTTAAATTGTCTAAAACTAGTTTGGAATATGGACTAACAGGCCCCTCTGAGGTTCTACATCATTTTAAAGATCTCATCTATCGAAAGAAAGGCAAATTTAGCTGAGGTTTTTATTTAGATGAGGGGGAAATTGAGGGCAACTTTATGTGCAGATTGTAAGTTTGAATAAGATTGCGATCGTGTCAGATTTTCAAATTGAGGCATTTCACACAGCATTACTCGAGACCGGAAAGTCGCCGAAAGTTCAAACTTGATATTTCGTTTAAGTTGTACCGGAGCATCCGGATAATAAAGTTTTGGTTAAAGTCGGTCAACCAAAACTACCACTTTACTGAATGGATTTTTCGGATATTTGCGATTAAAACGGGTCCAGAGATTTCTTTTTTATTAGACTTGATATATCAACTACACATCTACACAGTTACAAGTTTTTTCGAATTCATTTAAGGGGTGTTGTGGGAGAGTGAGGTGATGTTACGCTTTCCTCTAAAGTGCCACTTCAATATATTATACCTTTCTGTGGTCTGTGTAATATTTGTTACAGGTGATGCAACGGTTTGGTCCGGCATACGGGAAGTTTCATTTGCCACCGATCAATCTGGTGAAAAGAAAATGGACAATGGATATCTTTTGATGGCCTTATCGTCAGTACTGCTTGGCGTCGTCTACATAACGGCCATATTTGCATATCTACGTAGTAGAAATAGAAAATCAACTTCTATGCACATTAGGACCGGCTCGCCAGGTGAGGAGCACGTTGTTAAGAGTAATCCACTGCTGGTGCACTGCCATGATAGTTTGGTCTACCTGAACGAGAGTTCGCAGTCAGCTGGCGATTCTGACGAAACTTCTGCCAATAATGAAGAGACAAATAATCTACCACAGGTATATTACATTTGTTATAAATTAATTAATATTCTTCTATTAATTAATATGTTATTTTAAAAGCGTTTAACAATGATTACCTGGTTTCCTGCAAATAGCGCGCATTATCGTCTCCGGCCTTGGAGCCTCGTCTCCTAGGGCATCAAGTAAATCAGCGACCGGATTTACTTAGAAGCAGCATCCCATTCTTCAACAAGAGCAGTACGTCGGCTGGAGGCGCGAACGAATTCATTGTAGACTTGCTGCAAGTATCGTGTGACACGATTTGTGCTTCATATGGTCCAGCATTATCATGAATTAGTAGAAAGTTGTCTCCAATAAATGGGGAGCAAATGGGATTGCAGCTTTCAAAAGAATTTCTTCCGTGTACGTATGACGTGGTAAAGGAACCGTTTCGTATGACAAAATCAATTCGATATGAGCATGAACGTTGATACCACGTCACACCATAACTGATCTGTCAGATTTACAGAAAATTAATCAACTAAAAATGCGACTTTTTTCCCCAGTTGTTCGCAATTTTCTCGAAAAGGGGTCCAAAAATCGTTTTTTTTTTTTTTTTTTTTGAACTGCTAGAATTCCAAATTTGAGGAAATTTCGTTACCTGGAAGTGCGGACATTTACAGAATAGGTTTTTTTGGAATTTTCTCGTGAACTGCTCTAACGATTTTCTTTTAACTCGAGAGATTTAAACCGAAAGTTACAAAGCTGTTTCGGGAGTTGAGAAAAGATGGCTCTAGCATACAAACAATTTTAATCCTCGCCACCTTTATAATGTAATGTAAGAAAATTGTTCTCTTAGAATTGTAACTATTAACAGTAAAAGCAAGTCGTGTGATTGATTCACACTAAATATTTTGTTTTTGCAGGTGAAAATCACATCAGCTCTGGTACATGGTGCCAGAGAATGTCAACAGCCAAATCTGAATGAGCCTGCAAATGATACAGGTAGCATTGAATGTTTACCGGAAGAGAATGTCTCGATTGTGGAAACTTTGGAGCCAAGAGAGGAGAGAAAGTTGCAGATAGTTGGAGCTGTCAGTGTGCGCAGGAAACTCTACTTTAACCCGGCTTACTTCGAGCCCGAACTGTTGCTGGTAAGTCCATTAACTTTACTTGAGCTAGACTGGCTCAATCTGTTTTTTTTTTAATTTTTTATACGTGGCAGCTGAGAGGTGAGGCCAAACCAAGTTTATGTAAAATGTTGTAAATTGGATGTTGAGGTTCGGTCATACAAAAGAACTCTTTTTAAATTTCTACCGACGTTTCGGCAAATTTATTGCCTTCTTCAGGGTAAAAATTTTTTCAGTTAGAATTACAGTAGTAATTACTCTAGTTTAACCTGTGACATACCATCACCTATATAAAATGTGAGCACAGATCCAGGGTGCAATCTTTATTAAATGATTACTTCCCCCCTCCCACATGTTGCATCGTTTAATTAAGGAATCTAATATCTTAGTTCCACAAAGACCTACAAATTAAGTTACCTTTAGATTCGATCGAAAACGGGAAGGGCAAAGCTTGATTCCACTGCGACCTGCATTAAGAGGTCTATTGTGGTTCCTCTGGGCTCATAACACATCCTTCAGCTTCGCCCACTTAATCAGGCCTAGCAAAGCTGAAAGTGGCTCCATCATGAAGCTCACGGTTTCGGGATTACTTGTCCCTTGTTGAAGAAATCTTGTCCTCATCAGGCCGGCACACTCACAAAGGATGTCACCGGGGTTTCCTCCTCAGCCTTGCAGATCCGGCATAACGCGTTGTCTGCAAGTAGCAATTGGTGCATGTGCCTATTCAGCCTACAATGCCCTGTTAGCAGACCCACTATTAGCCTTATATCCCTTCGGCTAAGGCTCAGTAGATCACTGGTAAACTTAGGTAAATGCCTTTTAACAAAGAATTTAGCCTGCCTCTGCCTTGCTGTTCATTCCTACCATTACAGAAGCTGGTCTTCTATTCAAACCTTGATAGAAGCTTGAATCCTGATTCAACCCGGGTAACCTGCAGAAGGGCTCGGAACCTAAAAAGGTATCCATCCGCTCTTTCGTTCCAAGGAACCCCGCATGACCCAGCACCCAAACGAGTTGCCCCTAACTATCTAGTGTTGCCGTACATTACAGTTAAAAATATATGAAACTAGTTTTATTGGTTTTGATATAGAGCATTTTTTATGACCAGCCCAACTAGACATTGTAACGTTGCAATTTTTAAAGACAATTTCTTGATTAATTTGTATCAATTAGAATAAGAGAAAGTGGTTGGAGTGTTTCACATCAGATTTTTATTATGTTACAGGCCCCGCCACCAGGTGCTGTAGAATTTTTAACAAAAATACGCGAAGTTATGTCATTTGCAAAAACTAAAATTGTAGGAAAAAGATTTTTACCAAGTCTAATGGCCATACCAGAAGAGAGCTGTATCTTAGATAATTGTAGTAATAATAGTAATAGATTTCCAGAGAAATCGTTAAAATTTAACGATAACGACAGTGTTGAATTGAATATACGTCGTTGGCTAGATAATATGCCAATAATACACGATTGTACATACAATACGAAGAACAATCGTGTTTATGAAGAGAAATTACCAAAATATGAATTACAATTGGAGATAATTGATGATTCAAGCGAATTATTGGATAAATCAAAGGATAGTGCAAATCATTATGAAATTATTGAATTAAATGATGATTCGAAGGGATCAATTGAGCCATCAGTCATTTCCGAACCACAGCCACAGATTTCGCACGACGATTATGAAATTATTTCAATTAATAATGATTTCAACTCATTACCAGATTTAACAAATTTAAACAATAGATGTTTTAATTCAAATGATGGTTTTTTAAGTATAACATTAGAAGAGTCGCCCGTAGATAACGTAGAAAATGAATCAGAGGAAATTGAACCGGATACGTTGGATCGCAAACCGAATAGATTTCGTGTCAACGATGAGAAAGTTGTCAAATGTTTAATTAGCGAAGATTTCTATTTCGATTCATTAGAAAGACCTGTTATTACTTTGAAAACTTCCGGTAGTTTTTGTAAAACTACAGCAAATAGTTTGAGGAATAAAAAACAAAAGACCTTAAATCGTGCTTTTGGTAGTTTGAAGGATATATTTGAGGCAAAATACAAATATAATCAGTGTATTCATAAAAAAAATCATAAGAAACAAATTGAAATAACGAAAGATATACTGATGCCTGAGGAGCGTCAAGCTAAGAGGCAAAGAGCACCGGGTGTCTCAATAAATCCACCGGCCACACAAACTGATAACAAACCCCAATTAGACACAACAAACTTAACCCCACATATCTGTAAAAACACTAATAGTTTTAAAAAAGAGAAATCACAAACTAGACCAGAAGATCTAGGATATCTAAGTACGGAGTCAAATGATTCTCAACAGAATAATAACAACAAGGAATCACAGAGTGACACTGATGATTCAATATACGATGGTGCCAGTGAGTCTGGGGCAGAGAGTACGGCCACTGATTCCTTCTTTTTTGGCAAAATACGCAAGTGTTCAGTGCTGAAAGCGATGAATAGTGTAAATAACAATACGATCGTGCAAAATAGTTCGGATACTGACAGTAATATTAGTTTGATAACTGTAATACCTTAACATGGCCAGCTCAAGCAAACGAAACTTACGTGGAGGCTGGGGAAAGAAAATGGCGGAGCAGTGTCATTACCGCATTTCCTTTCCAAATTATGATCTCTGAGAAAACTCAGAATGTGGGAAGGTCCCTGGATGATAGCTTTGCAGTCTTCGGAGCCTCTTCCATTTTCCCAGACGAATCTGCAGGCTATAGCGTTCTAGGTCCAACTTCTTCAGGTGCCTCCTGGGTGTAAAAAGCCGTCAGCATACGAAGCCTGTTTTTACTTAGACTGATGCATGCTTCAGATCTCTAGAACATAGCTACCCAGACAAGTCTTATCCTTTTCCACAGCTCCACTCTCTTCCTTCAGTTCCTCCCCATTTCTCAGCTCTTCCAGAAAGAAGACTGGTCGCTTTTCCCACACAAAGGGAAGGCCTTCTATATTTATAAGGGAGGTTACAGCGCCTTTCCTTGTCATGGTGTCGGCCAATTCATTTACCCACATCAACATGCCCTGATACCCAAACTAAATAGGGTAACTCTATTTTTCCTGCCAAGGTCATTGAGTTTGCCAAGGCATACCCCTTGGAATCATTTTTGAACTGTCATATGCTTTAATGGTAGCCTGGTATAGGTGGGATTACAGTCTCCTGATTCCAATATTTTCTGTCAAAGTAAGACCTGACAGATCTTCTAATTGCATGAATTTCCCCCTGGAAGTAGCAAGGGATCAGGCCCGTAGGCTCTGAATACTTTTCCATTTGGGAGACTCAAACCCAAAACTCCAATAACAGAATTATATTTTGGACCGGATGTGTGACATCTGCAGCATTATATTCCCCAGCAAATGCGGTGATATTTGTAAATATATTTGAAGCTGTCATTAGAAACGAAATAGAAAATTGTTTATTTAAATTGATTAGTGTAAATATAAAAATTTAAATTTGGGAAATTTTGAATAATTGGGTGGAATAAGAGGCAATTTATTCTCTGTAGTACAAAGACATAATTTATTTGTAAAAGATTAAATTTATTTATTTATTTATTTATTTTAAACGTAAGTGCATAGGAATTCAGAGTTTATAAATATGATTTTATGAATGATTTTTGTAAATGATATCCTACTTTATTTATGTTGTATTATATTAAATAAATTTGTATAACAGAAATTAATAATTAAATTATTTTTCTTAATATTTAGTTTCCATAATTGGCACCAGGCGATGGAACCATGTCCTGTAGTGATGTGTGGTAAATCAAACCTAGCCACTCCCCTTCCCAAAACATCTCACAAATCAAATCGAAAATCATAATTTTTGAAAATAAAAGAGTGTATTTCTTCTTGCTAATAAGCAAAAAACATATTTACTCCGTATAAACTGCTACTAAGAGGAAGTATTGCGATCGTGCTATGTTTTAGAAATTGAGATTACACCGGAAATACATGTTTTGGGGACCCTGAATACCAATAAAATGTTTTTAGCGAAAGGTCTGTGTGTGTGGGTGTATTAACAGAATACCTAAAAAACGAAACGTCACAGGAAGCTCAAACTTGGTATGCCCTTTTAGGCAATACCACCGCATCCATCAGACACGAAAATTTCGGGCAAAATACATCAATCGGAAACTGAATGGCTTTTTTTTTTTCCTGTTTTGCGTAATTTTCTCAACAAATGCTCCAATGATTTTCTTGTTATTTCGTTCTACTATCTACATACATAAATACCCTTTACTTTCTCTTACTCCTGGTAAGAGGAAGTATTGTAATCGTGTCAAATTTTCGATATCGAGTTTTCACCGGAAATGTCCGTTTCCAAAAAATTCGGGAAATTTCCGTCCCCTGAGCCCAAAAAAGTGGTTTTTAGCAACTGGTCTGTGTGTAAGTGTGTATATATATGTATGTATGTGAACAGCATAGCTCAAAAACGAAAAACCGTAGAAAGTTGAAACTTGATATTCCGTTTAGGTATCACCATGGGATCTGACAGTACGTTATCTGTCAAAATTCCTCACCTGGAAGTACCATTTTACTAGTTGGATTTTTCACTTTTTCACCATTTTCTCAAAAATGGCTCCGACGATTTTCTTTAAACTTGGAACATCAACCACACATACAAAGAGCTACAACTTTTCTTTTAAACATTTCTCTTGGAAAATTCATTTAATGGCACTTTTAGGGGAGGGGTGGGGTTATGTTTTTCTCTTAAGTGGTATCATAGTTGATTATACAATTCTATCATTCAAACAAAATTAATTAGAAATAAATAGATGGCCAAAATTCCGAGTTTTAAGAAACTTAGTAAACCGGAAGTGCGCTTTTACTGAACAGTTTTTTCAGTTTTCGAAGAATTTCGTTAAATTTTGTACACAAACTATAAAATTTGTCAATTATAATTTTGAGAATAGGAGTAAGAGAAAGTTGTGTGAGTGTTTCACACCAGATTTTTTTTTTTTTTTTGACACATTTTGGCAGGGGAAAATTGATTTTTTTGGAGGTTCTGGGGGGAACAGTAGCGTTGTTCTTTCCTCTAAAGTACCACTTCAGTATAATATAGTTTTACCATCTATAGAATATTAATATACATTAGAAGCATTGATAGAACTCCAAATTTGGTGAAAATCGGTTAACCGGAAGTGCGACTTTATAGAATTTATTTTGAGGTTTTTTATTTTGGAATTTTCTCGAAAACGTCTATGAAGATTTCCTTTAAACTTGGACTAACTGCACAGATTTAGACGTATTACTTCTATTAAAAACAGTTTTCCTAAAAAAATTGATTTTGCATAGTTGTGCGGAATTTGTGACGTTAATTTGAAATGTTATATGTAGTTGGTTCAGTGTTTTTAGAGCGCTTTAGTGGGCCGTAATATAATCATCACTTCTCTCTACCTGCTAAAAAGTTGGTATGTACCCTCTTATCACCTCTGTATTTACGTAGAACAAATATGTATGTAAAATAAACTTCAGTATCTCCGGATTCTAATATATTAGGGAATTTCTATTCCTTTATTAGGGAAGGGATTAGCTCAGTGGTAAGCGCACTGGACTCCCACGCGGAGGACCGGGTTCGAGCCCTTGGATTTTTTCTTCCTAGGAGCCCCTATAGCTCACTGTCCGGTGATGGACAGTGTTGTCTGTAACAAGAGAACACTGTCCGTATGCCGGCAGTGCACTGAGAAGGGCCCGGGCGCAATGACTATAGATGTTTACGCGCCTTAAAAAAAAAAATATTCCTTTATTAATGTTGTGTGAATCTTTTCCATTGAAGAGTTTCACACTTCATGTACTTCACCCCCCTGATACGGATCCTGACAACGCCCATGAGTGCATCCGAAATATAATATAAAACTCCTACTTCTGGAAATGGCCTATGTTGAGTGTGGTGTGCCCGAGGTATAGCCCATCCGAGGACTTTACTACTTTTGGAAAGCCGATTTTCCTCAAATTCGCAATTTTAGCCACACAAATTCTTGTTAAAAAACCTTATTGCCGCAGCCCCTGGGTACATATAAACGAAATAGGTGCGGATTTTCTCTCACAGTCAGGCCGCACTGAGGGCTTTTGAGCAAGCCATGGTGGAGCTCGAAACTAGTGGGTGAATGTAGGAGAAGGCTTAACGCTGCGCTCGGAGCGGGGTAAGGATACCGGACATTGCCGGGAAATAGGGCAATGAGAGCGCGAGGATCAGTGGCTAGGGAGGGTTCATCATACCAGTTTGTGTTCCTAAGAGGCGGATAAGTTGGCTAGGGAGGGTCCCATCTCCATTTTGTATCAAGCAGGGAGTTTCGGAGTATCTCCTGTCCCTCAGTAGGACAGGTGAGGACCTTGGTGGGGGTACTTGGGTTCTAGTCACTTGTTCTAACATAGGGAGGATTCTAGTCCATTTGTCAGAATTCCTTGACGACGGAGTCAGGGAAACGGTGTATCACTATTTATGTCAGTGTCCCCGTTTTCGCTGGTACTAGGTTTCACGTATTTGGGAGGGTACCACTCTCGCAGGATTGCCTGGGCGAGTTGGAGATCAAGGATATATGTGATATTGTAGATGACTGGTAGGCTACGGGGGAGATTATTTAAGGGGATGGCAGGGGGGCATCGGGGGGATAAAAGCCACATAGGCTTAGGTCCCACGTCATCAGGCACCCGGTATAATAATAATAAACGAAATACCAAGTTTCAGTTTTCTGCAACTTTCTGGTGAAAAATCAATTTCAAAAATTTGACATGATTGCAGTATTTCCTTTTAATAAGAGAAAGCAAAAATTACCTAATCAACAGCAGCAATGATTTTATGAAAATTGAAGTGTCGATTAAGAATATAACTTAGTAACAATATGCTGATAAGAAAACTATAAATAAATACACGAAGGTTGGGGAAGGTTCTTGATAAGGTTATCTTTAAGTGCTCATATCTATAAGATATGGTTATATATGAGGAAGGTTAAAGTTGATTATATTGGTTTGTATTTTATATATACTTAAAATCAGTATACATGAAAACACACATACAATATTTGGCTAGTAAATTGGAATTATCAAACGAAATTTAAACTATGAACAGCAAAGATCAATCTAAATTTGGTTGGAAATGTAAATTGAATCATACATTTCCTCAAAAACGTAAACAAAAATTAACGGCAACCTGTTCACAAGCTTGGAGTTTATTACAACTTACTTTAAGGTAGGTCACAATTGTTTAATTTTATATTGTGTCTAAAATTTTTTTTTTTTAAATGATTTTAACACCAGGCATTGGATATCTCGTTTTAAAGTAAGAAGTACTATCTTGATATACCTAGATCCTGAAGATGTTCCTGAACTTCAAATAGATCTGTCATAGTTGGAAATAAGAGAAAGTCGTGTGATATTTCTCATACCAAAAGTTTAACACTTAAATTCTTCCTAGAACTTTTGCGAAAATTAATTTTACAAATTTATCTAAATTTTATTCCTATCATCTAAATCATATTTATTATTATTAGAATATATTAGAATTAAATATGTTGTCAACATTTTGATTTTTGAAGAAAATCGGTTGTTTAGAATTGCACTTTTACGGAAGTTATTTACTTTTATACGATTTTATGCATAAAAATATCGACAGATTTCATTAATTTCTTATACCAACAATGAATACAAGAGACCTATCACTTGTATTGGGAACTTTTTCCCGAGAAAGTTCATTTAATGATATTGTGGGGGAGGGGTAATTTATGGTTTTCTCCAAAAACTCATTTTATTAAGTTTAGATTCTCCAATTGATATAAAATTGAAGACGAGCAAATATTTTGTACAAATTATGAGTTTGAAGAAAATTTATCACTGAAATCCGTGTGAGTGTTTTATTTTTCATTTATTAATCTGAACACATTTATCAGTTTTTAGTGGTTTTTTGCTTGATAACGACTCCCTCCCTCACCGTCGAATTTTCTTTAAACTTGGTATATTAACTACATACATATAGGCCTATCTTTTTTTTTTTTTTTTTGAGAAAATTGATTGACCTTATGGGGGGCAGTGGTTTCTGGGCGACCTAGGACGTTACGCTACCCTCTATTCTTCCATTAGTGTGCATGAAGTTGAACTTACTTGAAAAGCACAAGTATTACTGAGGTATGCACTTTACCCTTGATTCTACTTAATTTTGTTTGGGCTTGCAGATATTTATGCTATTGGATTAAGAAATGGTTCACAGGTCGGAAACCAGTAATGGACTTCATACGCGTCGAACAGAATCATGGTTTTAGTGGTATGTATATAATTTTATGTCTGTCTGTCTGTCTATATATATCTATCTGTTCGTCTCTTCTGCCTGCTGTCTATTGTCCGTCTGTTCCTCTTTGTCTACTACCCTATGCCATTCCTGTATATTATACTACCTACCTTATGTTCGTGCGGTAATAATTTATTTATTTCAGCCCATTCCCAAAGTCTAACATACAGTATATAATCCAGTTTTGAAAGAAATTTGTCTGTATGTAAATTGCAGTAAGAAAAAGTCGTATGAGTGTTTCACATCACATTTTTTTTTTTTGTCTTAGGTGTACCACTTGGTGGAATCGGTGGTGGAACAATTGGCCGTAGTTATAAAGGAGATTTCTACGACTATCATATGTTACCCGGTCAGTATGATGCGACAATAGCTGAAGCGATGCATTTCATTCTTACTATACAGGATGTACACAGGAAGACGCTGTATCAGACTGTATTAACTGGAGAACGGTAAGATTTCCTGTGTAATAATACTACAGTTAGTGATGGAGTTTGCCAGAAATCTTCGTGTCTGATGCGCGATGGCTTTTCGTTTTTGAGATACTCTATTAACACACACATACATACAAACCATTCGCTAAAATCATTTTTTTCGTATTCAAAGGGCCCAAAAACATGTATTTCCGGTGAAAACTCAATATCGAAAATCTGGCACGATCGCAATACTTCCTCTTACTAGGAGTTAGAGAAATAGATTTTTTCAGGATGTCCTTGCGCCCGTTATAGAAAAAACTTACCTACCCCTCAAATAGTGATCCTGTACTCAGTTTTACAGGTTCATACAATATCACTATAATGATTGGTGAAAATATCCTGACCACGGTAAAACAGGTAGATGGACCATAAATTTTGTGGTTGAAATCTCTTGTGTTCTACTAATCTACATGGATTTATGATTTCAGCACAGCAAAACATAAATCATTATCAAGCTGGCAGTGGAATTTGAAAGAAGAAGCTATTGAGTATACAGCTCTGTACCCGAGATCATGGACGGAATATCTTATCAAAGACTTTAATATAACTTTAATTTGCCGCCAGATTAGTCCCGTTATACCTCACAATTATAAGGTATGTTTTTTTTATAGTTATATAAGGCAGGTTTTTAATTTATAAGGCATGTCAACATCTGAGGTATTACCGGCCTCCGTGTAGCGTTCTCACGTTTTAGAGTAACTACTCATTAACGGGCAGTGATCGAAATCCACCAACCGGAAGTGTGATGTTCTCTAAAACGCGCCTAAACTTCGTATATTATATAAACGCATATAAGCCGCGTGGATAAGGGGTCCTTTGTGCAAGTTAAAGTCCAGTAAAAGACAATCTGCTGTGAAGAAGCACTCATACAACTTTCTATTACTGCATTTAATACAATTATTAGATATGAACTTTTTGGTTATTGCGGCCATTTTCATGAAAAACACTTAAGTTTCCGGGTTGAGGCCCCGCATCAGTGGTTTGCTAGAAACGGACGTTTTGCCCATATTGCGATGAGCTTCTTTAGGGTCGTTATACCTTGAATGGTAATGGAACAATGAATCCTGGTAGAAAAGGGGCGCACCCCTTCCTTCGCCATGAAGAGAGAGTTTGGTGGCCCATTGTTTCTTTGGCAAGGAGGTTGCAGGGCTCTGGCAGTTTACTCATTAATGGGACAGGGCTGATGTAAAGAGCGTATTCGGGGGGCACAATGGGCTCTTGAGGCCTCACTGCATCTACTTCCCTTTGAGCCCTGTGAATATAGAATTAAATATTTTTAAGATAGTAACTTCTCATAACACCCACTGATGATGGCTGGCATCAACAGCGAAACCTTGGCATTTATTGTAATTATATAAAATAAAACTTCACAAACTTCTCACTCTTTTCTACTAACTTATCTTCTATAAGCACTCACTCACTTCTATACAATTTGCATTCATCTATAAACAAGATAGTAAAAAAAATAAATAAAACGAGATTATTTACTTAATTTTATTTCTTATTTTTATTTTCATATTTAATGTTGCCCAATATTTGTTTCAGGATAGTTCAGTACCTGGTGGTGTATTTGAGTGGATAATTCTAAATAATTCGGATATTCCATTGTTTATTAGTATTACTTTTACAATGAATAGTGCAGATAATACGACAAGATCAGGTATGTCAAATTAGTTAAACTTAATCATTTCCCACCTATTCTACTGATCCAAAAATCTTGTACAACCATTCCAGAATATGTAATTCCTAAAGGAAATAGACCTTGACACCAGCAGGCTGAATCCCAAGTGGATTTACTTTATATATTTTACTTTCAGATTATGTGTCAAATGAGATATTTTCAAGACAAAGTGAAAATATGAGTATTTCCGGAGTTATGTTCATGGAAAATAATAATGCTGGCAAATATTCTTTAGCAATGGCTGCCGTTCATAATGTGTGTATAACAATTTGTTTTTATTTACAGCATTTATGAAGTATTAGTTTGTAAATAATAGTTATAATACTGACAATAGATAATATAAACCGTGGTTTGAGTCAGATTGTAACGCTAAAAAAAGTGTTGCTAAGAAAGATTTTTTAGGAAATAAAAACTAAAAAGTATGGATGCCAAAGTGTTACAAGTTATTGAAAATGTGGGTGGGTCCGCAATGCTACTATTATTTACGGTATTATTTTAGAAAATACCTACATAAAAGTCTACCGCAATGGCCCCTAGCTAGTGGACTCGCACAGTTACAGCCTTAATAACAAAATTAAAATAATAGAAAATACCTACATAAAATACTCGTCACTAAAAATCCAAATTGAAACCACGTGGCCAAACTTTGAAAATCATAAAGAAAGTCATCATAACCAGTTCTGAGGAGAAAAAAAAATTTTAATCACATAACTAATTTATATAACGGAGTGTAATATATGGAAATTTCAAATAAAATAACTAAATAAAAAATTTGGACATACCTCATAGACTGGAAATTACACAATAAAAAACATCACATTGCAATACAGATTACAATAAAAATATGAATATTGATCTTCCCATGATGATGGCACGCATATTGCCGAAACGTCGGGAATAATGTAAATTACAAAGAAAAAAATATAATCTAAAGGCTGTACTTAGGTTCATAAATCTACAACCCTTAATCAAAGTAAAATTACAACAAAAGCAGCCATAAAAATATAACTTAATGCACATCCGGTATTTTATCCATGCATATTGGTTTTGTTCCTGACCGGTTTCGGATTTTCATTTATCGCCAGAGCAAATTCACCAAGTTTGTGTAGAGAGTTCACTTCAACGAAATGTTTCTGTTAGACTTATTGATTGTATATATGTGGGGGCACAATGGGCTGTTGAGGCCTCACTGCATCTACTTCCTTTCGGAGCTCTATGAATATAGAATTAAATATTTTTAAGATAATAACTCTTCTCATAACACCCGCTGATGATGGCTGGCATCAACATCCGCTGGGTCGTCATCAAGGTCGTAAGCATAATAAAACGGTGAAGTCTGCCCTCGCAGAACATTCGTCTACACCTAGGTATGCCATAAGTTTTGAGGTTACCAAGGTCCTTATCTAGGTAGATAATTATTACGAACGTGTCATAAGAGAGGCAGTGGAAATTGCGAAAGAGAGAAACTGTCTAAATAGAGATGATAGGCTCCGGCTAAGCAAAACATGGCTCTCCCTGCTCAGGGAGCGGGTAAAGCGGGGGGGGCATGTTCTTGTGAGAGATTGGGAGAAGGCGGAACTATTCCCGCAGGCAAACCAACCAACTCCCACCCACTTAAAAGAAATTCTTGGAAAAATTTATATCTTCCCTGCTAACAACGACCCCCACGAGGCCATTCCTCAGCTCGTGAGCGCAGAGCAAGCTCTGCTGGGCTGACTCACGATCCCGTGGTTCCATTATGTAGAGAGAACAAGTCTCCTACTTAAAGGCCCAGAATGGTCACTGGCCCGACCTTCAGGCTTTTTGCAACACCCTCCTGACAAGGCCGGGACTTTGCCTTACCATTCAGATGAAGCGGGTATTCCGTACCAGAGGGGGGGGCAAGAGTCTAGTGGTTTACCTAGAGCAGGACAAGGTTAAAACTTTGGCAGGAGGGCAGTGTGATGGAAGACTTAGATCTCGTCACCCGCCAGCCAACCATGGGCAAAGAAAAGAAAATTAAGCCCCTCCCACCACCTGTACTAAACATGCTGATCAAGATGGCGGAGGAAGGAGCCATGCTACTGATGTAACGACTCTGAAGAGGCTCATTGCAACATGGGCGAAACGTCGGTTTTTAGCAAACCACTGACGCGGTCTCAACCCGGACACTCAAGTGTTTTTCAATACAAATATGTATTAAATATATAATTATTTAAAAAAAGGACTATAGTTACGATCTTCTCGTTTGGAAAATCTACCGAATTTATTTATATTTTTCAAACTATATGGTGCTGCTATCTATTATCATGTCATGTGATTAAAGTTGTAAAAATTAATGTAATACCAGAAGTGTAATTTGTCTGTGGAAGATACAATGTATCTGTGTACAAATAAACATTGAATTGTATTGCATAATAAATATATTCGTTTATTTGCAGGATAAAGTTAATGTGACCACGTGTCCATATTTTAATCCAAATGGAAATGGCGCGGAGATTTGGAATGCATTAAAGGAACACGGTGAACTGAGGAGTCAAACTCCAGATGGCAATAGTAAGTAATTGTACAGAATTGGGTAATCAATCGTAGGAACCTAACAAAGCCGTTTGGGGTGCACAATAGCCTCTACCGTATATTGTACTTATTGATTCTCAGGACTGACCTAATGTCACAGAGTGCCCAAACCCTCCCTAAATCAATTTTCTTCAGGAAAAAGTGATAACGCCGTTTTCAAAAAGATCCCGGAAAATTGAGGAAAATTTCGATTAAGTCATTGGTGAATTTTGACTATATCAGATGCTTAAACGGAATCTCAAAAATTCTGCAGTTTTGGAGATATTCTGTTCAAACTCACCCATTCGTTGGAAAAATTTTTTCATATTCATGGAACCGCAAAACTTGCATCCCGTGAAACTCAATTTCCAAATTTTTTTTTCCGTTTCCGGTCAATCTGAAACAGATTTCATACATTATTCGAGTTTCATTTAGCAACTGTTTTCTGTTTTACCATATAAATGCATTCAAGGATGAAATGGAATGCGCTGAATGTCAATGTGCTGAAAACGCTTACCTACCAATTCTCTCTTTCTGTGTGAGTGTGTGTATACAAAATATCCTAAAAATCGAAAAATCACATCAAGCTCAAACTTGATATTCTGTTCAGTTACCACCATCGCATTTGGCTGCAAGATTTGGTACTCCGTCAATCGGAAGTGCGGCTGTTTTTTTTTTTCGGTTTTTGGATTTTCTAGACAATCTTCCCATTGTTTACCGCAGTGAGTACGATGTACGGGTTCCATCACTTGGTGGGAATTAAATATCTAAACATTTAATAAAAATTCCTAATTTTAAGAAAATTGATCAGACAGGAGTGTGAGATTTGCAGAGTGAAAATATTGTATGAATTTTTCCCCCCAAATTTTTTTTTTTTTTTTTTTTTTAGAAAGACGTAGAATGGGATGTGCAATTTGCTGTGGACTGAAAGTGCATAATAATGAAAAGGAAACTGTGCAATTCAGCCTGGCGTGGGATATGCCGATTGTAAAATTTCCAGATGGTAAACAGTCGATGAAAAGGTAAACGTGCTTACTTTTGTAGAAGCTTACACAAAGCTAACAAATATTTTGTAACAATTTCGTCAACATTTTTGCAGATATTATACAAAGTTTTTTAATGATTCTGGCAAAATTTGTCCAGAATTGTGCCTTTATTGTTTGGAAAACTATGGAAATTGGGATCAGTCCATAGATGATTGGCAGAATGGCATTTTGGAATCGGAGTAAGTAAGCTTTATTTGTTATTATTTTACTTGTATTGCGACCGTGCCAGACTTTCGAAATTGAAGTTTGCACCGGAAATATTTGTTTTGAGGATTAACCGAATACAGTAAATGTTTTTAATGACTGGTCTCGGCGTGTGCGCGTGTTTGTTAACATAATATCTCAAAAACGAAAAGTTGCAGGAAGCTAAAACTTCGTATTCCATTTAGACACTACCATTGCATCAGATATCAAGATTTCGGGCAAAATCCATCAACCGGTAATTCCACTTTACTGATTTTTTTTTTTTTTTAGTTTTTCGTGATTTTCTCGAAAACAGCTGCAACCATTTCCTTTAAATTCGTTTAAACTATCTACCCACATGAATAATATCAGCTTTATAATAATAAAGGAAATTAAAAGAATGACAAGTTTGAAGAAAATCGATAATCCTATTTTCGCTGTTAAACTCTAGGAGAACGCGATGTATGGAAATAGGCCAAGATAAGAAATTGCAAAAGCTGTGGTGGAGCGGTGGGACTGCGGAAGTCACTATGTGGCCCCGAACCTAATGAGAATTGCTCAGGAAGTTTAGGGCGCACTCGTTAAGGCAAGACTCAGCTATAGAGATCACCGTCGGGCTCGAAACTTATTAAGGATATTGTTCCCGTCTCCTAGATAGACAAGGTAAAGCCTTGTCCCGGACGATTCCTCGGGGATGAGTAGAGGTGGTCAGTGTGTGACTTGAGTCTTAGTGAGTCGTTGCTCAGGAAGTATAGACAGGATGGCCTAGACTAGGTAAGGTGACTCTTCAGGGACTGCTGTGGAGATCACTGTGGGGCTTGAGACTCAGGAAGCATAGGATAAGGATGGCCAATTGACTTCGTCTCCCGGCTAGACTAGGGTAGGCTATTGGGTCTGAGGGCAACGCTATGTAGCTCAAGACTTGCTGAAGCATTGGTCTTACTATATAATCTAGGAATACATCTCATTTTCATTTTATCTGTTTCCAGGCTTTCAGAATGGTACAAAAGTGCAATATTCAATGAACTTTACTATGTAACGTCTGGAGGCACAATATGGTTACTGCTGGATGAAGCGAAAATTGCAGAATTACCAGAGCATGATCCTAGGTAAGTGAAGAACTGCAATTTTTATTACATTTTGCACCATTTCTATGCAAAAACAGTGTCATGTCCCTTTTTTTTGTGATTTTTAGAATCCAGTATGGACGTTTTGCATATTTAGAAGGTTTAGAATATCGAATGTACAATACTTATGATGTACATTTCTATGCTTCATTTGCATTAATTATGCTATGGCCAAAATTGCAGTTGTCCTTGCAGTACGATATGAATGATGCAATCAATTTTGAGGATAAATCTAGTATTTGGTATTTATATAATGGGGTTGTGGGACCAAGAAAGACTAAGGATACAGTACCGCATGATTTTGGGGATTCAGGTATGTATTTTTGGGGAATTGCGGCATTTTTTAATAAAATAATACAAGTTTGCGGAGGCCCAAATTCTGTACATAATTCTCAGTTGATATAGCATTAGCACAATGTATGCACTTAAGTGGAATCCCGTATGCACAGATTTGGTCCCCATGTTATCCTGGGTGAGTTTAGTGCGACCTTCTACATTTTAATATCTGGGAGGTTATAGTATATGGGAGTATATCCCCTTCTCCAGTACCCGGTATGTAACCTTCTCTGAATGATAGCATCGCAGCTCGTCTGGAGATGTTTTAGAGTCCACACACAATTTGTAAATACTATCGCGTTCAAAGATGGGAGCCTCCGGTGGGAAACCTGTTAGCACGTGAAGCCCACTGTTTGCTCAGACTGAAGCATGCCTCAGACCAGCCTTCTCTCATTTTCTTATCACGTTCTGGAGACTGAGGTCGTTTATCCCATAAAAGGTTTTCCGGCCTCCATGAAGGGGTTTACTGCAAGAGGGTCCGAGAATCTATGGACACTTCCGTGCCACCCTAAAGAAGGCACTATTATTTCTAAACATGTCATTAAGTTAACATAAACTTCCCTTACTATTTTCAAACTGCTAACTCACTGCTTTCATGGCGGCCTGATTATCGGAGGTGATCAAAACCACCTGTTTCTGATCATTCCGGTTGAGGTTGAACTGAAAACATCTAATTCCGTGAAATTCCGCCTGGAAGATTTTGGTTAATCCGAGTGCCAGATCTAGACCAGCCCCAGATCCCTCATGGGTCCTTGACCAATCCATACTAGAATATATTTTCTGTTGCAGATGAAGCACCATACGAACTGATAAACAGTTACCCGATACATGATGTCTCAAATTGGCGTGATTTAAATTTGAAATTTGTATTACAAGTTTATCGAGATTATGTGATCTCAGTAAATGATATACAGTATCTCCGTGATATGTTCAATAATATGACCATTGTTATGAGGAAATCGCTAGAATGGGATATAGATGGCGATGGGATGATTGAAAATTCTGGAAGTCCAGATCAGACATACGATGCTTGGATTATGTCTGGGACAAGGTAAGTTTACTTATTTTATCTCCTAAGCAAAATATAGCTCAGTCCTGGGAAGTAAGTTTTGCCTAGCCAGAAATAGAGTTACCTTGGTCATCCTGCTCAGTCTTCCTAAGAAATGCCCCATCAAATCTCAGGGTTTGCATGCGAGTGTTGGGAATGTTGGATGCCAGTGCCATATTGTAGTCTCCAAAATCCTTGAGGAGTATCTTACCAAGGATTACTAGGCCACCTTGCTCTATTCCTTTTGAGAAAAGAATTAAGCTTCACATTGTTCCAAACAGCCACACAGTTCAGCTTTGGTAAGCGGTCATACCTGGCAGGAGGCAAGATCACTAGGTGATCTGAACAATGCATCACAAGTCCCAAGCCTCACGATGGCCTTCACACACCCAGAGCCCAATCCCGAATATATCCTTAACTAGCTAGGAGTTGGATCTCTTAACTTGTCTTCTTTTACCTACTGTGGAGCAATGCTCCACAATGTCTCGAGCCAATGTGGCCTTCATACATCCAGAGATCAGTCCCGAAGAATAATCTAAACTAGCCAGAAGCCAGGTAACTAAGCCGCTCTGCTCTATTGTTAAGCAATGAGTCACCAAGTTTCGAGTCAGATATGACTTCTCAGCCTCATAACAGGTAGTAAGCCTCAGCAAGCCAGCAGGTAGTTGTTCTTTGTACCTTGTGAGCAATACCTACTAAGTCTCCAGCCCTACAGTGACCTCCACACAGCTCCGCAGCTCAATCTAGGGAAAGTAGTCTTCATATGCCATGCCAGGAATCTCTGAAACTTTTTTTTTTCAGCGCCTATTGTGGTGGTTTATGGCTAGCTGCCTTGGCTGTATATTTAAAAGTGGCTAAAATCCTTAATGAACTAAACATTTTTCAAGAATTTTCTGTTATTTTGGAAAAGGCTAAAGTGGCTTATGAAAGAAAACTGTGGACAGGTAATTTTCAAAGAAAACCAAATTTTACTAAGAATATTGGATGATCATTTTCTTTCAACGATAATTATTCTTCAAGTCTCATATATTAAAAAGTTGTAGCTCTTTGTATGTGTAGTTGATATGCTTTTTTTAAAGAAAATCGCAAAAAAGTAAAAAAAAAAAAAATCAGAAAAGTGGTACTTCCGGTTGACGAACTTCCTATGGTGATACCTAAACGGAATATCAAGTTTGAACTTTCTGTGATTTTTTTTGTTTTTGAGCTATACTGTTCACACACAGACCATTTTCTGAAAACCACTTTTTTAGACTCAGGGGTCCTCAAAAACGTGTATTCCCGGTGAAAACTCGATATTCAAAATTTGACACTTCCTGTTTCCATCCAGTCTTTCATTATCGGATCTCATAACGGTTAGGTTTTTTTACGAAGTGGGGTTGTTGGACTCAAGCTCAACCACGTTCTGGCGGGCCAGGTCATTTTTTATCAGGGTTTCAGTCCCCTAGACTGGTTGCTTTCACTGCAGCTAATAGCCCAGGCTGCCCCTGTTATTTTATATCAGAATCCTAGCCTTTGGGATCCCCTTCCGGTCCGTACAAGGCAATACGGGGAAAAAAAATTAATGGTGGGGTAGTAGGATAAAGGGCTCAGGAGATAGCTGGAAAAGACTAGATGGGAGAGGGTAATTAGTTCAACGGACAGTTGCCCTTGAATCGTCTCTTACGACAAGCGGAAGACACTGTGGGTCAATTCTACATCCGTACCCACAGGGGGTCCAGTTTATAAAAGCCCACCGAATTGAATGGCTTGGCCACGTACAAGGATGCCAAATAATAGGATGCCAAGCAGACTGCTGCATGGAACAGTCATAAGCAAAAAAAAAGTTGGCCGTCCGTGAAGACGTTGGCTGCAGGACGTGGAAGAAGACCTGAAAGCATTAGGCGTGGCTAGATGGAAGGAGAAAGCTCCGAATAGAGATGTATGGAGCGGCATTGACAGGAAGCCAAGGCCCACCCTGGGTTTTAGTGCTACGTGAAGAAGAAGACAATACTTCCTGTTACTAGGGAGTAAGAAAAAGTAAAAAGATTTGGGACACTTTTGTCAAAATCCACGTGTCAGTTGGTTCAAATGGACGCATTGCCAGGGCAACTTTTTGTTGTCCATTCTTGGAGAAACCGCAGTGACTTAACATAGCTATCACCCGGGGAGTTTTCTTCATAATGGCTTCTGGGGGAAGCTGTTATGTAAAGCTTACTTCTGGAAAACGGCTCCAACAATTTTCTTTAAACTTAGAATGGTCACTGCACAGTTTCAGCCATTTTTCCAGAAAATTGATCTTTGCAGGTTCTTAGGGGGAGGGGGATCTTGGAATTAGGATTAATTGGAAACAGCCGTTAGTTCTTATTGGGCTTGACAAAGGGCGCTGCCATACATGTCGCTTTCGGGTAGTGGAAGCCAAAAAAAAATGTACCAGTTAGTTAATTAATAAAATAATAATTTGCAAATTTTAGTAAAAATATCAGATTTGAAGAAAATGTATTCCAAAGCTAAAAGAATAAAATGTATCAAATGTATTATAATTATTGTAAGAATATATTGAGAGCAACTTGTGTGATTGCTCATACCATAGGTTTTGTTTACTTTCCTAGGTCAGTATTACAAATTTGATTCATCCAGCAGTGACCATTCAAAGTCCATAATGGCTGACCAACTTTGCGGACTTTGGTACTTACACTGTTGCCAGATTAAAGATGAGGTAAGACTTTTACATTTTCTTACTCCTAGAAAGAAAACGAGGACTGCGATGGTGCCAAATTTTGAAAATTGAATTTTTACCGGAAATACATGTTTTGGAGTTTCCTGAATACTATAAAAAGGTTTCTAGCGAATGGTCCGGTCTGTGTGGGTGTGTATGTGCGTATTTTAACATAATATCTCATACACCAAAAGTCGTAAGAAGCTTAAACTTGGTATTCCATTTAGCCATTACTACCGCATCAGACACGAAGATTACGGTCAAAATCCATCAACCGGAAATACGACTTTACTAAATGTTTTTTTCAGTTTTTCATTATTTTTTTTCGAAAATGGCTCCTACGATTTTCTTTAAACTTTCTATACTATTTATACACATAAATACCTATCACTTGTATTTGAAACATTTTCCCGGAAAAATTGATTTTTGGGGAGTTTGGGGGGGGGACAGTAGCGTTATGCTTTTCTCTAAAATACCACTTCACTATAATATATGGTTTTACTACCTACATAATATTACTCATTAGAAACATTGATAGAATTTCGATTTGAAGAAAATCAGTTTACCGGAAGTACAATTTTGCGGAATAGGTTTTTGAGTTTTTTTGGAATTTTCCAGAATATGATAACAACGAAACTTGGAATGCTTGCTGCATAGATAAAAACGTTTCACTTTTATTTGAAATATTTTTCTGACAGAAATTTATTTTAGAAGGGTATTGGGGGTATGTCAGTTAGTTGTAACTTTAAATTAAAATTTGCACAAACTTTATTAATTTGGACAAAGAGCGCTCCATATAAGGCCGCTTAGGTATACAATTATAATCGTCAGCAGCATTTTTATGGCCTGCCCAACTAACATCTGGTATATTATCCATCGTAGCATGCATATTCATTTTGTTCCTGACTGGTTTCGGATTTTCATCCATCATCAGAGCAAATTCACCAAGTTCGTGTTCACTTAAACGCAATGTTTTTGTTACACTCATACTTGTTGGTTTATATATGTCTATGTGTATGTGTGTGTGTATATATAACAAGTGAGTGTAACAGAAACATACGTTGAAGTGTACTCTCTACACAAACTTGATGAATTTGCTCTGATGATGGATAAAAATCCGTAACCGGTCAGGAATAAAATGTATATGCATACTACGACGGATAAACATTGTAACGTTGCAATTTTAAAGATTTCTTAATTAAATTGTATTAATTAGAGTAAGGGAAAGTGGTGTGAGTGTTTCACACCCGATTTTTGAGGTTATATTTGACTTTCTCTTATTGCTGTACAATGTAGAAGAAAATGTTTGCGATTCTGTTTAGGTACCACCATTTGGGCACGAAAGTTTTCGGTAAGAATCCGCTCAGGCAATAGTGCGATTTTCTAGAGAATGGCTCCACTGACATAGTATACATAGGGAAGAGAACAGCTCAGTGCTAGCGCCCTATCTAAGGAGGTTCTTAGATTTTCTCTTGCTAGGAGCCTCTACAGCTCATTGCCCGGTGATGGGCTGTGCATTGAGAAGGCTCCGGGGGCACAATAGATCTTTCAGGTTGCAGCGCAATTCCTCTCTAACAATATACTCAGTATACTTAATATACATTGTATACATACACACATACACATATTGTGAGAGAGACGCAAAAAAATATTTTTAATGATTTAGGAATGCTTGAAACTTATAATTGCGGGGGAAACTGAATTTGATAAATTTGCCACTATCCAGTATTGCCTACAGCCCTCAAAGAACGTCACAATCCCCACCAACCTATATTCATAATTACTTATGTCTAATTTTTAGATATTTTCACGTTCGAAAGTGAGACAAGCATTGTCCACCATTTATCAATATAACGTGTGCTCATATTATGGCGGATCGCAGGGCGCAGTGAACGGCATGTTCCAAGATCATAAAGTGGACAGATCGTCCACACAGAGTGAGGAAGTCTGGACTGGTGTAACCTATGCACTTGCATCTTTGTACTATTATGAGGTATGTATTGGGCTAGTAATTTGTTGTATAAAAATTAGAATATGTCTGTGGGAAAGCCTGTTGTAGCCCTACGTACCCAAAACCTCTCTGGGTCTGTCCCAGATCGAACAACAATAAGCGTAGACTAGAACAAAAATTCAGACTGAGGCCTAATCCACCTTATGTTCATAGCAGTCCTGAACAAATCGGGGAACAATAACTTTCAAATGATAAATCAGCCTGAGCTCTTCTGGACCAAAGGAAAAAATTTATTATCAAGGGGTATTGGAGGTCTGACACTTAGTCTAAATTTAAATTTCACAAAGTTTTTTAGTTTTGACACATACAATTATAATCCCCACCGCTATTTTTATGGCCAGCCCAACTAAACATTGTAATTGTTGTGGTCGTTGGTTCCGCAGAGCTGGAAAGCATCAGAGACATTTTCCATGGTAGCCTGCTTCAGTTTGTGGTCGTCGACCTGTTTCGGGCGTTCGCCCATCTTCAGGATGCGTTTTTCAGAGTGTGACAACACAGACTTGCACATAGCAAATTTATACTATAATATATATACTATTATAATTAATTTTTTTTAATATTATAATTATAATTAATATTTACACTATAATAATATATATACAGACTTGCAAAGAGTGTGTAAACTAAATTTGCTCTGTGCAAGTCTGTGTTGTCACACTGACTGAAAAACGCATCCTGAAGATAGGCGAACGCCCGAAACCGGTCGATGACCACAAAATGAAGCTGGCTACCACGGATAATGTCTCTGATAAAACATTGTAATGTAATTTTAAAAAGAAAATTTCTTAATTAAATTGTATTAATTAGGGTAACATTAATTTTTATGGATGTATCATACCAGGCCTTTTTTTTTTCAGGCTATGAAGTTGGAAGCTTTTCATACTGCTGCAGGAATCTATAAGACAGTATATGAAGAATCTGGATTAGGATTTGCTACTCCAGAAGCTCTTATAGATTTGGATCGATTTAGATCCATAGGATACATGCGGCCTCTTAGCATTTGGTCTTTACAGTTGGCTATTGAACATTCTACATCTTAAAAAAACAGAAATACACAGGAAATCCCCTAGATTTACATTCAGCCGTTGGTCGCTTTCAAATTTGAGCAATATGAATGGTCAGTCCCAAATATGGCTCCCCTAATTTATGAAGGAGCCATTACTTTTATAAGTCAGGGGTAGGGATAAAGTGAATATCTTTTCGTGCATTTAAATAAAGTAAGTGCAACTTTGTGACATCTAGTAGAAGTCTATTGATATAACATCGACTTGACCGCAAATTTCTCACAGAATCCCTCTGTCCACAGAAGGTCATCATTGCCGCCTCCGATTGGTTTCTTTTTACTCGTGTATGTGATTTCAATACAGGTGAGAGTTAAATTTGAATATAACAGTGTGGTAGGAAGGGATTTAGCTCAGTGGTTAGGGCGTTGGACTTCCACAAGGAGGACCCGGGTTCGAGTCCAGTGCTACCCTTACATTCTTCTTCCTAGGAGCCTCTACAGCTCACTCACTGTTCAACGATGGACAGTGTTGTCTGTAACGAGGGAACACTGTCCTGAGGCCGGCAGTGCACTGAGGAGGCTCCGGGCGCCAATGACCACAAATGTTGACGCGCCTTAAATTAAAAAAAAAAAATTAAAAAATCTACTGTGGTCCGAGAGTGCTCACCATGGCGCAATTAGATTCTGTCAGTTAGAAAAAAATAGTCCGGAAAATTAGCGGTCAGAGATCCTTAATTACTCATTTTTTTCTTTTTATTTTCTCTTATGTTTACGATCTGTCAAATTTTTAATATTGAGTTTTCACCGGAAACTGATGGGTAAACATGATTGGTAAAGGTCAGCGTAACTCAAAAACGAAGAAAACTCAGAAAATTGACCAAGATATTTCGTTTAGATCGGCCAGAGTGGCGTCGAAATCGAACAACAGGAAGTAACTACTTCACTGAAGGGATTTTCTCTGGAATGACTTTAATATTCTACTTTAAAGAACTACTGGTATGAGAGAAGGCATTTGTTAATGAAATTCCATTTAATGTGGGTGAACAAGGAAGTGGAATAAATGTGTGGATGTGTAAGGTAAAGAAAGAAAGATGAGTGTGTGTGTCTGGGAGGGGGCTCTCACGGTAGGTTCTTAATTCTCTATACTCATTAGACTGATGGAGTTAGTTGATGAGCTCACTCGATCTTATTTGAGTGTGATTGGATACATTAAAACACACAATATGTGACTATTGTTTACGTGGCGTCCGTTTGCAGAACTCATATTGTTATTGTTTTTTTTCTTAGCTATTTCTACAATATCTATTATAGGAAATTTTTGTGGAACAATATATTCTTACAATTTTTTTTTTTTTTTATTTCGCGTCTTTGATATTCCGTAAGTGGACTATACGTCAACTAATCTTTTTAACAAATATCGTACCTCAGGGTTGCTTTGGGAATTAATTTGTAAGCAGCCTATAATAAAATAGACCGATACAGCTAAAATTCTTTCAAATAAGAACACTGTGTGCTTGAAGGTGCACTAGGATATTTTATAGGTCTTCTTTAAACTTTATATACCCCACTACATATATGTACGCCTATCACTTTTTATTAGAAATACTTTTCCAAGAAAATTCATTTTAGGGTAGTGGTGAGTTTAGGCCCTTCTTCTGAAGTTTCTTTTTCAGTATATTATATATTTCTATCGTCCATATAATTTTAATTAGAATTTAATGTATGGTAAAAATTCCGAGTTTGAATAGAATCGATTGACCTGCAATTTTGCTGATACTTTTTTTTTTTTTAAGTTTTCTGTGATTTTCTTAGTATACTAACTCACACGTAACATTTTATTTGAAACTTCTTTCCGACTAAATCGATCTAGATGGGTTCTGGGAGGTCATCACACTTCATTCAAAAGTTTCGTTATATTATAGTTCAGGTTATTGCAAGTGTATGTGTATAATGTTGAACACAATAAATATTTGGTAAAAATTCCAAGTTTGTGGGCAGTTTTGTCAATTGTAACTAAGTGAATTGTATTAAGAAAATGTTGTGCGAGTGTTTCACATAAATTTATTTGTTTAATGCACCAGTTCAATTGGGCCTCGTTCAGTGTAACCCAAACATTAAGCCCACTCTGTCCGGCTTAACGTAGCATAACGATAATGTAGGTGATGTTGTACGCACGATTACGCCATATCTGGCGGAACGTCGGCCAGATCTCCTGGCATCGTAAACATCGCGATTGTTGTCGATTAATAAACGCTTCGACTTCAACCCATAAATTACTCTATTAAAAAGACAATTTTTAAGTAAATTTTTTTGTCGATTAAACCGCAGACTCTTCATCATTTTATTGATGAGTTTTATATCTACACGGATATTAAGGTCCTTTTCCCAGGATTACATTTTTGGGTGTAGGCAAACCGCATGGAATTGTTAGTAAGAAATAAATATGTTATAATCAGGAGGAAGTCTTGCATCATTCTAATACTTTAAGAAATATATTGTTACATCACATTAAATGTATTTTTATATATTTATATCATGTATTTGGTAAATAAATAGATGTTTAACATTAAAATAATTACCTCTGTTGTGTTTCACCATCTGAACAAAATATTTCAAAAACATTACAGGAATTTCAAACTTAGGACGGATACTAAGGTTTCCAATCAAAATCCCGTAACCAGAAATTTAACTTTTTTTACTTTCTCTTACTCCTATTAAGAGGAAGTATTGTAATCGTGTCAGATTTTCAAATATCCGCTTTGAGATCCCCTGAGTCCAAAAGAGTGTTTTTTAGAAAATGGTCGGTGTGTATGTGAACAGCATAGCTCGAAAACGAAAAATCGTAGAAAGTTCAAATTTGATATTCCGTTTACATATCACCATGGGATCTGACAGCTGGTCATCTGTCAAAATTTCTCAACCGGAAGTACCACTTTACTAGTTTTTTTTTTTTTACATTTTTGCGATTTTCTCAAAAATGGTTCCGACGATTTTCTTGAAGCATGCCATATCAAGTACACATACAAAGAGCTACAACTTTTAGTTGAAACAATTATCCGGGAAAATTCATTTAAGGGCCTGGGGGGGGAGGTTAGGTTTTCCTCTGAAGTGCTATTTCAGTATATTATACAATTCTATCATCTAAATAATATTAATTACAATTAAACATGTTGTTGGAATTCCGAGTATGAAAAAATCGGATGATCGGAAGTGCGTTTTTACTGAAAATATTTTTCAGTTTTCTGGTATTTTCTCGAAAACGGCTACAACGATTTTCTTTAAAGTAGGTATGTATACTACACATATAAAGAGCTACAAATTTTAATTGAAACATTTCTCCTGATAATGTCATTTAACGGGGTTTTTGGGGGAGGGGTGGGGTTATGTTTTCCTCTAAAGTGCTATCTTGGTTTATTATACAATTCTACCATCCAAACAAAATTAATTAGAAATAAATATATTGCCAAAATTCCGAGTTTCAAGAAATTTAGTAAACCGGAAATGTGTTTTTACTGAACAGTTTTTTTTCAGATTTTGCGATGAACCTCCGACGATTTGATTAGATTCGTAACCCTAACTCTACCACTTTGTCACTCCTAATTTTGAAAACTGGAGTAAGAGAAAGTTGTGTGAGTGTTTCATACCAAATTTTTTTATGTGGGATTATGAGTAGGTAATAAAGGAGCGCTCTGGCCAAATAAACATGACGGCCAACAATGTTCTAACGTATCCCCTGGATCCAGGGGTAGGTGCGTAGGTGGGATGGGGTCATAACGGAGGGAGGGGTGGGAGATAGAGTGGGGGTGTTATGTTGTTTGTATTAATACAAATCTTTATGGTTGAACAAGAATAGCGTTCGTTCGCAGAACATTTAAATCGATTGTCCAGTTTTCGGTGGAGCTACAATCATATAAAAAATTTACCCGATTTGATAAACAGCTACAAAAAAATACACCGTACAATTGGTATGAAGCTATTTGAAGTAAATGCTGACAATGCAGCTTCTCTTTTAGCCGATGTATACTTTTATAAAGGTGGGCGAAAGGATAACCAAGATTTAAGGAAGGAGATCATGTGCGTATTTCCCAGAAGGAGAACTGTTTTTACAAGAGGTTACACACCCAGTTGGAGTGTTGAAATACTTAAAATAAAAAGTTGCTAGACAAACAATTCCATATACTTAATTGTTGAAAGGTACTTCCGAACAACCCATCTAGGGGGCATTTTATGCAGAGAAGTTGCAGAAAACTAAATAAATATAAAGATGTTTATCTTGTAGAAAAAATATGAAAACGTAAAAATAATAGATTATATGTAAAGTGGTTAGGTTTTTAGAAACCTTCATGGATTAAGTGTAATTGAAGTACTAAATTAAATACATGAAGTTGAATAAAACCATTTTTTTACGAAAGGTTTTTTTTTTTTTTTTTTTTTTTGTATTAATCTTCCTCTACATTTTTATAGTAATGGGTGACAGAGTATTTGGTTTACAGAGTTTTGACAAATAATTTAACTGATAATTGACTTCCTTAAAGAGGCTTTGAAGTTTGAAGTATTCATTTTTCAGAAGACTAATGTTGGCAAGTTGAAAAGAAAGAAGATCTTCGAGCCAAGTTGCTTTCCCATTGATAGACATCATCTTTTGCCCAGATTTAGTTAAAACTACGTTATAATTGTTAAGAATGATTGTAGTTTGATGAAGCTTTTTATTTCCAAAGAAATCATCGCAAGTCTGTTTACTAGATTCCAGAGCTGTCATCTACGTTCAAATAAATTAAGACCATTTTTCTTGGTCTTCAAAGCTATGATTGGTTTCCACTTTCCTGAGAAATGCCGGTGATTATAAGTTTTGTAGTTATGTTTGTTGAGTGGAAAACTTGTAGTTAACAATAACCCTGTTTCACCCACCGCCATTTTCGATACAGTAATGACTATAAAAACCTATGCTCAAATCTTAAAAGCACCCCACCATCACTTTCAAGCACCTCCTTTAAATCATAATCAATTTGCCAAGCTAGATGCGCTATAGCAAAACACGCACACGTATCAGGACCAAACGCACTGTTTGTAATGTTTATTGGTTGCACTTTCCGTGTACTCATTAGCATATTCTTCCATTTTTAATAATTTCCTTTTCAAATTTATACATTTTTGCCCCCATACAAAATTTTGTACAGTGATACGGGCAATATGTGGTCAGCCATCCTCCACCAACGTGAGAACTTAAATGAAATAAATATAATTTTGCTAGGTAGTGGCCATTAACCATTGATCTCTGCAAAACAGGAACCCCTCCCCTCCCCATAATTGTTTTTGTTTTTTGACCTTCAAGATAAAACAAATTAAATTTCTAGATAAAGTGATAAAGATCCTGTCAAAACATGTACCATACCCCCATTCCACCTCCCACCGCAACCACTTCCCTATCCCTCGAACACATCATGATCCCATCCCCGCACCTACCCCCGGGCCCAGGGGATAAGTTAGAACATTGTTGGCCGCCATGTTTGTTTGGCCAGACCGCTCCTTTATTACCTACTTTTAATGGAGTGCGAGCTTCAAAGATCTATAGACCTATTGTACCGCCTAGGCGAGATCTCTTAGCCTACATATTCTTGTCATGTCTTCTTGTCCAAAACAATTGGGAAGATGCGAATAAAGTTTCTGTGGATGACAGCGTTGCTGTTATAGAAGTTCATTGGAGTCTGCTCCATCTCCTCACACAGAAGCTGCAAGAACCATAGCGTTTTTGTCCCACCAATAGCTCTTCAGATGTTCCATTTGCGTCTACACTGCCCACGGTGAGGAAAGCTGGTCAGCATACAAAGCTTACTTTTTCTCAGACCTCTTCTATGAATGTAACTGCCCCCCAGAAAAGTCTTAAGCTTGCCTCAGTTTCCCTGAGGGGGAAGCTTAAAAGAAATGTTCTCTTCTCTTGCTCCTCATTTCTAAGCTCTCCTTGGAGAGAGACTAGTCGCTTATCCCACAAGTGAAGGGGCATTTCTGAAACAACTTCCTTGCCATAGGATCGTAGCTATCCCATTTATCTTCTACAATATGCCCCGGGCACCACAGAGGAGTGTAACTCTTAATTTCTGCCTAGGTATTTCAAATTCATTATCGAGCTGATTACACACTAGCTCATTGCTTTAATGGCGGCATCACTATCGGTTAGGATCACAATCTACTGAGTGCAATAATTGCTATCGTGTCTGAACTTTGAAAGGCATTAATTTCTGCCTTAGAGGAAGTCGGAAAACTTGTCGAATGTCTCACAGTACTCAGTGCTAGGCCCGTACACTTCAGCCCCAGTGCCCTCATTTGTCATGAGACAATGCGACTTTATTCAATAGGTTTTTTTTTCAGTTTTTCATGATTTACTTGAAAATGGCTCCAATGATATTCTTTAAACTTGGACAATTAACTGCAAACATAAAGACATCACCTTTATTTCAATATTTTTTTCCCAGGAAATGATTACGAAGGGTTCTGGGGAGAGCTGCAATGTTCAACTTTCCACTAAAGTGCACTTCAGTACAATGTATGGTTGTGCCACCTGTATAATATTAAAATACATTAAAAACATTGCTAGAATTCCAATTTTGAAGAAAATCGGTGAAAGGAAGTGCAGCTTTACGGAGTGAGTTACTGAGTTTTTGGAATGTATTTGAAAAGGACTCCATCAATTTATCTTAAACCTGGAATGCTAACAACACAAATACAAAAGCCCTATCACTTTAATTTTGAATAACATGGAGCTATCCCCCACTCTTTCAGAAGCCACTTAACCCCTGATAAATAGAACTTGTGGAAAGCCTGACGGAAAATCCCGCACTGGAAACTCACAGAGTCCCAACTTTTAGGATACTAAGTAGGAAAAAAAGGTAGTCAGGGCGCCCAGTTTCCCGGCAAATTAAAAATAAAATAAATAAACTTTTGGCTAACTATACAATATATATATATATATTATATTTCTGACAAAAAAATTAAAAATTATGCTCACAAGAGCGGTTTACGCTAACATTTGCCATTTTTAATTATTACACTTTTAATATCACAATGTAAAAAATTACGCATCATTTTGCAATTTGTTTTGAATTTTCAAAGAAAACATAATTTTTTGGATTAAAATTGAAATTTGGTGAAGAATCGTTGGAAACTAATTAAAATAAATAAAAGGGTTCTGCATACTGCATGATTTCTTGTATTCATTACCTGCATGATTGTCATGAAGATGATTTAGGATAAACTGAGACAAAGAGTGTATATGATCTCTTCTTGAAGGGGGCCGAAGCTTCAAGGTGCTTTGTACTAAAAACCTCCAAGGCCCAACTGTGACCCTTACGCTGCAAGGAGGTCATTGCTCTAAGTGGGTTAGCGTTGCATTCGAGTGGAAAAAAAGATTACAAGATCTATTTTTGGAAGAAGCCTTACTCGTTGAAGCCCATAAAAAAAAGGCGGAATATTTTTTATTCTTCCACCATGTCAGTACCTATTCCGTTTCCACCGTCAAAAATAAACTGTGTCTCAGGTTTCAAGTTAATGTTCTCCGATCAACGCAATCCATTTTTCCACCAACACAGCAGATATAAGTAGATCAGTAAACCAACAGCTTTCAAGATCCACACTACCGGCTTCAAAAAATAATTAAAAAAAAAAAAAACTAAAACAACATACAAAAATACTTGTTGGAGTTTCCAGCAAATATCATGCTTCATGATCAATTAATTCAACTGTTAAAAAAACAAAAACAAAAAAAGACAAGCAAAAAACATGGCTTCACCAATATAAAAAACAAAATGGTTTCCAAGATGGACGCCATAATTTTTTTTTATTAACACATTCCAAAGGTTTCAAACACAAATTTTTATTGCTTGAAACTGGCCAGCAGTTTCGATAGAATTGCATTTTCAAAGAAGGTAACTTCACGTATGTAAAACAGTAAAACATATTTCTAAGCATGAAATGGTGGGAAGGAAGTAGGACTTCGAAATGCTAAATATGGGGACCGCTTGCTCAGTCAGTCGTTGGTAAAAATGCCATCACCAAACTGATGAAAGGCAGGTGGTGTATTATACGGACAGTGAAACGTCATCACATTTAAAGCTTCGCCTTAGGACGTAGGGCTTCAAGTGCACAAGCTTCTTTAAACAGAGCCAATGATGTGCCTTCAATATTAGCAGTGAAACGTTTATCAGTCTTGGAGACTTTAACAAGGGTTATGGAAATGTAGGATATGGTTTGAAATCCACAAGCTTTGGGCTTTGGGTTTTGTCCATAAGATTCATCAATTAGAGCCAAAGATGTGCCTTTAATATTACCAGTGAAACGTTACGTGACTTGGAGACTTTAACAAGGGCTATGGAAATGTTGACTTGGTTAAATGGGTAATATGGTTTGAAGTCCACAAGCTTTTGTAATCATGCCTACAAGTTTCTTCAATGGACTTATCTTTATTCTTGAATCATCACCACACATGGCCCTCTAAATCTTTTAAAGGCTGTCATCATCTTTTTCCCCATACGAGAACTAGAAATCTTTTCTATTTTGCGATATCTAACCAATGGACTAAAAAGGCTTTCAACTAAAGTCACGAAATCATCTAGGCAACAGACTAATTCAACAATGTGGTTTTATTTATGTATGGAGTGAAGGAAGGGAAGCTATCGGGGATATACCTGTGGGTTGTTCAAAATTGGATGACGCCAAACTGGATCTTGACCCTAGAGAACCACACATCCTCCTAGCTGCCAAGCAAAATCCCCTTTATTCAACAGATACCGCGGTGTTACCCCATAAAAATGACTCAGCCAAAAAAAAAACTTTGGAATGTGTTAATTTACATTTACAAAAAAATATTATACAAAAAAAAATGAAAATTAATAATTTAAATTAATAGAAATGAAAAATTCTACATTCTACAATTTTTAGAGAATAAAGTAAAGTTATTTTAATTTTTAACAAACGGCGCTAATTTTTAAAAATTTATAATTAATATACAAAATATATACGTATAATAACATGCACAATATTATCGCCAGACATGCACAAAAACATGCAGGTCCAAAAATAACCTTCTATAGTAATTAGAAAGGTTACAAATTATGGTTTATATTAATACTTTTTTTTATCTAAAATTCTTTAAATGGCATTTAAAGGTGGTGTGCGAAACAAACAGCTGTTCGGTATGATTCATAGCATCCAGTTTGTACACAAAATAATTTGAATAATAATTTTATGTTCGAATATTGCTTAGTTATGCTTACTTATAGCAAGACTCGTCAATTTACAGACTTTTACAGAATCCTGGTCTGAATTTGACACTATTCAAATGTATGTTATGCTTTCAATGTATTACTATTGAAGTATCATGATCCAAAAAAATGATGCTGTAAAGGAAAATGAACTGTTTATACATGTTATTTTCCATGATAGCCTGCTCCATTTTGTGATCATCGGGCCATCATCAAAGATTTCTTGATAGAAAAGTGTGATAACACAGACTTGCACAGTGTTACAGATTTTGCTCTATGCAAGTCTGTGTGTTATCGAGACAACCTAATGATAGACGAACGCCCGAAATCGGTCGATGATAACAAAATGAATCAGCAGGCTATCCACGGAAAATATCTCTGATACATTACAAGCATCAAATCAAGATTTAACAAGCTTAGCGACATAGCAAGACTGAACGCAATCCCAGCTCAACTACTTTATGGCACACAAATCACACTACTAGGTGATTCCTTCGTAGCAACAAAAAAATTATTAGTGGATACCTGCACGTTTGCATCGTAATTAGCAACTAGGATACATAACGCTACACTCAACATACACCAGCTGGCATAACACACCAAGATTTTTTAACGACCTATCACCCAATAACTGCACTCACGCAACGACTCAGTTAAACCGCCACTCACTCACCCTATACGGGAGCACACGAATTATTTGAGAGAAACTGTAAGAATTTCATCCGGCCGGTTTCACTTCAAGGGAATCCTGTGGTAGTTACACCAGACAGACTAAACTTGCCACAAAATGACATCATCCACTGATAATGCAAACTACTGGGCACAAATACCCTTCCTAAACAACAACAGGACTCTATGACACACACAATGAAACAAACCAAAATTGTCACTACTTTCGCTAACCCCTTAGTAACCAACCAATCCTCTTCCGGGAGAGTATCAAACAGCTTAAAGATCGTGATAACCGTTATACTGGAGAGGGAGTAATTGCCGCAAGATATAACCTACCGCCCACAAGTGCAGATGTTCATTTTTCTACAATTATTGTAAAACATCAAATATTGCTAAAGAAAAGTGATAGGATACATAAATGCGCTGGTGATGTATTCACATGTTTTGTAAAGCTGTGAGAGCAGAAATTAACGTGAAACAGGCCTCCAATCTAACAACAATGTAAGAACAGTTATGCCAACTGTAACATGTAAAAAACAAAAACCTCAAATTGAACTTCTACGATAACACCACCCTAAAGGCCATTTGTTATTAATTTTTCAAATGGTATATTTCGCGCTAATTTATCTGATCATGCATAACACATGTTTTTGTAACACTGTCTCTTGCACGTCTTACGTATATATGTCTGAATTTTTTTTTATTATTTTTTTTTGGTTTTTTAAATTTTTTTTAAATATTTTTTGATAAATTTTAGGCAGTATTTACAACTTAATTTGAGCTTAATAAGTGACTGTTATAATTCCATATCTTGGGCTTCATCTTCGCTAAAATCTGACATTGAGGATTCGCTATCGGATGACACGGCCTGTTGCTCCTGTTCTCTTAACGCTTCTTCTGTTGCATATTTCCTGACATATTCTGAAACAGATGAGCTACACTTAGTTACAGCAGAACCTTTTAAAGTTACGCTTGTTGAGAAAGTATAAACCAAAAATTCCAGCGTGAAAAACACACACACACACACACTGGGCGAAATTCGCCGGGTTTGGTTTGGATACTCGTCGCTTTGTAGAAAAATGTTAACAGAATACCTGAACGACCTGTAAAGATTGGGTTGCGCTAGAAGGATATTGTAAAGCGGCGTACGCCCGTCGAGTATCGCTCTCTAGTTGAAATATTAACTACCTGAATCCTTTCTCAGTAAATAAAGAGAAATTGATTTATGTTATTTATTTTTACTTTTTGTTTAAAAGGAAAAAGAGAGAGAGGAAAAATATATACATACAAATACAATTAATTGTAATTTTTAAAGACAATTAATAAAAAATAGTAGAGTCAGGGTAAAAAATCAAATAAAATAACTTTAAATAAAAATATTTTTAAATTTTAATGTCAGATCAATATTTTGATTAAGAACAAAAAAATTTTCTATATCTCACTAATTATGCAACAAATCAAAAACTTTAATTTGTAATTGATAATTTCTTACAAAACAGACTCCACGGACGGTCATTGACAATGTTGTTGTCTTTATTACATTAGTTATTTATAAATTATTTTAGTTCATCATTATTTTGGTATTTTTATTTTCACAAAAGAGTGTATTGTGTTATTTTGAAATAAAGACTTCCTTCTTCTTCTTCACACACACACACACACACACACACACACACACACAAACTTTCTCTTTCTGCAATTTTTATAATAAAATTATAAAATTGATCTTTTAGGTTTCCTCGGGTATCTTTATGAAAAAAAAAACGTGAGTTTCCGGTTTTAAACTGCGTCAGTTGGTTTGGCTAAAAACCGACCCTTGAGAGTTTCATTGCAGTCCCGGATTTTTACAACCACTGACGCGTTTTTCAACCCGAAACTAACGTCATTTTTTCAATTATGAAAATTCACAAATTTTCTTTACACTTGCAAATTTTGATTCAGTGACCCTTACATTAATATACAGGTTGCGGCGCTACCTGTTGGTTAGCACCCATGTTAAGGTGGTCACTTGGATCTACCAGGGTCATCCGGAAAGTAAGGTTGTAAGATTTTAATGAAACTTACAGGGAATACAGTACAGATATTACATAATTTTTTCACATAATCGCTATTTACACTTCAATACATTTTGTCAACCGTTGGACGAGTTTTTTTATTCCTGTGTCCATAGAGGTCTCCACCCCCGCCACAGCTTTTAGCCGGTTCTCCCACTTCGATTTTCACTTCTTCGTCATCGTAAAGTGTTTTCCACTTTCGATAAAGTTCCTTCAATAAAGTGAAGAGATAAGTTGCTAGGTGCGAGATCGGGACTGTAAGGGGGGTGGTTTAAAACATTCCAACCAAATGAGGTCAACAACCCCTTGTATTGCACATACGGTGTGCGGACGAGCATTGTCATGAAAGAGACAGACTCCGTTCGTCAGCATCCCACGGATGTTTGTACGGCTCTGCAAGCATGCCACTAGTGGTATACAGATGGATCTAAGACCCTCAAGGGAACTAGGGCAGGGGTGTTTGGTCCTAGAATCAGATACTCTGAACCCATGCGTATGTTTCCCAGCATCTTCCGGGCGGAAATTTACGCTATTGGAAGGTGCGTTCAGTTCAACCTCGATAGGGGATATCGGAAACAGGAGATAGTTATCCTATCCGATTATAAGGCTGCCATTAATGCACTGAGTTCTTGTATCATCAGTTCTAAAATGGTTTGGGAATGCCTATGTAAGCTCAATCACCTACGCAGAAAAAACAAAGTTACCCTCTTCTGGGTGCCGGGGCATGTCGGCATGTCGGGTGGCCGACACCCTCGCAAAAGAAGGCGCTGCATTTTCTCTCTTGGGGCCAAAGCCGTTTTGCGGTATCAGCGACCAGGTATTCTTGGAAGAAATCAAGAAAGAGAAGGTGGCAAAAAGAGCTCGTCTCTTGAACACTCTCCCGGGACTGAGGCAGCCAAGGTCTGTCTGGGAAGTTATAACCAGGAACGGTAGAAGGCTGCATCAGTCTGAGCAAGAATAAAATCCGTATTCTTACGGGATTTCTTACGGAGTACTGCAGACTCAGGGGGCACCTGAGGAAGCTGGGCCTAGAAGATGATGGCACATGCACATTCTGTGGGGAGATGGAGAAAACTCCAATACATCTCCTCACCGACTGCGATGCCGTCATCCAAAGTAGATTCAAGAGCCTGGGTTATTACCAGGTTGGGGAGAAGGAAATACCCACCCTAGAACCCTCCAGGTTCCTGGGGTTCCTTAGGGATCTCAACCTGGACAGGGTGCTGTAGATGAGCAAGCTCACCTACGGCACCAGAAGGGGTACAATAGATCACTTGTGGTCGCAGTACACAAACCCTCAAAAAAAAAAATGGCGTTGCAAAGTTTCTTGAAAGTCTCACATTATCTTGCAGCGTTCTTGTTTCACCATTCTGCAAAAATTCGACAAGCAGAACCCCCTTTCTGCCCTAGAAAACTGACGCCATGATTATCTGAGCTGATTTCTTAGTTTTGAATTTTTCAGCTGAAGAAAACCACTGTATTGATTGTCGTTTGCTGTGTGGGTCAAGAAAAATACTAAATTAAATATGATACTGTCAGAGAAATAGTTTTACTTACCGTGTACTTTCTTTCTATATTCATCAGGTTTATGGAGGTACATAGCCGCTGCGTCCCCATTTAACGGGTCAATCGGATTGGGATACGTAAGTAATTGCGGTAGAAACGATTCAAATATATTCGATAGATCTGTAAAATAAAATAAATAATTACTTTAATATCAGTGATTGCAGTGCCAAAAACCATCGTGGCGATTGTAAATTCCCTAGGTGAGTTAGGAGCCAAGAAATACTGAAAGCGCTTGATCAATTACCAGATCGAGTGTGCTTATGTTACGAACTTCAACTGAGTTTGCTTATGTTACAAAGTAGATGGAAGAATCTGACAAAGGTTTGGGGGGCCTGGGCATGCGGGTTATCAGAGGGGAACGAAGTGGGGTAGGCTAGAGGCGTCAAAGCTGCTACACCCATTATTGGCTCTGAGCTTTTTTTATTCCTCAAATTGTCTAATTTAGATCATGCATAAAAAAGTACATTAGACCCTCTCCAGGCCCTGTGGATTAGATTATGCAAATATAGTCTATTCGGCCTTTCCTCACGAGGTAATCTTTCTAGGGGCAAAATCGCAGGGGAACATCGCCAGTAATGGTTCTGGTAGGCTTATCCGGAATCATTATTGGCTGAATAGGCAGATGTTTCTCTTGGGACCTAGTTGGCCCAAAGTGCCATAATAGATCCCTCGGAGTCGCATGATTAGATCCTACATAATCTACCCAGCTAATTTAATCTAATCTGATGAGCTAAGACTAAACCCAAATGGTAAGGAGCTATCTTGCTCTAAGAATGTTCCGCTAGTCTTGTTACCAGGACAAATGGAAATCTCAGAAAATATAGAGCTGGTTGCCAAATTAAGACCTCTCTGGCACTGGTCTTCGAGAAGTTTGGTTTATCTCTGAGTTTATCTCCCTCCAAGTTTCCAGACATGGATAACTTCACAGTATTCTCCCTAAGATGAATTCAGTGGACTGTCCCAGCAATCTAGAATAATGATTGGGGGTCTGAATTATGGTGGACAATAAGATGCTGTTATGACTTTCACAGAGACAAACCTTAGTATATATATATATATATGGCATGAGATATATAGTAATGTTCCCCTGGGATTTTGCCCCTAGAAAGATCACCTCTTGAGAAAAGGCCGAATAGACTTAGCTTTGATTATATTTGCCTAATCTAATACCATACACTTACTTGGACTATTATCGTTTAAGGAGAATATCTCTCAGTAATGAAGCTTAAGCCCCAGCAACCCCTTTAATAGGGTTATGAGCCTAAGGAAAGAAAAAATCCTTATTCATCTTAAGATGAATACTTAGGTGCTGCTTAGGTTTCTAGGGAGATCAGGGTTCCATAATGAGCTTTGAACAGAAGTGGTATCTATTCTAAAGAGTTTAAGCTGTTTTCCCTAACAAGGTTATTCTTCCAGTTTGTCCAGGACTGCTGTAAAGCAGGTTCGGGTCTGGTTTTCTAATCTACACTTGAGATACATGTGCCCAGAGGGGCACTGATACCACGGTATATAGTCCCTCACTGCCGACAAGTAATGAATCCAAAATTATTACTTGTGCAGTTCCTATTTGTAATAGAAATGAGTGTCGGAGAGAGAGTTTAGTATTGGAAATAAGTGACTGTCACTAGACAGGGGTCATCAACCTTTCAGTCTCTATCGCCCACTTTTTTTATCTCTGTTGGTGTTGAAAGTTCCTGACCGCCCACCGAATGCGCAGTAACTGAAGTTAGTGTAAATGCGTAGTAATACTCACAGGGAGGACTTGTAAAAACATATTTACTTACATCTTAAGTTTAAGTTGGTTTTCAAGCCGTCAGGCCTTAAAATTATACTATGTTTATACGGCAATGGCCAGAGGAGTTTTAAAGAAAAAAGAATTCTTTGTTACTCTACGTTTCAGGTACAATTAATGCCTTTCTTCAGAAGCTCTGCAAAATTTACTGGCGAAAACTGTAGTATAAAATAAAAAGTGCAGATTTATAACAAATGAAAGCAAAATTTACATTAAATAAATATTAACGGAACAGATTGAGCATAAGATATTAAAAACAAGAAATTATAACACAGAAGAACAGTATATTAAATAAAATGATATTGACGATAAGAGAACATAAAAAAAAATAAAGATAACTTTAGGGTAGGAGAGGAGTGGACGCTGAGATTGAAATAAAGAGAGAGTATTTTTTTTTTAATTTAAAAACTGTTAAAAGTTTAAAATAAACTGTTAGACACACGCCATTAATTTTTTGTTCCAAATTTGAAATTGCTGCGCCTCACTATAAACATTTTTCATATCCCTCCCACCTTCTACCAGTTTTTTTAATTTTAAAAAAAAATGAAAAATACCCTAAAGGTCCGAGCTATCTCGTTTTTACATTCTCTTACTCCTAGTAAGGAGGAAGTATTGTAATCGTGTCAAATTTTCGATATCGAGTTTTCAATGGAAATATTCGTTTTGAGGTCCCCTGAGTCCAAAAAAGTGGTTTTAAGAAAATGGTCTGTGTGTGTATGTGAACAGCATAGCTCGAAAAAGAAAAATCGTAGAAAGTTCAAACTTTATATTCCGTTCAGGTATCACCATGGGATCTGACAGCAGGTCACCTGTCAAAATTCCTCAACCGGAAGCACCACTTTACTAGTTTTTTTTACTTGTTTGCGATTTTTCAAAAAAGGCCCCAACGAATTTCTTGAAACTTGCCATATCAAGTACACATACAAAGAGCTACAACTTTTAGTTGAAACAATTATCCGGGAAAATTCATTTAAGGGCTGTTTCGGAGGACGGGTGGGGTTAGGTTTTCCTCTAAAGTGCTATATCAGTTTACCCATACAATTCTATCATCTAAATAATATTAATTATAATTAAATATGTTGTTGAAATTCCGAGTTTGAAAAATATCGGGTGACCAAAAGTGCGTTTTTACTGAAATTTATTTTTCAGTTTTTTGGTATTTTTTCGAAAATGGCTCGAACGATGTGAAACATTTCTCCTGACAATGTTACTTACGGGCTCTTCTGAGGGAGGGGTGGGGTTAGGTTTTTTCTAAAGTGCTATCTTAGTTGATTATTCAATTCTACCATCCAAAATAAATTAATTAGAAATAAATAGCTGGCCAAACTTCCGAGTTTCAAGAAAATTAGTACACCGGAAGTGCGCTTTTACTAAAAAGTTCTTCAGTTTTCGACGAACACCGACGAATTTCATTATATGTGGTTCACTAACTATAAAATTTGTCAATTTCAATTTTCAAAATTGAATTAAGAGTAAGTTGTGTGAGTGTTTCACACCAGATTTTTTTTATTTTCTCTTACTGTTAATACCATTTCATTTAATTAACTGTCACTGCTGTGTTATAATTTCTTGTTTTTAATATCTAATGCTTGATCTGTTCCATTAATATTTATTTAATTTAAATTTTCCTTTGATTTGATGCATCTTTTCTTTTGAAGCACCTTTTCTCAACTACAATCCTGTACAGTAATGTACCTTTTCTCTAATAAATTTTGCAGAGCTCCTGAAGAAGAGCACCAATGGTGCCCGAAACCTAGAGCAACAAAGAATTCTTTTTTTCTTTAAAAACTCCTCTAGCCATTGCCATATAAACATTGACACTTTAAATTTAATGAATTTCTACCAAACTATATCGCAGAAGTTGTTCCATTTTAACATACGAAATTTAAAATTTTAATGATATTACTTGTAATAGATTTTTTTTTTTTTGCGACGATTGCCCATTTTATCAACTCGGTGCAAGTGATGGATGGCTTTCACACAACTCTAATCACTGCAGATATATGGGGGAATAACATGGCCCTAATGAAAGCTAGAATCGACCACCAGGTAGGGACCAGGTAGACCACCATTGCTAGACTAAGGTAACCGCCACAATGTTATGTGGAACTTCTCTTCCAAGCTTCTGCAAGGATCTCCTTCCTTTCCATTATCCCAAATTTATATGCCGTCAAACTCAACCAGGGCCACAAGACATGCCTCTAGCACCTATTTTAATGGGCGATATCGCCTAAATATCTCCCCCAACATTATCAACTGCTTGTGATTTCCAATAATAATGCAAAACAAAAAACTTTTACTTACCATATAGCGCTGTCCAAGCTTGGTTAATTACATCTAAACAAACAGTACCGGATACCTCGTCAATGTTAGGATGGTATACTTTATTCATAAAACCAATCGATGGCGATTTAAATGGATAATGTTCTGGTAAATGGACACGCACTTTCCATATCCCACCTTCATATGGTGCTGCGAACAGATAATTTGGCATTACAATTATTGGAGAAAAGCAAAAAAAATAAGCTGCATCTATAGGTAAAACAAAAAAGCTGACATATTCCATGGTTTGGAATGTGAGAATAATAAGATTATTTGGAGATTAGAGTATAATAAGCTAAAACTTGAAGCTATAAGATCAATAAGCTAACTTGGATATGAGGACGATATGATTATCTGAAGCTTAAAAACAATAACCTAACTTAGTGCTAGAGGAACGATAAGCTAACTTGCAGCTCTAAGAATATAAATAAAAAAAATTTACTTACTGCCACGAGGTCCATAAAATTTGACACAAAATTCATTAAGTCCTCCCAGGATGGTTACCTCATGCTTACTTTCAATCCTGTATTTAAATTCGTACATTTATTAAGGAAAAACATAACACTGAAGGACTCTTTAATACTTGTTCTAGCTAACACTGACAGTTGAACTTTGCTCAGCCCTAAGTATTGAAGAAACTCATCTTAGGAATCTCTGAAGAAGCTTAACTACTATGTACTGAGCATTTCACAACTGCTCAGTTACACTACTTAAATTCCAATTAACGAACGCTCTCCTATTTCACCAAAAAAAACTTTGAACTATGACAAAATAGTATTCTTCAAATCATGGTATTAATTCCAGAATGGTCATTTATTAATAGTAAAGGATACAACTTTATTACGTCTGTGTCCATACGACGTTTGCCAGCACTTGGTGAAGACATGTCCTCAGATTTTGGAAATTTATTGTTTTAATATTTTTATCAATTATTTCTTTTCTTTTTTGTAAGTTATAAAATTCACTCACTTCAATGTTTATTACATAAATAAATTAAATTTGAAAAAAACTAAAAATAAATTAAATTATCAAATGAATAAATAAAGCTATATAGAAAGATGTTGCAGTATTTTGTAAATGTAAGTGATAAATTTTGTGTTTGTTTGAGTGGTAAACCTTGTTCAAACTCCGAACAATGGGAAATCACAAAACAACTGATTTTACCATTATAAACACAACAAAATTTACTTCAACTACAATACTGAACAGTGTCAGCAACATAGTACATTATGAAATTTCCATCATTGAATGTAATTTCATGTGTGGGGGGGCCTTCTAAAAAAAAAAAAAAATCGCTGCGATCTGTTTCCAGAAGAAGACTATAAACATAATTGCAATGTTTCACGTTTACCAAAAAAGATATTAATTTTTGACCGATTCCAAAAATACCCCCCCCCCCATTTGAAAATAATTGTCATTGATAAATAATCAGTAGAACATACAGTCATATTTATTTGAACAAATTTTGCCAGGTAAATTGATTTTATGGGGATTCTAGGGATTATGAATTTGGGGGCTTCCTTCAAATCTAACTCACTATAATGTAGGTACAATAAGAATATCTGCTGGGATTTAATCATCGGCTCTCCCAACCAAAAATGACACAAAAAATTCAAATTTTGTACTGTTGGTATTTTAGCTGTATTTGTCCCTATGTTTGTGATATTTTAGATTTAGATTTCGAATAAATACGGTATGCGCCTGTCTTTTTTTTGGTCGGGGGCTGCTCCTTTGAGAAACCAAACATTCTTATTTATTCTCTGTCCTGAGATGGAACATTTTCTAGTGGAGGTAAACCCTTGGGTGTGTACTGTGGTACGAGTGCATGGTATAATGTGGGTGTGGTAACGCCCAAATGCCTGCAAGCAACAGACATACTCTGCGAATGTGGAGAAATCACCAAGGATGCAGATTCAACTTCCTACTATCAAAGGAGAAAATGAAGAAATTCCACCCGGGACACTTAAAATCTCGGACCGTTGAGTTTATCATGACTAACTTGGCCGACGACTTGGGAGGCTGGTTCCTTTAATAATCTGCTTGCTACTGCACTTTTATTTCTACTGCTATTTATTTGTACTTTATATAGTGGAGACCATGAGGAGGCATATTCAAGGTGGCCTTCTTACCAACCTGCAATACAGGAGTGTCAGAGTGTACATATTTTTGAAGGATTGGATGTTACCAGTGATGGTATCCCAAATTTCCAAAAACCTGTTCTCTAACGGCATGTAATATTTTAGAACCTATTCTGTTTATTTTTCTTCTCTCTAAGAATGGAAGCAAACCACTTTTTGGTTTCGTGACCTCTTTCGCACCTACAAATTTTTACCACTTCTCGAAATTTTGCATGACCCCCCCCCCTTACACATACACACAGAAAATTTGGTGTGTATGACACCCCCCCCCCACCACCACCACCACAGAACATATGCGCACTACGATGTACTTTATAATTTTCGACTTGTGGGATCAAAAAAAATTAAACCATTTTTATAATTGAAACAAGAGAAAGTAAACAGAACTTATTTATTTGGCAAGATATTTCTATATTGACATTCTATTCTTATCATATCTCTCTTCATCAGCTGTGTTGTGATTTCTTGGCCACATTCGAGCTGAGTCACTGCAGTCCCAACGATCCAGTCGAAGTCCTATCGAATTTATTACTAGAACATTTGCCAGATTTTTACTCGAGGCGATTTCTTTTGTCCCAATAAATTTTGTTCATTACAGAAAACCGTGTTTCAGCCTCTCGGAACTTACAGCAATAATTCTTAATCACTCAAATTTCATTGCGCATGTCTTCTATCGTAATGCTATTCTAGGAAAAGCACTGAAGTCAACATGTTAAAAAAAGCTCATTGTTACGTGAGTTACAACCAACTAAATGCAAAATAATGTTCAGCATCTTCAATATTTTTAAACAACCTTTATCATCTCAGCCAAAATTAAGGAAAGGAAAATCGATTTTTTCAAATATAAAATTTTGGTAACACATTAAATTCTTATCAATATTATGTAAATGATAGATTTATATGACACATTGGAATGGAACTTTAGAGGAAAGCCTACCGTCACCCCTCCCTTTGAAATGAAAATTGTTTCAAAGAAATTTGTAGCTCATTGTGTGAATAGTTGGATATACCACGTTTAAAGAAAATCGTTGGAGCCATTGGAAAAAAATCGCAAAAAAAACTGAAAAATCTAAGTAAAATGGTACTTGCGGTTTTGACCAAAACACCAAATTTCTAAAAACCAATGTTTTCAGGGCCCAAAACATATATTTGCAATGGAAACTGAACTTGATGAATTTGGCACATCGCAATACTTGCTCTTACAGGTGTAAATGAAAGTAGAAATCAAACTATCGAGATGAATTATGGGAATTGCAACGAGTGCTGTCCTAAGAGGAGGCCCCCTTTTTGAAAATTTTAAAAAAACTTTTTATTTTTATAAACTTAAAAATTTGTTTACTTTGTTACTATTTATTAAATAAAAATATTAAATTTTGTATTTTTTATTTATAAAAGTTGAAACGAGAATGAAGGTAAATTTGGTGGACATTGCGTTGGCCACATTGTATTATGGGACTAAGATTGCTGTTAGCCTTACAATCGAGTTATAAAATTTTGTATTTCTAGATTATATTTCTATGTTGGTCAATTGTTTTTGTAAGTTTTTTAGTAAGAAATAATTGCGGAAGAATATTATTTTTATAAAACTACTTTTTAATTTTTTTTTAAATAATTTTGTTTTGTTTTTGTTTTTTGTTTTTGTTTTTAGAAATTTCGGAGTATATTTCAAAGAGTGAGGTTCAGTGTGGTGTGTTTTTTCTTCGTATAACTTGGACCTGTTTTCAAGAACTTTGACTTAAGTTTTTAAGAATTTAGTTTGTTTTTTCATTCTTATACACTTACAACATTTTTTAAAAAATAATATCAATTGAAAAATCAGAATAAAGGAAGATGGGTGACGAAAGTAATCCAACAACGTTATACGTTGGCAATTTAGATCACACGGTATCTGAAGAACTTTTATGTGCGCTATTTTCCCAAATTGGCCAAGTAAAAGGTTGTAAAGTTATTAGAGAACCAGGTAACGATCCATATGCTTTCGTCGATTTTACAAATCACCAGGGTGCAGCTACAGCTCTAGCCGCTATGAATAAACGTGTATTTCTGGAAAAAGAAATGAAAGTAAATTGGGCAACATCACCGGGTAATCAACCAAAATTGGATACTAGTAATCATCATCATATATTTGTTGGAGATCTTAGTCCGGAGATTGAGACACAAGCTTTACGAGATGCTTTTGCACCCTTTGGCGAGATATCAAATTGTAGAATTGTTAGAGATCCGCAGACATTAAAATCAAAAGGTTATGCTTTTGTGTCGTTTGTTAAAAAAGCAGAAGCTGAGAATGCTATACTGGCTATGAATGGGCAGTGGCTGGGCAGTAGGAGTATTAGAACGAATTGGTCAACTAGGAAGCCGCCTCCTCCGAGAGACAGTAGGGGAAGGCAGAACAACGCAAAAGCCCCCACTTTTGATGAAGTCTATAACCAGTCTAGCCCAACGAATTGCACAGTCTACTGCGGTGGTTTTATCAATGGTATTAATGATGAACTGATGCAGAAGGTTTTCTCGCCATTTGGTACTATACAAGACATAAGATGTTTCAAAGATAAAGGGTATGCTTTTATAAAATTTACTACCAAGGAGGCAGCAACTCACGCCATAGAATCTGTACACAATACTGAGATTAACGGTCAAATAGTCAAGTGTTTTTGGGGCAAAGAGTCCGTCGATCCAAATACAACAAATTTAAACAACACAGCCAACGCAAACCACCAGGTATCCGGTGCAACCGCCCAATGGCCTTACATGTACGGTAATATGGGCTACTGGTACCCACAGAGTTACACAACACCCACGGCTGCAGCACACATGCAACAACAGTATCTGCAAGGTATGCAGTATCCAGGCTACGGCCAGTTCACTAACTATGCTGTAGCAGCGGCAGCAGTAGCCGGTGGACAGAACTATGTCAACCGGATGGGTGCGGCAGCTGCTGCTGCGGCGGCAGCGGCTGGAGGTGGTGGTGGAGGAGGTGCGGGCGGGGGTGCCATGCAACAGATGGCGGGCACCACAACAACACCCCCGGGCAGCTCGCAGAACCCGGCGGCTGCAGCGGCCGCGGCCAATGCATTGGCCAATGCTTGGGCAACTTCTACCAATACACCGCCTGCATTATCTACTAACAGTGCAACAGCCGGACAACAGATGCAACAGACCAGCACAATGCAACCGCAGACAAACATGATGGCCGCCTATGCAATGCAGCAGTATCACACACAATGATCTTATTCACCAACCAACAATACTACATAAATTAATTAAAGAAATTTCATTTTTCTTTTTGTAAATAATTTTCAAAAAGTCAGAAGGTAATACAGTTTTGTTTGTTTCACAGTACTTATAGCAGTGTTGGGCAAATTTATTCAGAATATCAAAATTATTCACAGTATTCCAATAATTTATTCACAATATATATATTTGGGTTTAATTAGTTTTATTCAGTTAATATTTTTTCCGAGTTGGATCCTTTGTATTTTCTAATTTCCTCAACATTTATTCAGTTTAAACACATGAAATATCAACCTTTCAAGTTGCGTGGCAAAACTCTAAGGTGTTCAGCCTGCCACACCTCATTGTCCTGCATGTCCAGTTTTTGTTATGAATAATTATGAAACACCTTTTTGTTTGCACAGTTCTAGATGGTTTGTGTATTATAGAGCCAGAGTATTAGGTCATCCAGAGTGTTCCTGTCTTCAGTCTGCAGTACCGCCTCCTATGGTTGAACGAGAGAATCCGTCTGTGGGGCTGAGTCTGGTTTCAGAGTCCTAGAGATCCATAAAATGGTTCTCATGATGTCCATATGGCTAAATTGTCGGCGACTGGCCTGTCTTGTTGGCGGTTGCAGTTAGATGCCCAAATAGCAGGTGTCTAGGGGTAGTTTTCAAGTAAGAGTCTAGTCCAAATTATTTAAAATGTCTTTTTCAGGAGTCTGCAATGCCTTTACTCGCCCCAGTGTGAGGAAAATCTTACCGAGGGGAATTTAAGCCGGAGGAAGATTTTCCAATTAATGATGTCTCGAAATCATTCCCGCGTCATGGGTCCCCCAGCAAGTTATCTTAGACTGGCTTCGAAGATGCTGCATCTTTCATTAGCCAGATTATCGGCCATCTCCCCCCTTCCACAACAGCATGCCCTGACACCCAAGATGAGGGTAACTCTCATTTTTCGGTACGCCATGACTTCGGCAGTTCAACCATTCTACGTGGCGCTTCCCAGTATAAAAAGGCTGCGCTGGCAACTGATGTTCGTTTAGTAGGATATCCAGGGAGCAAGTGAGAACAACCTTGAACCCGAACAAACTGCTTGGCCTACCCAAAGTAATTCTGTTATTGCCGGCCCAGATCGTTGAGTTGGCCTCAACGTATTTACTATCGGGCACGATCACTTGATTTCAGTTATTTATTTCGAGTTTTAATAACAGAATATATCTTGCGAATGCGTGAATTTCTGTAACCTGTATCCTTGATCCTTACATTTCAGCCCCAGTCTCCTCAGGGGTCCTCGAACCGTCCATGATGCATCTGTAGCGGAGTCCCAGAAGGGCTTCCCCTAATAGTAATCTCTCACTCCCTGGTGCCAATACAGTCTTCCCTTCCAGTTCCCCCTCCTTCGCTATCCTAAGGATACAATCCTCATCGTAAACACCACACTGTCACTATTTTCTGTGAGAATGTGTTTGTTTGTGTGGCCATGTGACCCAGGCTGCTTCATCCGCATCCAGACCCATTGTGCCCTGATCGACATCCACAAGTTACTATCCGGTGTAAGAAAAAAGAGTGTCATTACTTTCAAGTACGATCTAGACATTGCAGCTTTCATGATGAGTTTTGAGTTCCGATTCTCAATCAAATGCGGGACCCATAGTCGCAGCTTGTTTATACTTCAAATTGCCTGGTAGATGCCTTGGGGAAACTGTCACAGTACCAGCTGATAAAACTTCTCTTTTCCGTCGCCTGATGAGCATCTGCTTCAACCTAGGTAACAATGTGAACTGTAAAGTCAAACTGGCATTTGATAAAGTTATTATCCTCTATAATTCTATATCTAGGCAAACCCATGGGGTTGGCAAGCTTAAAATATAGCCAACCCATCTTGGAATAAAATATATTCTTTTGTGCTGAGAAAAAAGGGGTCCGAGGGCAGAGCCACTCCTAGGGCTGGCGTATTTTTGTTTGCTAATTCTTGTAAGATTTACCGATTTGTCAGAATTATGTAAAGTATCACGGAGATTTCAAGTGGGCAAACTTGTATTTCCTTAATATTTCTCCATGATTTCATTCAATTTTTAGGGGTTTGAAGTTTCAAGATAATTTGAACATTTATAATATAGATTAGAGGGCCCCTTGGCATTGTCATCACTGTTGCCTTTTCGTTGGGCAGGATCAACCTTACGCGATCCTATGTTCCCCATGTTTCTAGTCCAGAGAAATCAAAACATACTGGGTCTAGAACAAAAATCTAGATCCTAGATTTCGCCCAAGACCCATCAAACATACATAGACCAAAAAAAAGTTCCAAGAAACCTAATTTCCCCAAAAAGTCCAAGTAGTCTTAGAATGAATTGAGTGCAGAATACTAAGGTCTTCAGTTTGGGGTTGTATCTGTCAGTGGTTTGGTATAAACCAGGATGTTTTGCCTTGATATTATAATAGACTTCCATCAGGGTAGTTCTTGATTTTATTAGTATAGACCACAGGAATATGGTTCTTTGTTATAAGAGTTTCTGACATACCTATAACAAAACGTGTATGATACAACTTAGTCCTGGAAGGCAATTATGTCTAGCAATTGGCCAGAATTTTCGCACCTTAAGTGGAACGGCATCTTTTTTTCTGTCTTGAACGATTTCAGGAAATGGCACAAAATGGCAATAAATTCCAAAAGCAATGGTATCTTTGCTTCTGTGGATATGGTTGTGTTGGAAGCGAAGAGCATCACAACCCAGTATTTATTAGTAATTCTATGCAACGGAGATCTTGAAAAATCATTAGGACAAATCTAGTGGCGGTCTCGTTTCTCCAAAAGGATCGATTGGCAGACTGTTCTTTTAGGTTTGAATTGGCACCGCTACAAGTCAAAGGGTGTGCCCAATTTAGCGCCAAAGGTCAGTTCTTTATGGATTGACTGAGGCTATACCTGGACACCCAAACCATAGGGATATAGTTCTTTGGGACCATAAGGATGTCTTCAAACAAAAATCAAAGGTTCAATGTTCACCATAGATGGACTATGATGATCCTAAGAACGGAAACAAAATTATTCAATTAAAAAAATTTCTAGAATAAAAAGCTATTCAAAGCAAAATGTTACTAAATTAAAGGCTTTTTTTTTTTAAATTTTTTAATGAATAAACTTACTGATGGGGTGTGAAGAGTTGTCTAGAGATATCCACACTCTGAGACAAACAAAACCAAAATTATTTTATTTGCTCCAATAAACGTTAGCATTGAATAATGAATAATTCATACTTATTTATGAAACATGAATAAAAAAAAAATTATTGGAATTAATGCCCATCACTGACTTATAGGTAGCATTCACCCCTGCAGCTTTGTGGCTCTGCTATCTTCATTTTATTCTTTTTTAAACTTTTTTAAAAAAGTTGGCTTAATTGGCAAAATTTTAATGTCTTTCTCTTGCAGCAGTCTTTGACAATCTCTAGTCAAATTTTTAGATCTCTAGGTTTTTCTAGGATTAATCTTCGTGATTCTTAACTAAGAAACCTCTTGGATTGTCTCCTCCAGATTATCTCGGAATGAAGCCAGAAGCCATTTTGTGTCAGTTCAGAGCTATAGATGGAGCTGTATGGAATTTGAGATAATTAGAAGAAGATTGAGAAAGATCCCATAATCGGCATGTAGTGTGTGCGCTTTGCTGTCGCGACATTGGTTTGTTATAAACCGGAAATTCGTTCCGCCATATATTGCTGTAAAGGATTCTTGCTGGGATTCTTGTTGGTTTGATGAGTGAGACCCAATCATTGTTGCGTCTGTAATTTATCTAAACAACAACTACCCTGGAAGAAGTCATATTGCAATGTATAGGCTGGGAAAGCTTGTGAAAGGTGCGAAAATGGTGGGATCCATCGTTAGAAAATTGAAACAAGATGCCCAGGAACAATACACCCAAGCCAGGTTTCTTTTTAGTTCATTCATCCCAAAAAAAAAGTTCAGTACGCCAGAGCCATTAAAATGACCCTCCAGCTTAGTGTACTTTGTCCCTCCGCCCTCTGTAGTGATTAAAACTACTGCAGTTATTTAGTCGGCCATCTTTTTTTTTCTATGACCATACAAGCAGTACGGCAATGAATTCCTCCAAAACTCACGGTCGAAGATCAATAAAAGCCATCGAATCCACAATGAAGAAAATAGCGATAGTATTTTCTATTGGTTTTCTCTCTTGGAAGATTGTTGTGATGTCCCTAGAGACTGACGACGTTCCACTAGGGGAAGAACCTCTGGTTCTTTTATAGGTCCTGCATGTGGAAACAGATGAGAATAACAGGTTGAACTACATAAAGTGGCCCATCAAGTAGCCCTACAACACGCCTCTGAAGACTTCCTTGAACAGGAACAGCAAAAAATTTCTGATCTTATTCCTGTTGCTTGTTGAAATGATTAATATAATTATACCATAGCATTAGCTTCCTGTGGGACTATATAACAGAGAGCCGGTATCTCTTTGAACTTTCCAACCTTCAAATCTCATCTCCAAAGCCCCTATAAGGCGACTTTGATCAGTTTGTTTTTAGGCTCAGGATCTTTTCCAGTTCAGCAATCCTCTTAAGCCATCTGCAAATTCCAAGGTTGCAAATGCTATTTTACTAGCTCCAACTTTCAATCTCCATATTTTGGCATAACCCAGGTTGATACCTCGTCCATAGTTTTGTATGTAAAATTGTAATGGACGTTTTGCTCTACCGTGAGTTCTTGCAGGATAATGGTTGGCTTGGTTCCAGACCAGCTCTGCCAAGAATCGCAGTGGATGGCTACAAAACAAAACAACATGAGGGGCGGGGGCATAACTTTCTCATTATACGTGAAGATTTTTAAGTGAGCGGGTCTTAATTTCCCCTCCCTTTTCTTCTCGCACATGATTGGCTGGAGCATGATGGAAGGTTAAGTCTGCTTACCATGCCTGTGCATATCGAAAAAAGTAGAATTGGAAGCAAGAGGAGGTATTGTTTACTTTACAACCATACGCTGTGATTCATAGTTTCAACTATCCACAGTTTATATACCAGAACAACTGACGCGGTCTCAAATCCGAAGAACCTCAGCTGTTTTGCGTGAAAATGGCCGCGGGATCCAGAAAATATAGAGGACTCTCAATATCTCCTTGATGCACCCGTTCGAATTAAAAGCTTCATTTTACTTTCCTCCTTCCCCGATTTCTTAAGTGATGTTCAGAACATATCCTAAGATACTTTTGTTAAACTCTTTACAGTCCACCAGTTTCAATTATTTAATAGACGGTCTTGTATAATGTCCACCAAGTCTAAAATCATATCGTTCGCTTTTCTAGTTAGTTAATCGATCCTAGGAATCCCAATCCTTAAGCAATTGCTTTTGTTTTTATGCCAAGGCATTTCGATTGTTTTTGCATCGTTATAGCCTGTTGATTTTTACCCCATAGTTAACATTTCTTCTTTTCCAATTGGCTTGCCCTTTCATTGTTGCAATTCTATCGGTCTCATGGCCACTTTATTCCTGATCTTCTTCTGTGTTTGGCTTGTGTCTCTCTCCTGCTAGGGTTCATAAATTTCCTTCTCTCTCTCTCTCTCTCTCCGACGTAAACTTTCCAGAAATAGCTCTATCTTTTTCTTCATCTCCTCCTGTCCCATACTTACTCCAAAATCAACTACCTCCTCCCCCCAAAAAAAATCATCCAGGGAAACCTAGAATCATTGCTGCACGTTGAGCAAAAAAAAAAAAAAAAAAATAATAAAAAAGAAGCCAAAATAAAGCCAACTTTTTCCACTTAGATACCTTAAAAATATACAGTATGCTCGAAACTAAATCCAGTCCTTGCATGTCTGAAGAGCATGATTATGCACGAGCCAACAAGTTTTGTAAATATATATATATATTATATATTATTTTTATTTGAACAATTTTTGATCAGGGGTTACAGATTAACCAAAATATTTTAGTAAAATATCCAAATTTTAAATATTTGCCAATCCATAGCGGCAAAGAATTAAATTATTTTAAAATCTTTTAATTAATTTAAATGTTTAAATTTGAAATCTCCAGTTTTCAGCGAGATGAAATCATAAATCTGCTTAGCCAGTTTTATTTTCAATATTTTCAAGAAATGGTGGAAACCTCAACTCAACTTCCTAACCTTAATGAAAACAAGCGTTCCATAGACCTTAGAAACCTACAAGCACTTCATGTGGAAAAACGAATTTCCAAGATTTTTATTTTGACTTTTATGGAAATTTTCTAAGATGCCAGTTTTTTAAATGTCCTGGCATTTCCAAGTCCTTTCTCTAGGATTGATGTGAAACTCATTCCGTTAGATGTCCAGCTCATTGCTCAGCAATCCTGGACTTGGTTAGAATTTCTAGATATTTCCATTAAAGCCTTTAAGTCCAGTTTCGTTCTGGAAGCTTCTCCAGTCTTTTTCAAGTTTTGGAACAAGGATCATGGAAGTGCCTTCAGTCTGGAACTTCCCAAGTCTTCAACTAAATAAACTTCTCGCAACTTTAGAATTCCCCACACTATTTTCATCCTAAGTACGCTGAAGAACTTTGTGGAGCATATTTTGCTCGAAAATTTTTTCCTTAAATTTTAAGAAAGTTAATTAAAAGATTTTAAATTAACAAAGTTAACTATCACTTTGTCACAAAATGAGCCACAGTTTGTTTTTTAATTTTAATTATAAAAAAAAAAAATATATAGAATTTTTCGGCAAATGTTAAATTTGTTGCTTGGAACAGTTTCAATTTGTTACTAGCAACAAATTGATGGAAATTTAAAATGGCTCTTGAAATTTATTTTAATTAATGAATTTATTTTGATTTAATTTATAAGTAAGGACAGGTGTCAGGCGGATGCATTTATGTCATTTAAATACAAATTAAAGGTGACTTTTAACTTGTAAGAGTTGTTATCCTTAATACTTATTTTTCATAATAATTTGTAAATCCAATTTTGCTACCTTTATCTTTTTTAAATTAAGTCTCAGAAATATGGAAAGCCATCCAGACAAAACCTGCAGGCACCGGTTTAACTTTTTCAGGGGGCCCTTGTGAGTCCACCATACCCCGAGTAGGAAATCCAGTTATTTTTCTTACTTAGACCTCATACAAGCACCAGATCTTTTTTTGGAGGGGACCCCTAGAAGTGTCCCTCTGGAGTGTTTTAGTAACGCTTTTTTTTTTTTTTTTAGCTTCCTGCGCAGACTGGGTCAATAAATAAAAACAAAGGGGTCCAGGGGCCCTCTGAAGGGGTGTTGTTACTAAAATTGAAAAATTCATTCTTAAAAAAAAAAAAATTTAGCTGCTGACCCCATGAGCTCGGTGTTTTTAAAGGGCTTTGGCTGGATAGAATAATCACAATCTTATTTTCTTGTTCCTTGGGGGCGATATAGTGCACTGCGACCTTGAAAGACCTATATGCCATGATGAGGACACTCATAAATCTAAAGCAGCCCTTCCAATATATTTCTTGAGATTTCGCGACCTGGAATGGTTTCTGGAACGATATTAACCTTCTCCCAACATCCAGTATATACCCAAGTTTCTGAACCTTCTCTGGACAATAGCGTCGTAGTTCATCTTGAGGATTTCTGAGTATTCAGAATCCATCCATCCATCCATCTCCCCCACATAAGAATCTGCAGGCCTCAACTTCTTTAAGGGTCCTCTGAGTCTATAAGACCCCCGCCGGTGAGTAAACTTGTAACATAAGCAGCCCAGTTTTTGCTCAGACCTCTGATACGTGCCTCAGATCTTATTTTGTGGGTCCTAACACAAACCCGACACCGGTTTTTATAAAATCCAATTCATCGTTAATCTCGAATTCTCCAAGGCTATATAGAACAAGTTACAGTGCATCGACCATATAACCCTCCCCAAATTCTGATTTGGCTGTGACAATGTCCCCCCCAACACATGGTCTCACCTCTGTACACTATTAATTAATTATTAATAAGCCTTGGAAATTCGCTCCCAAAAAAATGTTTTTTCTTATGCAGCTTACATTACAAAATAGCAAAATTATGGATTATTCTAATCCACAGAATGTTGTCTTCCAGTAATCATTTTATTTCATTGTATTTTGTTCTTCGTATCTTAGTTCCGAATGTTTGTCTTTAATTAGCAATCATCAATATTATCATTGTAATTATTGGGAATATTTGGGGAGGGGGTTTTTGCCCATTCACGTTATGAAAGTAAAGGATCTAACGTTATCTGATGAAATTTTTGTATAATTATCTAGGCTGCATCTTCAGTTGCATGTTGCAGTAAAACTTAAGTTCGATCTAGCTTTGTAAGATATGAAATTGGTGTGGAACACAGCTACAAAAAATGAGCCCTAGGCTGTTGTGTTGAAAATTCTGTTGTATTTCCTAGCATAAACCACCCCGGGGATATTTAGAGAAGAGGCCCAATTATGCCGAAACTGCCAAGAAAACTCCAGGAGTTAAACGGGATTAGATTAGATTCTTTTGGGGTTGCTAGCAAGACTAGGCCACTGGGACCTGTGGGGTCTATTGTGGCACCACTCCATTCGTGTCTGTTTGTGGCCCACTTCTTGTTTGCGGAACTGACTTTGTGGCCCACAGCTAGTTGGAGTAATTGTGCAGTAAGCCTGGGCGAGTAGCTAACTTTTTCGCCTGCCTCATGCCTGGGGTTTTAACCCACCCCAGTGGGGTTACTAATCCTTTTATTACTAGATGCTAAATTGCTTGGCAAAACAATATTCTATTTTGGAACTCAGGGCATGCCAAGGAAAGTAGACTCAGGCCGCCAAGGGACCATTGTGCCGTCCCGGATCGAGTCCTTTCTGTTCAACAATTTCTACAAAGTGACTCATTTCTATGTCTCACTTGAAAAATGATTTTCATATTACCGTGGTAGACAGGATTCTAACGCCAAGGCTTTGTAAACAGAATCTCAACCAGCCTTAAGCTTTGGACTCCCGGCCCAAAAACATATCTACGCTTGAATCTAGGAAATATAATTTAAAAACTCACAGCCCAAATTTTCCGGCATAATCCTGAAAATCTCCACTTGTTTAATCCAAAAAACCTTTTTTCACAATTAACTTAATTTTACCAGATGAATTAACTGCAGCTAGCCACCGATGATGCACATTTAGTATACATTTATGTAATTTGTATTGTTTTGACTGCACATTCCAAAAATTTTTAAGCCTAATTCATGAATAAATGCATCCAAAAAAAAAAAAAATTGTATGAAATTTATTTTTATTACACAGAATTTTAAATTGTTTTAGGAACTACAAAATAAAGATTCGAGAAAATGTAAATAATTGAATTAAAACTGAAATTAATTAAAAATATTTAATTACATCCAACAGAATGTTAATGAGCCAATTAAATTAATAAAATTGAATTAAGATACAAGAGCAGAGAGTAAGTCAAATGTATTTCATGAAATTTATACTGTTATGTAATATTTGAAAAAATACACACAAAAAAATAATAAAAAATATAAATAATACAAATAACGTTTGTATATTTATTTTGCCCTGGTACCCCACCAGCAATTTATTAGAACTCACTCTACAGAATATTTTGCTACGACTGAGGACTTAAATACAAAATACAAATTTTTTAACATAACTTTTTATTGCAATATTTCACAATATTTCGAAACATAATAAATAATTTTGTCAATTTATTTTTAATTAGATCTAATTACCATATCTGTTGATTTATTTCATATTTTTTATTGCAAATACAATAAATGGATCGAAAAATGGTAAAATTATCAATGGGAGAAGCTTGGAGAGATTATACTGGTGAAATTCCTGCTTCTAAGACAACTGCTGCACAGATTTGCCGCCATCATGGAATTACTGAAAGAGGAAAAACCATTTATTTTTAATGTTTAAGTGGCCAGCCCTCAGGCAGAGAAACCTGGCACTTCAAGGTCTCTACCCACTACACCATACCATACTAGGAACGTAACCGTATCGATACAAGCAAACTAATATTCTTTGTATTGTATAGTATCAAACAATACCCACTAGACCGTTCCGTCACCGGCCAACACCGTAGCGTGCTAAGACCGTACCCTCAACAATTTGACGGAGAGAATATTTTGCAGGAATCTGCACGCTACCAAACCGGTGTGCGCGGACGGCCCACTGCTTCCTGTTGTAACCGCGTATGCTTCGCGTCGTTATCCCTGTCATGTTACAAAGCTTTGTTCTTTACTGAACACGAAAATGGATAATGTACAACAACCGACAGAACGGGAACCAAACAGTCGATACGGTTATCATTTGTGTTGTATACGGGATTAGAATACTGTTGATCCGTTGCAGTGGGCATAGATAGTGATTGGAGCGCTTGACACGTTCCTATTACGGTCCTAGTATGGCACGGCATAGTGGGCAGACACCTTCCTTAACATACACTTCTCCTCTACCTGCAATCCTTCACTTCGCACTAACCTCTAAGTGTCCTCAGTCTCCTAATTAGTAACCTAATTCACAGACAGCCTACAATCTAATCCTATTACCTCTTAATAGTTCTTAATGACAAGTTGGAGCTTTAAAATGTACTGAAATGAGAGATATTTTCCGTGATTGCCTGCTTCTATTTGTGATCATCGACCGGTTTCGGGCGTTCGCCCATCATCAGGATGTTTTTGTCAGAACAGTAACATAGACTTGCACAGAGCAAATTTAGTTGATACACTCAGTGTATCACTTGATACCATAAAATGAAGCAGGCTATCACGGAAAATATCTGTGATGCTTTCCAGCTTTGCGGATCCAACCACAACTACTGAAATAGCACTTTAATAGAAAGTTAACGCGGCCAGCTCTTCCCAGAAAACTAGGTTTCAAATAAAAGTGATAAGTCTATAAATTTCCATGAAGGGTTGGATGGAAGACCAGAGAACACTAGGACAGAGGCAGGCGAAACTCTTTATCAAGAAACATTGTCCCAAATTCAGCAGGGACCTACTGAACCATAGCCGAAATGTTAATAAGAATAATAGTAGCCAACTAACGGGGGCAGTGTAGGCTGAATAGGCACCATTACTAATTACAGAGGACGTTATGTGCCGATTCTGTAAGGCTGAGAAAGAAACCCTGGACACACACTCTTTGTGGGTGGGCGGCCTGTTGAGAATTAGGTTTCTTCGGTTGGGATCAAACAATCCCGAAGCCATGAACTTCATGCCGCTTTCAGCTATGCTAGGCATGCTTAAAAGGGCGAAGCTGGAAGACGTGCTTAGGAAGAATGAGGCTTAGCCACTTGGTTGCTAATCTATCTATCACATTACCATTATCATATCACATTATTTATTACTCAGATTGTATTAAATTTCTCTTTTTGACGCAAAAGTAATGTTAAAGCAGAGATGGTGATGAGAAAGTCAGTCGGGTGCCTGGTGGCATACCCCTCAGATAGAGCTAAGTAGTTTAAAAGAAATTATGTAATTAATACAAACCTGTAATTAATACTGGAACTGTTTAATTTCTCTGAACTTGTATGTGAAACTTACACGTGGGCATGGACTGTACTTCAGCTGTCACGTGGCAGTTAATACCAAGATTTGCTAACGCCCCTCTCAGCAATCCAGAAGTAAACGCTATATACTGCAAACATAATATTAGCATTAGTGTTATTCAAATTAATTCTACTAGATTTTGGAAAAATTTCAATAACGGGCCACCAGGGCTTTTAGATACACATAGGGAGTGTCTCTACATAATCCCAAGTTCACTGTCATCTAGAAGTGGTGCCTTTGAGTGAGTGATTGTACACAGAATGTAGGGGTCTGTAAAGGGTACAATGTGTGTAGTGGGGGGAATAACTAACCCCAAGTAGTTGCACTATCTCTGCAGGCCGTAGTATGACTAGTGGGTGGTGAAAGTCTCAGTGTTCTTACCCGCAGACACCTCACATCCCTCAATAACTGGCTTAATCCCTTCCCCCTCTACACACTATTCATTAATTTTGCAATGATTTTAGCGGAAGCATGCAACACTACTTCTTTGGAGAAAATTACAAATCCTGTATCACAAATAATTTTCAAATTTTCGAAATTAAATATTCACCGGAAATTAGTGTGAAACACTCGCAGGACTTTCTCTTACAATTTAATTCAGACATTTTTCTTTAAAATTTGCAAAGTTTCAATGTTTAGTTGGACTGGCCATAGAAATGGTAGTGGGGATTTCACATGTATACCTGAACGGCCTTATGTGGAGGGCTCTGTGTCAAAACAACTAAGCTTGTGTAATTTTAAATTTAAACTAACTGATTGAGCCCCCCAATACCCCTCCAAATCATTTTTTTTTTTAAAGTTTCAAATAAAAGTGATACGTTTCTATCTATGCAGCAAGCATTTCAGTTTAAAGAAAATCTTTGTTAACAGTTTACTAGAAAATTCCAAAAAACAAAACGCAAAAACTTATTCAGTAAAATTTGGAATGAAAACTGATTCTCTTCAAATTTGGAATTCTATCAATGCTTCTAATATATATTAATATTATGTATGTGCTAAAACCATATATTATACTGAAGTGGTACTTTGAGGAAAGCATAACGCTACTGTTCCCCCAGAACCTCCCAAAAAATCAATTTTCCTGGGAAAATGTTTCAAATAAAAGTGATAGGTAATTTATGTGGGTATTAGTATACGAAACAGACTGTATTGGTACAACTTCAATTTTGTATGTGTGTATGTAGTTTCTTGCCAGTATTGGTTCAACATTACAGGCTATACTGTCCTGAAGAAGCCAATATCATGGGCAAAACGCGTTTTATAACAAGCCACTGACGCGGTCTCTATCCGAAGACCAAGGTGTTTTACATGACAATGATCGCGGAAACCTGAAAGATTATACGACAATTTTTTATAAGAATAAAAAGGTCCAATCTAGCGCTGCAAGTGGTCTTGGAAATAATTGCAGATCACAAACTGCATTACTATGGATAATAGCTTAGCAAGGATTTCTTATGAGGCAAGAGCAGATGGTAGAGACCCAAAAGGAAGACCTGGGATGAAAAAAGACACATTCCAGATTTGCAGTTTGGCATAAACTCAAAGGTGACAGGTGATTTAAAATAACCTCACACTGGTCCAGAAGAGGGGCAGATTAAGAAGAACCGATTACTAGGGGAGATAGCTCTGACTTCAAGTTTCCCTCTCCACTGCTATTTGAATACAACTAACCAAATATAAAAACTGCATACTTTCATTGAACAAAACTATAAAATACAACTAACCATTGGTGCAACATCTAAATACTGTGTTCCTGTAGATATTTTATTCATAAATCTAAATGCATTATCCTGCAACACGTATACACCTTGATGATTTGTTCTTAAATTGTCGATCGGTTTCTTATATATCGATGACCAAAAATCTGTACACATAAATTTTACTGTATCTAATTCATCTTTGAATCGAGGCCATTCTTTGGTTAATCTACAAAACACACAATAATTTAAATTAAAACAATATTTTATAAACTAAACTGTTTAAAAATGTTTTTCATTACCTTTCTATCATTCTAAAACCCGTTGAAAAGCCAAAATATTCCAAAGTTGACAGATTTCCTTGCTGTGAAAACATTTAAAAAGAATAATCAATAATTTTCAAGACAAGAAACCAAAATTAAATTTACCTTATATAGTGTTTCAAATAAAAGTGATAAGCCTATTAGTATGTAGATAATACATGAAAGTTTGCAGAAAATCGCATTTCCCATTGACGTATTTTGATCAGCAAAGTTTGTGCCTGTTTTGCTTGTGATTAAAGACTATTTACTAATACCAATTTGTCTATTATTTTTGAAACTGTTCACTAAGACAATATAAACACATACTATTCTTATTAGAAATTACCTTACTGCCAGGCTCTTTATTTTCAACATTTGTCACATAAGAGACTAATTCAGAATGTAATAGTTCTAACAATAATTCGTTAGCGATCATATTTAAAAATTAAAATTATAACAGTATATTCAACCGTGTAACCTTCAAAAATCCAAACTATAGAAACCAAAATTAAATAATCGATTTATTATTTAAGCAATAATCGAATTAATCATGATTTATTAGTATCTAACCTAAATTCATATATTAAAACAAACAGAATAACTAGGTATAATATATGACGCAAAATGTATGATTACACAACACCAATTCTAATAAATATTCATTTTTTTAATATGGAATTTGTGTTAAAAATCAGCTGAATGGTGGTTCATGAGTCACAAGAGAATTTGAAATTTCTCATTTCTCCAGACACTTTGGAACGCTCAAATTTTATCACCCAATAGTATCATTTTTTTTTAACACTCCAAATTCTATGAAATTCAATAGAAATAAACACAAATGCGTTCTCTATATTTGGGGCCTAAAAACCAATAGAATTGAAGCAATGAATTTCAGATTTTAGTTCTCTTAAGACGTTCTCTATTACTCGAATTTTGGCATCTAATAACTTACTTTCTAATGAAACGAGATTCTATATTTGGCAGAAATTAAAACAACTAGTTTCTCTATGTTTGGGCCAAGCACCAACAGTATTATTATTAAATCTGGGTGCCTCTCGGCCTGGGAACTAAGCCTATGTGGCTTTTATCCCCCCAAATCATGCCCCGACAGTTTGCCGGTTTGTCTACTATATCCTAAAATATCTTTTAGCTCCACCCCTCCCAATCTCGCGAGAGTGAGGCCCTCACAAATACACGAAACCTAGTACGGATGAAGTGGCGATACTGACATAAATACATATTGATACACCGTTTCCCTAACTCCATCATCACATTCTGACGTATTGGACTAGACGTCCTCCATATTTTATGTTAATGACTTGCTACCCATGTGTGTGCAGTCACTACACTTATTAAGGTCCTCAATCTTATCCTACTATTTATTTATTTATTGTTACTTCTGTTACAGTCGAGACATACAGAAGAGGTTGGCCCAATAATAAATAACAAACATAATAATGAATAACAAAGAAAAGAAATGATTTATTATACCATAAAATCTTATCATACTAAGGGATAGGAAATAATCCGAACCCCCTGCTTAGTTCCTTTGATAAATCTTTTGACCCGGAGGCACCCCTGTTTGTCCTCCCAAAGTTTCACTAAAACTTTCGTTTCCCACAGACTAATCTGTCAATCGCAGAAGCTCATAGTGACGGGCTCAAGACCATAGAAAGGTGAGGAGGATCCCTCCCTAGCCAACCATCCTCTCATTGCCTTCTATTCCCGCATGTCCGAGAACCCAGAAGAGCTGCACTTTGCCCGCCTGAGCTAAGGTATTAAATCTTCTCCTACACTAGCCCACCAATTTCGAACTCTAACACGGCTCGCTCAAAGCCCTTGTGCGGCTTGATTATCAGAGAATATCCGCACCTCTTCCCAATAAATATTAGTGCAATAGTTTAGGGTATACGAAGTTTTACCAGAGTTTATATCTTTTCCCTAATTGGTTATTATTTGACTGATAAAGCTCATCCCCACTCTGTGGCATAACAACCCATGAAGGGGCAAGGCTTGCCAGATGGCGATTTGAATAGGGGGGCGTGTGGAAAGCACGCCGCAGTTTCCACGCCGTTTAATTTCGGCCTTCCTACCTAGGGCGCTACTAACTGTAGCTTCCTACGGGTTAAGATGGGTGATCAAGTCTTGAAGGCAGTAAGGAAGGTGAAGTATTTGGGTGTGACGTGGAGCAGGCAAATGTTTATTCCGGCTCAGGTGGAAGAGGCCACGCGTAAGGCTCATGCCTATGTGGCTTAAGATGATGGCGCTAATGAGAGTGATTAGGGGGAGTAGTGTAAGTTATGAGGCTGTAAGGAGAATATATGATGGTATGTAGGTGGCGATAGTGGCGTATGCAACTGGAGCATGGGCTGATAGATTGGATGTAAAAGGAAAAGGGAAATTGCTGAGTGAACAGAGAAGGGTGTTGTTGAGTATGATAAAGGATATAGAACGTTGTCTAGTGATGCTTGTGCGGTGATTGCTGGGGTGACCCATGAATTCGGAGATTGAAAGGAGAAGAGTTATGAGTGTGATTAAGAGGGATGGCCATGTGGAGTGGAATAGTAAGGTGATTGTGAGGACTGAATGTAAGAACAATGTCAAGGATGAGGTATTGAATATGTGGCAGGATAGATGGTATGGGTCCACTAAGGGAAGGTGGACGTATGGATGGAGGAGTAGTGTTTTGGAGCGTTTTAGGTCATCATGGGTGGAGCCTGACTATTATGTAACTCAGTTATGGGAACTTCAGGAGCAAGTTACACTCATTGGGGTTATGTGAGAGTGGGGAACGTAGGTGTGGTACTGATGATGAAAGTGTGGAGCATGTTTTGTTCGAGTGCATGTTGTGGAGTGATGTCAGGAATGAATCTGCGGCTAAGTTGGGTTCAATGGGACTAGATTTTGATAGGAATGGTGTGTAAGAGAGGCTTCAGGAAGTTTGCATCCTTTGCACGTAAAAAAGGAGAAGCGAGATTTAGAAGGGGATTAGGTGAGATTCGTGGATTGATCGATCGGGTGGGGGACGGATGTGGCGCTGCCGTTGGGTCGGGTACGAAAAACCCACTGCATCTGGAATGACATGGTAAGCCCAAGCTGGTGTCAGGAGGATGTGGTAAAACCGTAGGTCATGCTCAGGCGTTGCTTGTTTATGGCCGGGCCAGTGACCATTCTAGCTTTTAAGTAGGGGACTTGTTCCCTCTGCAAAATGGTCCACGGGATCGTGAGCCAGTCCGGCGGAGTTCTGTCTCCGCGCTCACGAATTGAGGAAATGTTTCGTGGTGGTCGAGGATTTGCGGAGGTAGAGTCCCAATGTATCTGTTTTGTGCGAGGAAGTTGGTTGGTTTGCCTTCGGGAATAGTTCCGCCTTCTTCCATTCCCTCACAACATCTAGCTTCCCACTTTCATCACGATGCTAGGTAAACACCGACTTTGCCCTCACGGGAGGTAACGCTCAAATTTACTTAAATTTATTATTTGCATTTATTTTGGGATTTTAAATGAATAAAATACACAGTTTTCTATTGTTTTTATTTCCAAAATATTTAATTTTCCTCAAAGACTGTGTCAGCATCAAACAGATGGTACAATTCTTCTAGGCTACAAGATTGATCAGACAATTTCTCCTTCAATTTGATAAACTTTGACTTCCTGTTTATATTCTTAAAGCGACACCAATCGTTGAATATATTGATTATGAAATCTGTAATAAGGAGATAAAAAAAATAAGGATTAGGAAATAAATAATATATAAATGTTAGGTAGTAAATATTAATTGGGATAAATCATATGAAAGTAGGACTCAGACTGAGGAAGTTCGCTACGGGTTGAGGCAAATATTATGTGACATAAATATTCAGAATAGGTGCCCTCAAAGTTTAGGCATTTATGGTTTTATACTATGGCACTGAGTCTTGGACACTCACTAACACAATGATAAAAACACAAAATACCTTTGAATTCTGGTGCATCCGTCGCATGATGAAAATTTACCGAGGTGAGAGAGACCTCTATAGGAGATTGAGATATGTTGGCTCCGGCTTTTGCTAATGAATCAGCTCTCTCGTTTCCCGGACAGGCTCTAATGGCTGAGGATCATTATTAAGGTGCAACAGTTTTTTACAAGCTGGGCTAGCTTTCTTCTGCATGCAAAAACCAAGTCACTCTCTTGTTTGGAAATTACTGCAGAGAGTGCTAATGGCAGCCTGGAAATCAACTTATAAGCTACATTCCCTCTGACGCTGGGCACTTTCTCGGCAGCCACCAAAATAGCTCTGACTTCCCCAACAAAACTGCTACTGGGGCAGCCAATAGCCACAAATCCCCTTGAAGAGGGATACTGTGGCATCCCGCCCCGGTCTCTTCAGAGCATGGTATCGAACAGCCTTTAACACTAGGATCGTTTTTGTGGTGTTCTGTAGCAGTTGCCTTGAATCCAGCCCGCAAGGAGTATCTGTTGCAAGCAGTTACTTGGGGAGTAGCGACCCCACGGCGACGACCACAGGTCAGTGCTCCATGCTCTTCGTCAGAACAGTACACAATACACTTAAACTACATACACTCTACTCTTTACAGACAAGGACAAACACAGTACAACAAACTAGGGTCTCCATCCCTAGTTAATTGGCGTAAGCCAAGGAAGGGATTAGCTCAGTGGTACGCGCTGGGCTAGCAACGCGGAGGTCCCGGATTTGAATCCAGCATGCTGTCCTCAGATTTTCTCTACCTAGGAGCCTCTACAACTCACTGTCCTGTGATGGGCAGTGACAGGGTGATGTCTGCAACTAGAGAACACTACTTTTTAGGCCGATAGAGCACTGAGAAGGCTCCGGAGGGCACAATAGATCTTTCAGGTCGCAGTGCGGTAACCCCCTTCAACAATCTACTTATCTGTCTTGAATCCAAGGATTTTACACAATGATTTCTGGAATTTTCTGGAAAATGCTCTAAGAATTGTTTTTGAAACTTCATATACTATTTATTTTTATGGATTGTGGGTGGGTGAAACCCTCTAAGCTTTATTCTAAACTGCCTCTTCAGTGCAGTATACGGTTCCACCACCTTTATAATATTAAGCTAAATCAATAATCAACTGCTAAAATTCCAAATTTGAAAAAAAGTCGGTTAACCGGAAGTGCTGACAGTAATTTTACTGGGGATTTAATCACGTAAATCTTTAATATGGTGGAAGATCAATGTTATAGATACACTTTCTCACTAGAGGTCGCACTTGAACCGCACTGCATGCATTTCCTTACAACCCCATATAATCTTAATTTAATAAATAATGAAAGAATTGTTGGGAACCATTTTTACAAACCTTGAGTCCTTTCCAATATTTTAGCCTGTTTCACGCCATAATTCGTGGACTTATTTTTCATCAATTTCTGACAGTAATCTGTTAAATTATTAAACGATTCGTTATCAACCAGTTCAATTTCTTCTAGAGCTTGAATCAATTTTGCTTCATGTCTCATTCGTAAACCGTTCGATAACAATGGATAAGCAAGTCTCAATGCATTTTTTACACTTTCCTCGTTTAGTACTGAAAATAAAAATTAGGAAATTTAGTTTGAAAATTGGGTTATTCACTTTCTCTTACGGCTACAATAGCGTCACTACATTGTGGTATCTATCATTCTATCTATTTTGTGAAAAAATTATCACGTTACTGAAGGATATATCCAGTCGTATCTTCTTCATAGTGGCCTCCTTAGACAGCGAATCCTTTAGCGATGATATGGTGGTGATACTGTCAGACTTAAAGATTGCCTCACCACGGCTGCAAAGTATTTATACAGGTTATATGATGCCCAAGTACATTATTATAACTATATAAGAATGTTTATATATATACATGGTAGGGCCGACCCAACAGCTTTCGGCACCCTGGAAAATACAAATCTCATTAGTTCTCAGAGATATTTTCCGTGATCTTTTCGTGGTCATCGATCGGTTTCGGGCGTTCGCCCATCATCAGGACTGTCAAAACTTGCACTAATTATAGACGTGTATCAACTAAATTTGCTCTGTGCAACTCTATGTTATCACACTGTTTTGACAAAAACATCCTGGTGATGGGAAAAGGCCCTGAAACCGGTTGATGACCATGGAAAATATCACTGATGCTTTCCAGCTCTGCGGAACCAACCACAACAATTCATTAGTTCTCTTATAGCGTGCCTACAGCTCAGCTCTGGACGGCCCTTTAATAGGGTGTTGCGTGCAATTTAAGGCCAAACATATTTCTTACAGATATGCAAAACACTCGACGGAAACAATTTTTTGAAACAAAATGTCACTTACGAATAAGTACAAGAGAGTACAGTTTCAATAAAGGACGACATATAGTAATAGGTTACTGTATCAGATATTGGAATCTTTTCTGGTACTTCTGGTAAACATCTAGATATCCAATTATGTATTTCTGCCATGCTGAAACTTCCTTTCAAATTCAATGTACTGACAGGCCTGCAATTAAACACAAGATTATATTGAATTCAATGGCGGCAGGCCGTCAATTCAATTTTCATAGAGGTTCAAACAAAAAGTTTCATAGGAGTCTGGATTTGGAATCGTGATGTGACTTTTCGTGGAACATATCTTCTGGTCTAGTTCTGTTCTCGGAGCTGTGATACAGCTACCTTAAGCTCTAGGTCTGTCTTAAGCTGTATCTAATCTTGGAGCTGTGCTAGGTCGTAATTGCAGTTGTGATACAGCTCCTCTTCTAGTTCTGTACTTGGAACTGAGAGAAATGTAGCTGCAAGGCTAAATCTGTATTGGAATTGTGAGTAATGTAGGTTATGTAGGTCACTGTAATGTAGGTAATGTAGGAGGGGAATAATATAGTTCTGTACTTGTGCAATATAGCTTCTAGGCTAAGGCTGTACTTGGAGCTGTGATAATTATAGATCCTAAGTCAGTGGATGCACTACGTCTTATTTGAAGTGTTCTAGGCTTCCTGTCCTTCGAACCGATATTCTGGGTATTCAGTGCCCTGTGCCCTTATCTAGCCTGAAGCCATCATATACGATCAGTGGATATGGCCTCAAAGAGATTACTTGCAATGATAAACCTATTTTAGTAATCAATACCTTACCTGGTATTGTCAAAATGATGCGTCCTATAATAGTGTCCCAAATGCCTTAAAGTGTATGTCCTAATGTGGCATGCCTTTGGTTGGGCATGTGGCGTCACGTACACTACTAAAGTGCCAGATTCATTGCCTATCTCTATGATCAGGCTGACTTTGGTGGTGTTCACTTGGCAACGGTACGTAGCTACAACTTTGTTTCCACTCTGAAAACAAATAATGTGTGTATGAACAAATAGCTCAAAATGAAAAATTGCAGGAAGCTGAAAGTTGTCATTCCGTTAATGTACCATCACAGGATGGTGACAATAAGTTCCGATCAAAATCTATCATCTCAAAGTGCCACTGAAAGGTTTGTTAAGTTTTTGCCACATTTGTTTTTTTACAAAATTTCTTTCAACTTCGCTGACTAAAAACTAAAACGCCCATCACTTTTATTTGGAACATTTTCCTAGGAAAAGTAATTTTTAGATAATTCTGGGGGGGAAAGACAGTCCTTTAAAGTGCCTTTTCAGTACAATGTAGAGTTCTATTACGTATTTAATATTAATAAGAATCAAATAAGGAAGGGAATAGCTAAGTGGTTAGCGTACTGGACTCCCACGCGAAGGACCGGGGTTCGAGTCCAGCTGTGCTACCCTTAGATTTTTTCTTCCTAGAAGCCTCTAAGCTCACTGTCCGGTGATGGACAGTGTTGTCTGTAACGAGAGAAACTGCCTGAGACCGCAGTGCACTGAGAAGGCTCCGAACGCCGAAATGACCAAGAATGTTGACGCAGCGCTTGAAATAAAACAAAAAAACAAAAAAAACAAAAAAAAGAATCAAATGTGTTGTCAAAATTCGATTTGGACAAAAAAGACTTACTGCAGAATTACTCCAACATAAGATGTCTGTGGGCCTCCTTGTCGGCCACTGTACACTAAATTCGCACATGCATCGCATGGGCCTGGCAACGGATAGCCTGTGTAGGTTTCGTTTAGATAGAAGAAGAAACAGCTCTGCACGTACTGTGTCAGTGTGAGGGACTTGTATGGCTGAGGTTTCGTCTCTTAGGAGAGGAGAAGCTGATACCTGCAAACTTCACCCAAGGCCCTTTCTCGGGACTATTAAGTCTACTAAAACAGACAGGACTTGAAAGATGCTATGCCTGAGGGTCTCTCAGGGATCACTCGGAAGTCTCTCTCCAGACTCCAAAGTCTAATTAAACAGACAGGACTAGAGAGGGAACTCTAACTTGTGATAGCCACAATAGACAATAAGGGTAGCGTGGCGTAAACTGGATAGCCCCCACAGAATCCACTGTATTTCTTTTTTTAATTTTCCGCGATTTTATCGATAAGAGTTTCTTCCAACTAAGTTGGTTGCCTATCACTTTTTCCTGGGAAAATTGATTTTAGAGGGACTGTGGGGGCGCTGGCAGATCAGAAAGCCTCATAAAATAGTCGTTTTATTATAGTTTAAATTCTTTGCACAATTATAATTTTTTTTTTTTTTTTTTTTACTTACATTTGGATCGCATCCACTATGGCTGACCACCGCGGAATTCTTTTCCACGTCTAACAATTTGATCGGCACATCTGACTGCAACAAGATATTGTCTATGGCCGTCTCCATTTCGATGGTCAGTTGAAATACAGATTCCTCTTTGATGAGTGTCATCTAGAAAAGAAAAATTCCCGATTACTGTGGATTAGAGGGAAATGAGGATTTTTGGGCTTGGCCAGAATATTGGGAGCCAATATCTGTTATATTTTCTAAAACGGTCGAGATACTGGGTAATATTGCAAAGAATCTTATTTTTCACTTTCTTTTACCCAATAAGAGGAACTATTGCGATCGTGCCAGATTTTTGAAATTGAGTTTTCAACGGAAATACAAGTTTTGGGCGAATGGTCTGTGTGTGTGTTTTTTTGTTAACAGAATATCTCAAAAATGAAAATTCGCATGAAGCTTAAACTAGGTACGACCACCGCATCAGACACGAAGATTTCGGGCAAAATCCATTACCGGAAATGCAACGTTACTGATTTTTTTTTTCAGTTTTTCGTGATTTTCTATAAAAAGGCTCCAACGTTTTTCTTTAAACTTCGTATACTATCTACACACATTAATAACTAAACCAATGTTTATTTGAAACATTTTCCTAGGGAAATTGATATTTTGGGGTTTCTGTGGGGTTTCGTACCGTCAAACTTTCCTCTAAAGTACCACTTCAGTATAATATATGGTTTTACCATCTACACAATATTAATGCACATTAGAAACATTGATAGAATTCCAAATTTGGAGATTTTTAAGAAAATTGCGATAAAGTGAAAAAATAATTGAATAAGTCGCAAAATCCTGGTTGATGTTTTTTGAAAAAACTTTAGTCAGTTGTAGTAGCGGTACTGATACGTAATACCAAGTTTGAGCTTCCTGCAAATTTGTGCGGTTTTATTGAAGTTATTTAATTTTTTTTACGATTTTAACCATAAATAACATGAATGGATTTCATTAAATTTGTTTACACCATGAATTCAGATAACTATCACTTTTGTTGGGAACTTTTTTAGCGAGAAAGTTTATTTAAAAAAGTTTGGGTGTGGGAAGGGTTTCCTCAAAAAAGTTTTTATTAAGTTTAGATTCTCCCATTGATCCTTGAAGACAAGCAAACATTTAGTAACAAATTATAAGTTTGAAGAAAATTTGTCACTTAAATCTTTGTAAACTGCAGTAAGAGATAGTGGTGTGAGTGTTTCACACACAGATTTTATTTAATATTCAGTAGCTGATGAGGCACTTACTTATCGAGCTTTTTCACCTTTCCTATTTGCTACTAATGCTGAACGACTATAAGAATGGTTGACGCTGAGTTCTTCGGCAACTTCTCATATGGTTGGAAGAGAATCTGCTTGGATTATTGTCCTGGATAGGTGGATATCGACTTGCTGATGGCAGATCACTAGGCTCCTCACACTTCAAGGCTCTCGTCTCTTGTGCAAAACGTCTTGAACCACCACTGCACTGTTCGTTAGCAGTTGCTGGGCAAATGTGTTGATGTCGCGAGTTATCTCCATGTTGTTACCACACCTATGCAGAATCTTCAGAGGCTGCTTGGCCTGGGGATTCATTCCGAGAGAATGGCAACAGATGAGGGTCGTGTTCCTCCCCAAAGTAGGGAGGACAGCAGCTCAAGCGCCAAAGTCGTTTAGGCCAATAAGCCTGTCCTCCTTTCTGCTGAAGGCGATGGAGAGGATGATTAACAGGTTTATAAGGGACGAGATCTTGAGGACAAATCCTCTTAATAATCGCCAATATGCCTATCAGGCAGGGAAATCCGTAGACTTGGCGCTGGATGACCTAAATAGGCTACTCCAAAAATCGCTTGACGACAAGGAAATAACCTTTTGGGATATAGAGGGCGCCTTTAATAATGTGTCCTCAGAGTCACTTGTTGGTGCACTGATGGGAAGGGGCACGCCCTCTACGATCGGTCAGTGGATAAGAACTAGTCTACTGGGAAGGACTAATATGGCCACCATAGATAACTCATCTCTTGTGGCCAGGGTGAGTAGAGGCTGTCCGCAGGGAGGCGTCTTGTCGCCATTGCTGTGGACGTTATTAGCCGATGAGCATTTTGGACTGCCGAAAACCAACTGAGCTCATCCATAAGGATGAATGCTGTGAAGCTGTCCATGTCTGGAAGCCTGACAGACATGTGCCAGAAGACACGCCAACAGCAGGCTCGGGACCAATGAAAGGAAGAGAGGCGCCTAATTTGGCAAACCTATCCACCTCCTCATTCCCAAAAATTCCCATGTGACCTGGCACCCAGACTAGAAGCACATCCTCAGAGAAGAAAGCTCTTCCAGTCTTTTAGAATATTCTAACACCAACCTGGAAGTGAAGACACATGAACTCAGCGCCTTCAGCGCAGCCTGGCTATCCGAGCAGATACAAACACCTTTTAAATTAGTGTTACGCACCGTCTCATCCAAAATACAGCAAAGAATTGCATAAACCTCAGTCTGGAAGACCGTGGTCTATTCACCAAGAGATACTGCCAAATGATCTCCGGTCTTAAAATAGACCGCAGCTCCAGACCTACCATCCATTCTGGAACCGTCCGTGTAACACCGGAAGTAATTATCAGGTATCATGCCAGACGGACCCAATCTTGACCAATCTTCCCTAGAGGGTAACCTGACACTGTAAGAATGCTCGAAAACAAAAGTCTTCAACATTCTATCAGAGGGAAAACCTGTAACAGGAACCTTCAAAAGCATCTCGCGATGAATGGTAGAGTGACCATATCGCTTACCCTGCCAAAAACCTGCCTGTTTAATTCTATAACAGGCTTTCATTGCCATAGTTTTCACCGCTACAAAGAATGGTGGAATTCCTAATAAAGTCTCCATTGCAGCTGTAGGCGTGGTCCGCATCGCACCGGTCACCGCCAGACAAGCCAAGCGTTGAATATCCTCAAGCAGCCGTCTAGCGGATCTTATCTCAATGCGACGTCACCACACCACAGCCGCGTACAACAACCTAGGTTTAATAACCATACCATAAATCCAAAACATCATCTTGGGGCTAATCCCCCAATTTTTACCTACGATTCTTCGACATTGCCAAAAGGAAATAATTGCCTTTTGATGCTGTGCCTTAACATGTTCCGACCAATTTAATTTACTGTCAAGAACCACCCCAAGAAACTTCACCGATTTGCAAATCTGAACAGAAGTTCCTAATAACCTAGGAGGTTTTAATCCTACGATCTTCCTCCTATCAGTAAATAAAATCACCTGGGTCTTACTGGGATTAATTGAAAGACCCTTATCCTGAGTCCAATCATTTACCATGTTGAGGGCACTTTGCATTAAGTCTGAGATAGTAGTCAGACATCGCCCCATCAATAAAATAACACCATCATCGGCATATGCCTGTACATAGAATCCCGATGAATTCATCCTGGTTAACAGTTCATCCATGACAGCACACCATAGCTTTGGTGAGAGACAACCACCTTGAGCACACCCTCTCCCCGCTCCCACAACCACAGTGCGCATACCTATAGAAGCCTGTATAACTCTACTCCTTAAATAAATACCTATCCAGTTAATTAAAACTGGTTGTATACCTTTTCGACCTAGGGAATCTTCAAGAGCATCAAACGATACTCTGTCAAATGCCCCTTCAACATCAAAGAAGCACCCTAAAGCATATTCCTTTGTCTCTAGAGCAGATTCTATCCTACCGACCAGACAATGCAAAACAGTCTCTGTCGATTTTTCTACTGTATAAGCATGTTGGTTTCGATGGAGTGGATGATCCTTCAAAGGACCATCAGTAATATACCTATCCACCAACCTTTCCAAAGTTTTTAGAAGGAAAGACATAAGACTTATAGGTCTAAATGCCTTAGGGTCAGAGTAGTCACTTCTTCCTGGTTTAGGAATAAAGACCACCCTAACTTCCCTCCAAAATGTTGGCACATAACCAAACATTAAACAACCTTTAAAATCCTTATCAACACCTTCATCAGTACATCTCCACCATTTTGTAGCTGACAGGGATAAACTCCATCAGGACCAGGGGACTTAAATGGTGAGAAACTTTGCACTGCCCAAACCACTCTATCCATAGTAATTACCTCGTCCACTAGGTTACTAGGTTCTAGCTTCCTTCCACCAACCGCAGGCGAAGCAGTGCTGTTTATGTTTATGTTATCCGGGAAATGGGTATTAAGCAAGAGCTGTAATGTCTCCATTTCTCCTCCTGTAAAGGAACCGTCAGGATATCTTAAAGTACCCAACTGACAATCCTTATCCTTACCAAGAATCCGTATCAGCCTAGATGTCTCTTGAGTCGAATTTAGATCCTTGCAAAACGATCTCCAAGAGTTTCTCTTAGCTTTCCTTAAAGCATATTTATATGCTTTTTTAAGACTATTGTAAATATCCCATGATTCCGAAGAATCGGTTAGGACAGCCTTCCTGTAAGAGCCCCTAACTTGTCTTCTTAGCTTTTCTAACGAAGATGACCACCAGGGGTTCCTACTACCACTAACCAACTTGGGAGGACAGGTCTCTTCGAATGAAGACTTAATGTGTTCATGTAGAATACCAGCCTCTCTTTCCAATTCAGTAATATCACCAAGAGCACTTGACTGGAAAATCATTCTATCTCCTAGAAGTCTAGAATAAGAATTCCAATCCCTCTTCTGGGGTTCCTATGGGGAGCCACGGTGATTGGATCAATCCCCAGACTAGACCTAATAATCCTGTGATCAGAAATAGAAGCTTCCAAACTTACCCTCCAATCTCTAATCAGTTTACTAATATTCCTAGAAGCAAGAATAATGTCAATAACTTGTCTTCTAATCCTAGTTACAAAAGTGGGTTCAGAACCCCTATCACAAGGTCCAGCTCAGTACCCGTCAAGCAGTCCATGAC
>JAAEAF010014883.1:79267-122493 GCA_011037195.1 Triatoma infestans
ATCTATGTGGTACACGGACGGGTCCAAAATGGAAGATGGAGTGGGAGCCGGCGTGTACGGGGCCCATCTGAGATGTAATATCTCGATGAGCCTGGGAAGACTAGCCACGGTTTTTCAGGCAGAGCTAGTCGCGATTATCATCTGCGCCGCCGAAATAAGAAGACGGGGAGTGCATAACTCCAGAGTCGTCATTTATTCGGATAGCCAGGCTGCTCTGCGGGCAATTGACTCGTGGGAGATCAGCTCAAGGCTGGTGTGGGACTGCCTAGGTGCACTAAGGGAAATTAGTAGCCATAATAAGGTCTTCCTGGTTTGGGTACCTGGGCATTCTGGTTATAGAGACAATGAAGCGGCAGACCGCCTGGCCCGGGAGGGTTCAATCGGGGCACTTATCGGGCCGGAGCCGTTCTGTGGCGTCTCAAGATGCCTTAGGAGTGCATCCACAACATCCTTAGGAGTGCATCCTTAGGAGTGCATCAAGACATGGATGCAGGACCGATCAAGGGAATGGTGGGTGAAAACACTAGGCCAAAGGCAGGCGAAAACGTTTATTCATAGCCACTCGCCCAAGCTAACTGCGGAATTACTCCAATTAGGCCGGGGGGCCATAAGGATAGCAGTTGTCGTTCTCACTGGCCATTGTAGACTTAACAAGCACATGCATCGCATGGGCCTGGTAACGGATAGCCTGTGTAGGTTTTGTCAGGAAGAAGAGGAAACGGCGCTGCACGTGGAATGTCAGTGCGAGGGGCTGGTATGGCTAAGGTACCGCCTCTTTGGAAAAGAGAAGCTGGTGCCATCAAGCCTCAGCCGGGGCCCCCTCTCGGACCTATTAAGTCTACTAAGGCAAGCAGGACTCGAGAGGGTGCTCTGATGGCAGGGTCCTAATTGACCACCTGGGAGTCCCCCCCAACTCCACAGTCCGATAAAGGACAGGACCGGGGAAGGCCTCCAACTTGGGGGGTGCCACAATAGATCCATGGGGTGTCGCGGTGGCGCAGGCTGAAGACCCAATCCCCCCTTTAGAATCTAATCTAAGTCATTAAGAAAACAACATAAAGTGAGAAATACGCATTAAAATGATGTAATAACATAACTGCACTTATTTACAATGCATTCCAAAGGGCAAGGTTGACCAATGCAGACATTATTGTTGCACTGACCCTATAAACGTGCAACCTTTTACCCCGGAAAAATGTATTTTTACAGAGGCTGCGCGGAGGGGGAACTCAATTTCAGAAAATCGAACATGATCTTAATAGCTGCTCTTACAGTAGTAAGAGAAAGTAAAATTACCTTATCGCTGATATTGAGGTATGGTATGACAGATATACCGATAGAGTCCTCCTGGGTGGCCATCTGGTACCTTTCCCGCTCTTTCACCACACTTCTTTCGATATCCTCTATTTCGCTCCTGCAACAAAGTTCACATATAATAAACTGAAAAACACTTGAGTTTCCGGATTGAGACGGTGTTAGTAGTTTCGTCCATGTTACAATGAGCCTCTTCTCAGGGTCGTTACACGTTGAAAGCCATCAAGGCAATGAACCTTGGTAGAAAAGGGGGACTACCACCGCACCCATCCTCCGCTATCTTGACCGCCAAGATTAAGCCCCGCCCACAACCTCTGGTGATCAAGAAGACAGTCAAGACGGCGGAGGAAGGAGCCATACCCCTTCTCTACCAAGGTTCATGCCTTGTTGGATTTCTAGCTGTAATAACCTTGAAGAGGCTCATCGCAACATGGGCGACATGTCGTTTTTTAACAAACTACTAACGCGGTCTCAAACCGGAAGTTTCAAATATTTTTCATTAAAATGGCCGCGGAAACCTAAAAGATTATATTAAACACTCACAGACTTTCTTTACATTAAATTTTCTTTAAAAACGTTACAATGTTTAGTTGGGCTGACCATAAAAAAGTGGTGAGGATTTTAGTTGTATACCTGAGCGGCCTTAAGATACGTATCTACCAAAGGAACAATGAGAAACATTTATGTTTCTGATGAATGTTTCGTAAACTGTTCCATTAAGTTCCAATAAGTTGTTTGTTGTTGCAGTAAACAAATTGAAAAGTTGCTTTGTGTTTCGTGTTTCCGTTCGAAGCGGTAAACATCAAAGGAAAAAGTGGAAACACTCGGCAACAATCGGATTGGGAAATTTTTGTTGCGGCAGTGGATACAGTTGCGTTGCTGTTTGTTTCGGTTTAGTTGTAGTGCACGTGGAGACAACTGCTTGTGCATTTATTGCGTCTTTTTAAAATTAAATAATTATGCCGCCACCGATTCACAAGTGGAGCAACGACAATGTAATTGAATTACTCGAAACATACAGAACCTTGGAATGCTTGTGCAACCCCAGAGATATAAAATACAAGTGCAGAAATGCGAAGCATGATGCATGGTCTGTGCTGTGTGGATTAACTGTCGCGGAAGAAGGAGAAGTGAAGAGAAAGATTAAAAACATGACAGACCAGTTTTTCAGAGAGAGAAAACGATATCGTTCATATAAAAAATCGGGAGCAGGTGCACATTTTGTGTCTAAATGGTTTGCATACAACTATATGCTATTTCTGGTGGACAAAAACAAAGTCCGTCATTGTTCTGAAAAAGGAATGAAACTAAGGTAAGTTATTTTCAAGCTTAAAATAATATAAGCAGCTGCAGCAGCGGCGAGGCGATCTTGTTCGTCCATTTTTTAGCACACTGACTACATTTATATTGATGTTGCTTTGGTGGACCCATTGTGTTTCCAGAAACAAAACGTAAATGTTGCTAAAATTCGTTACTTTCATGGAGACAGAAAGTTTCCTTGTGTTGCCTCAAGTTCCACTATTGTGAAACAAGTGGCAATACATGGCAACAAAAAGTTCCTCCTTGTTCCTTTGGTGGATACGTACCCTTAGGTGGAGCGCTCTCTGCCAAAACCAACAAAGCTTGTGCAAATTTAAATTTAAACTAACTGACAGACCCCCTCCCCCCAATACCTCTAAAATAATTTTTTTCAGAAAAATGTTTCAAATAAAAGTGTACGTTTCTATCTATGCAGCAAGCATTCTAAGTTCAAAGAAAATCGTTGTAACCGTTTTTGAGATAATTCCAAAAAAAAAAACCTCAATAACCTATTCTGTAAAACCAGACTTCTGGTTAACCAATTTTCTCCAAATTTGGAATTCTATCAATGCTTGTAATGTGCAATTCTATCAATAGTACTGTGTAGGTGGTAAAACCATATATTATACAGAAGTAGTACTTAGAGGAAAGCATAACGCTACAGAACCCCAGAAAACCCCAAAATATCAATTTCGCTAGGCAAATATTTCAAATAAACATTGGTTCAGTTATTTATGTGTGTTGATAGTATACGAAGTTTAAAGAAAATTGTTGGAGCCATTTTCTAGAAAGTCACGATAAACTGAAAAAAAAAAAACATTCAGAAGAGTTGCATTTTCGGTTGATGGAAAATTTTCGTCCAAAATCTTCGACTCAGATGCGGTGGTGGTACCCAAACGGAATACCAAGTTTGAGCTAGCTGCGCCTTTTCGTTTTTGAGATATTTTGTTAGCACATACACACACACACACACACACACATTCGCTAAAATGGTTTCTTCGTCCTCCGGTCCTCTGTTCAAAACATATATTTCCGGTGAAAACTCAATTCTCAAAAAACTGGCACGAACTCAATACTTCCTCCTACTGGGAGTAGGAGAAAGCAAACATCATTGAGTAAAGTCAAATCTCCTGGAAGACGAATTTCGCCCGAAACTTGGTGTTGGAACCCATGGTGGTACCTAAACAAAATATCAAGTTTGTGCTTCCTTTGATTTTTCATTTTTTTCGTGTACAGCGAACATTGAAACATGTATTTCCGGTGGAATGGTGGTGATGGACATGATAGTGCACTTCCTGTTACAATGCTAAGAAAATGTTACAAATTGTAGAAAAATGTCACTAACTTTAGCCGATCTATTTTTAATTTGTCTTCTTGACTCAACTTGATTTTAACGTTTGAATTGCTGGTATCCATACTGACTTGCTTTTCCAGGACTTCCGTCGTCAATCCAAACAACCAACCTGCAATATTGTTAATACGTAAAACTTGCTAAATACGGTACTACACATAGATAATAATACTAATAATATCCTGAATGTGAGTGGTGTGATCACACCACTTTTTCTCACTTCAATTGTTACAAAATTTCATTATTTTCAATTGAAACTTAGTATATTGGAGATTCTAGTTGTTGGATTAAAAGTGATAGGCCTTTAGAGCGAAAACTTCGTATCAGATGCTGTGTGATATCTAAATTGAGCTTTGTTTTGTTGACATCTCACTAGCAAGAGCAAGCTAAAACTTGATCCGCTTAGGCACCACCTTGGCACCCAACATAAACGTATCCGTCAAAATCTGTCAACCCGATTTAACTCAATCGATTTTCCTTAAACATGGAATGTTAACTGCACAAATATAAATGAATAATTTTTCATTTTGAAACATTTTTCTGTAAACATTGGTTTTATTAGAATGGGGTTCTGAGGGCGGATCAACCTGAGGTTTATATTTATCAACGCTAAATTATAAACCAACCTGTATAAGTGGTCGCTATGACCTCATCAAAACCAATATTCCCAACACAACCACCTTGGACTGATGTGATACTTTCATTGCAAACCTGTTTCGAAACATAAAACAAAATTAAATTATTTTTTTCATTTTGTATTAGGGGCGTTAACAATTGTGGTCCTAAAAAGAGCGCTGGACTCAAACCTGGGTCCTCCAAGTGTACCAGTCCAGCGCGCTACCACTGCGCTAATCCCATCCGTATATTTATTTTCATTGTATCTATAAGTAAATATTTTTGTCAAACTCCATAATTATGATTTCTCTTACATAATTGTATCTTTCAATCAATGGATCCGTATCAGAGATTCGTTCTAACGGTTCACCATAAATCTGGATAGTGCCGTCATCTCGACCGACGATTAAATTCTGGGTACCATCTTTGGTCATATCGTGCCAAGCGAGTGTCCTAGCGGCTTCTCGTCCTTTAGTATTTGGGATCATCCACTTCCAATTGTACTTAGACCTAGATGCGGGGCAAAATAAAAAAAAATTAAATGTGTTATGACACAAAAAACTGGCGTGAAGTAGTCACGTGTGAGTCGGGAATTTCAATTAATCTCACTGCAATTATTGCAATTCAATTAACAAATTTACTTCTTGGAATTTCCGCTCTTAGTTAAATAAATATAGTAGTGGTGGGGGTACGCTGGTTAGCACACTGAAGGCTGTTTAGATATTATTACATTGTAGTCCAGAATAGAACGCCTAGATTGAACATAATTGCGTGCAAACGGAGTAGTCTGCACTTACAGAATATTGCTCTACATGTGGCATGCAATCAATTTTGAAGGCAATACATTCCTTGCCAAACAATTATTACGAATAATTTATGGAGCAGCAGAAATTGAGAAAGACGAAAACTTCATAATTAGGATGATGGATTTTTTGTGAGCAGAATATGGCTCAAAGAAAGGAGAGAAAAAGAAAAGGAGCATGGAAGGGCGGGCCGCCAATTACAGGCGAATCTATGTGGTACACGGACGGGTCTAAGATGGCGGAAGGAGTGGGAGCCGGCGTGTACGGGGCCCATCCGAGATGTAATATCTCGATGAGCCTGGGAAGACTAGCCACGGTTTTTCAGGCAGAGCTAGTCGCGATTATCATCTGCGCCGCCGAAATAAGAAGACGGGGAGTGCACAACTCCATAGTCGTCATTTATTCGGATAGCCAGGCTGCCCTGCGGGCAATTGACTCGTAGGAGATCAGCTCAAGGCTGGTGAGGGATTGCCTAGGTGCACTCAGGGAAATTAGTAGCCATAATAAGGTCTTGCTGGTTTGGGTACCTGGTCATTCGGGTTATAGAGGCAATGAAGCGGCATATCGCCTGGCCCGAGAGGGTTCAATCGGAGCACTTATCAGGCCGGAGTCGTTCTGTGGCATCTCAAGATGCCTTAAGAGTGCATCCATCAAGACATGGATGCAGGAACGATCAAGGGAATGGTGGGTCAAAACCCCAGGCCAAAGGCAGGCGAAAACGTTTATTCATAGCCACTCGCCCAGCTAACTGCGGAATTACTCCAACTAGGCCGGGTGGCCATAAGGATGACAGTTGGCGTTCTCACTGGCCATTGCAGACTCAATAAGCACATGCACCGCATGGGATTGGCAACGGATAGCCTGTGTAGGTTTTGTCAGGAAGAAGAGGAACAGCACTGGCGTGGTATGTCAGTGCGAGGGGCTACTATGGCTGAAGTGCCGCCTCTTCGGAGAAGAGAAGCTGGAGCCTGCAAGACTCAGCCAGGGGCCCCTCTCGGGTGTATTAAGTCTATTAAGGCAGACAGGGCTCAAGAGGGTGCTCTAATTGACCATTCGGGGAGACCTCCCCAGACTCCACAGTTCGATGAAGGACAAGACGGGGTAGGGTCTCCAACTTAGAGGGTGCCACAATAGACCCACGGGGGTCGCGGTGGCGCAGGCTGAAGAGCCAATCCCCCCAAAGAATTTAATCTAATCTACTGGCTACCAACCCACCAAGTTACTGAATATATAGATGGTCCGCAATGCTGGATAACATCTGCTATTTTATCCGTCGTAGCAATGAATGTTCCTTTTATTCCTAAACCGATTGGATTCTTATTCCGAATGACCGATTTCGTATTCTCATCCATCGTCGGGGCAAATTCACCAATTTGTAGAGAGTTCACTTCAAAGCAATGTTCCTGTGTGAGTATAAAGAGACATAACGTTAAGTGAACTCTCTACACGAAATTGGTCAATTTGCTCTGACGATGGATGAGAATCCAAAACCGGTCAGGAATAAAAGGAACATGTATGCTACGACGGATAAAATACCAGCAAGTTATTGTTAAAGGTGACCTCACTACCTGGTTATATGGAGTAAACCCAACTGGCCATCCTGGGTAGCATACACCACACCATCGCCAGTATCTCCGCCGTCGTTATTCAACAAGGATATCGTGGTGGGCGGACTGGATAGTGTCGCACTGAAAGACAAACTGGACCGGTCAATGACACGCAGCACCCGATCCTCGCAGGCCAGTATACCAGTCAGTCTGCCAGTCTGCAAAAAGAAAAAAAAAATTAAAAAAAATAAAAACTTTTGAAAGTGCAATTATTATACTAAAAAATCTAACCTTATCTACTGATAGTGCAAGTACGTCATTTATCGTATCGCTGCTTAAATATGAATTCATATCTTTACAGTCTTTGAAATGATTGTAAACATGTGTTCCGGCGACAAGTAAATCACTTCCGGATACATGCCTGAAATAAAGATGAACTGAGAAAATAAAAAAAAATTTGGTGTGAAACACTCACACGACTTCCTCTAACACCTTTGGATACAATTATGTATAAAATGACAAATTTCCTTTAAACTTAAATTTAACATATTTGTGTTAACAAAAAAAAAGAGAGGTGGAGGTGGGGCGGGGGGATAAGTACCAACCTAATCTTGGCAGGTAGAGAAGTGATGATTATATTATGGCCTAGTAGAGCGCTCTAAAAACACCAACTATATCTGGTATTTTATCCATCGTAGCATGCATATTCCTTTTGTTCCCGGCTGGTTTCGGATTTTCATCCATCGTCAGAGCAAATTCACCAAGTTCGTGTAGAGAGTGCACTTCAACGCAATGTTTCGGTTACACTCACACTTGTTGGTTTGTTGATTATATATATATATAGATATATATATATATGTGGGTGAAATAAGAATCCTCTCTACACGAACTGTAAATTTTGCTCTGACGATGGATGAAAATTCGAAACCGTTCAGGAACAAAGGGAATATACATGCTACGACGGATAAAATACCAGATGTTATCCAGCATTGCGGACCCATCCACATATTCAACAACTACATATAACATTTGAAATAAACGCTACAAATTCCGCAAACTATCCAAAATAATTTTTTTTTGTTTTTGTCAAAAAAATGTTACAAATAAAAGTGATACGTTTCTATCTATGCAGCAAGCATTTCAAGTTTAAAGAAAATTGTTGTAGCCATTTACGACAAAATTCCAACAAAAAAAATCAAAAACCTATTCTGTCAAATCGTAATTTCGCTTAACAGATTTTCACCAAATTTAGAATTCTATCGATCCTTCTAATGTGTATTAATATTATGTAGCTGTTAATACCATATACTACACTGAAGTGGTACTTTAAAGGGAAGCATAACGGTCTGTCCTACTACTGTTCCTCCCAGAACCCCCTCCCAAAAATCAATTTTTCCGGTATAAAATGTTTCAAATAAGAATAATAGGTATTTATGTGTGTAGATAGTACCTAAAGCGAAGTTTAAAGAAAATCGTTGGATCCAATTTATGGACGCCAAAATATGTATTTACTGTGAAAATTCCAATTCGAAAATTTTTACATGATCGCACTATTATCCCTTACTAACAGTGAGAGCAGTAACATCTGTTTGAAGCCTGTCTGAGTATGCGAACACAATAGCTGGATCTGACTTCCATTATGGCCACACCACGCCGCACATAACAATAGGGTTTCGGACGAAACCCATCACCTGCGTCACCCATCCACCACTTTACTGGATTTTTTTTTTTTTTTTTACATATACTAACCACATTCGATATCGAAAATTTGAGACAATTACAATTCTCGCTCTAACATCAGTTAAAGATAATAAAAAGTGAAAAGTAGAATATACTTACATTGAATTTATAGACTCTGTTAGATTTGTATCAAAACCCAAGAACACTTTGCCTTTCTTTGTGTAGCCACGCACTTCATTTTTAGACGATACAAATATTTATCTTGTATGCCACCTGCAAAATATATATATAAAAAAAAAAAAAAATCAGGTGTGAAACACTCACACAACTTTCTCTTACTGCAGTTTACAAAATTTTATAGTTAGTTATACCAAATTTAATGAAATTCGTCTGGTGTTTTTATCGGAAAAAATCGAAAAAACTGTTCAGTAAAAACCCATTTCCTGTTTACTAATTTTCTTGGAATACGGAATTTTGGTAATCTATTTATTTCTAATTAATTTTGTTTAGATGGTAAAATTATATAATCAACTATGATAGCACTTTAGAGGCAAACATAACCCCGCCCCTTAAATAACTTTAACCGAAGAAATGTTATAAATAAAAGTCGTAGCTCTTTATATGTGTAGTTCACTTACTTAGTTTAAAGAAAATAGTTGGAGTCGTTTTAGAGAAAATAGAAGAAAACTAAAAAATACTTTTTAATAAAAACGCATATTCGGTCATCCAAATTTTTTCTTAAAACTCAGAATTTCAACAACATATTTAATTCTAATTAATATTATTTAGATGATAGAATTGTGTAATAAACTGAAATAGCATTTTAGAGGAAAATCTAACCCCACCTCTCCCCCAAAAGAGTCCTTAAATAAATTTTCCCAGAGAAATGTTTGAAGTAAAAGTTATAGCTATTTGTATTTGAGGATGATATATCAAGTTTCAAGAAAATCGTTGGACCAATTTTTGAGAAAATCGCAAAAAAGTGAAAAATATCATTCAGTAAAGTGGTACTACCGGTTGAGGAATTTTGACAGATAACGTACTTTCGGATCACATGGTGATACCTAAACGGAATACCATTTTTGAACTTTCTGCGATTTTTTTCGTTATTGAGCTATGCTGTTGCAATATTTACTGTTTAGTTTGGCTTCGTTACAAAGGTGGAAAGATTATCCTCTGTCTCAATACTTAGCAAAGCTTGCAATGCCAGTTTAAATTAAGCTTAAACCACAGTACAGAAAATGCTTCTAATAAAATTGCTTAGGTCTTTAAATGGTATACGAAATATGAATGAAATCGTTGAATTCGTTTAAGAGAAAATCACGAAAAACTGAAAATACCATAAATAAAGTCCTATGTCAGGATGGTGGATTTAACTGAAACATTCATGTCAGATGCTGTTGGTACTACATTAGCGGAATATCAAGCTTCAACTTACTGCGATTTTACGTTTTTGAAATATTTTGTTCACGCACATAACACAACACAAATCAGATCATTCTTTAAAACCATTTTTTTATAAATTGCAAACAAAAAATCAAGTTAGACAAATGCCAAGTGGTAACATTAAAAGTAGCACAAACCTAAAGGTCCTCCAAGTTCTAATGCTGAGATTTTCTCGCCGGGTAGAGTTTTGAAACTCAATTGAATTTCACCTTTCTTAAACGAGAACACTTGGAGTACACCATCCAGGCCGCCAACAGCGATCTGTAAAATATTTCGGTTATTATGTACAATTCTGATTGAGCTGAGGTCATACCAGACAAGACCTAGGTCATCTTGTTTAAACTAGACAAGAATTAGGCCAGTTCTGTTTCCAAGACTAGTTTTGGTTGAAAAACCAACCAAGACATATGTCAGATCAGTTTAAGCCAGCCAAGGCTAGGTGTTCCTAGCCAGCTGTGGTTAAACCAATCAAACCGCTCTGTCTATATCAACAGAACTCAGGTCAGCTCTTTTTAACCAGAGGAACCCCAGGTAGGAAGGAATGCTCTCCAGACTTGGAATTAATATAAATAGATGTTACCTTCTGATTACTTTTTATTCCAGAATTTGGCAATAATTTCATACATCTTGGCTGTGTTAAACCAATCAAAGTGTAATCAACTCTTGTCAGTTCTAATAGCATTCTTAACGATAGAACTTAATTTATAACCATAACGTTTCCACCATATCAGGTTATGTTTATGCCTTGGTTGCTATGGCAATTAGTTTAAGACACAACGAAGACACTTCAAAAGGCAGCTTCCAACAATTTGCTTATACCTTTTTGCCCCTCAAAAGTAACTCTTGCTAGGAAGTTTTATTTTCCACATACAATATTACATAATGTATAATCTACATTATTGTCAATATACAATTATTTACAAAATATTGTCGATTGTGATCTCGTGAGTGCTGGAGATATGGGGGTCAGAAAATTGAGATCGTAAAAACCTACAACTATTTGGGGATCACACTGTCTAGTCGGCTCTCCTTTTATGAACATTTTAAGAGGAAAATCTCAGTTGCCAAACTGGGTATCAATACCACGTGGGCTAATGTGATTTCGGTGAATGATGCGCCATTGCGGGTCAAATATCAAATTTATAAGACTGTATCTCGGGCAGTAGCATGTTATGGTGCTCAAGTGTGGGGGCATGAACAATATGAACTGTTGGAGAAATTTCAAAGATACTTTCTTAAAAAGTTGTTTTCTCTTCCTGCCTGCACTCCCAACTATATGCTGCATATCGAAACTTCCTTAGATCCGGTTTTTCTCTTCACATTGAAACTTAATATAAGTTATTGTCTCAATTTGCTTGAATTACCTGACCATCGCTTGCCTAAGATAGTGGCCATGGAAATAATTAGGCGTAAATTATCATGGTTTTCTTCGTGGATTAGTTTATCCCAACTGCATGGCGTACACTTTGACTCATCAATCCAGGATAAATCCGTATGGTCAAAGCAACTAGGCTCTTTAATTTCTACTTTAACACATTTTTATAGGAAAGAATCTCTTGAGCGTGCTAAAAATTCTGATAAGTATCTGTTGTATCGAGCTTTAATAGAAAACAAAGAAGATTTCGGTACTCATTGCGGGTTGAACTCAGTGACTTGTTTTAATTTATCTGATCTGAGTTTGTGGTTTAAACTCAAGGGGAGCTCTTAAATTTAAATAGAGTCCCTTGGATGGAGAGGGATTCGGACAAGGAGTATTGCCAGGTGTGTAATCTTCGGCAGCCTGAGACTCTTTATCACTTTCTTGGGGAATGTCCAGCATTTGCTGACTCGCGAAAAAGATTCTTCGGCTCTGATCTCATTTCTGGTAGTTTTATTGTTGAATTGTTTTCCACCTCAGATCGGTTATTGCTTAAATTTGCTCGTCATATTTGGGGCACAAGAAATTTAAGATTATCAAACTAAATATTGTATGTACTCTTCACATAATGAATGTACACTTTTTTAAACAGTATAATTCAGAGAATTTAATAAAAAAAGTTTTTTGTCTCTTTTTATTTTTATGTTATTTTATTAATTTCTTTTTCTATATATTTTTTATATCTGTATTTTCTTTGTTTTTTGTGTAAGAGTTTCCTAATTTATATTTTACTTATTACATTATTGTAAATCTTTTAATTTTTTCTTTCTATTAATTTTTCATTTTTTTCTTCTGCTTACATTTACATATTATCTTGCTTCAATTGCAAATAGTTATTTTATTTTTGTATGTATTTTTGATATTGTATTTAAGACAAACTCCGGAAGACGGCTTTAGCCATGCCTACTGTACTTATTTTTATATATCAGTTTTTGTATTTATTTTCTTTTGTATAATAAAATACTATTTAAACTAAAAACAAAATATTGTCAGACATAATTGATGCTACAAATTGTAAACTTCCAAACTCTAGTAACAAAAGTAGATATTAGAATATAATATAAATAATGGAAAAATTAACCCTCCTAAAGAATATTGGAGAATTTACACCCCCCTCGCAATAGAATCCTCAATATATCACCCACACAGCTTTGCTTTGGTATTACTGATAAGTTCTCCCGCGTTTTTTTACTTCATGTTTTGTTTGCGAAGCCAGCTGTGCGCGGGTTAATTTACAGACTCTTTCGAGTTTTTTCTCTTAAATATAACACAGTTTTATGGAGTCAATCACTGATTTATTTGTTTGTTTTCTAATCTGGTTATACTAATTGGTGAATGAAGTAGTGAATTCAATTGACATAATGTTGCTGAAACCAATGGTGTTGTTAGCATTTTTTATGAATTATTAAATAAAATTAATATTTGGATTATGCAGAGCTTTAGGTAAAAGAAGTGTGTTTATTTAAAAAAATTGTGGACAAATTCTTGGAAACATATACACATAATAGATAGATTTAATATGATTCCGGGGTCAATATCCCCCTTAAGTAATATATATGTATATAAATAATTCCTTATAATAATAAAAATAATTCTAAAAACCTCTTTTTCGTACTCAGGGGACCTCAAATCATATATTTTTGGTGAAAACTCCAGTTCGAAAATTTGACACGTTTGCAGTACTGTCGCTTATAGAAGTAAGACAAAATAAAAATTAATTATTTTTAAAGTTGTATTTTTATTTACAGCGATGGACATACAAACTTACAAAAAAGAAAGCGCAGGCACGTGTTGTGTTATTCGGTAAATTTAAATACTTTGTGTATATAATTTGGCTAAATTATGTTCATTATCAAACAAAAAACATGCAATCTTAAATTGATATCCTTTTCCCTAGGATACAGAAAATGAACCTCTGGTCGAGGAAAATAATTTGAACTGCGAGGTAAGTTCATTGCAAATTAAAAGTATATTTAAAATAGATACTTACACTGTGTATTTATTTCAGAGGTCTTCAAGTCATGAAGAACTGGCTGGAGTAGCAGTAGAATCGTCCAATTCCGATGAACGGATACCATTGACGGTAATTTGTAATAACGTGACGTCATCGGATAAACTTGAGGATGACGGGTAACTAAACCTATTTTAATTGCTTACGCTTCAGATATTAAAAGACTGGTGCGAATCCTCAACCATTTTTCCTATTGCATTTAATATAATTATAAAATAGATCTTTTAGGTTTCCGCGGCCATTTTCATGAAAAACACTTGAGTTTCTGGGTTGAGATCGCGTCAGAGGTTTTGCTAAAAACCAACGTTTCGCCCATATTGCCATGAGCCTCTTCAGCGTCATTCCTCCTTGAAAGCCACTAAGGCACTGAAGAACCTTGGTAGAGTAGGGATATGGCTCCTTCTTCCGCCATATTGATGTCTTCTTGATCACGATGTTTACTTATAGGTAGTGGGCGGGGCTTAATTTTTTCTTCCTTGCCCTCGGCTACGAATGTATCATAAAAGAGGCACTGGAAATTAAGAAAGAGAGAAACTGTCTAAATATAGACGATGGACTCCGGCTAAGCAGAACGTGGCTCCCTCTGCTCAGGGAAAGGCGGGGAAAAGCGTCTAATGGTTTTCCGGAGCAGGACAAGGTTAAAACTTTGGCAGAAGAGCAGTGAGATGGGAGACTTAGATCTCGTCAACCGACAGCAAGGAAGATAAAATTAAGCCCCGTCCACCATCTAAAGTAAACATGGTGATCAAGATGGCGGAACAAGCAGCCACGCCTCTGGTTCATTGTCTTATTGGCTTTCAAGGTGTGACGACCCTGAAGAGGCTCATTGCAACATGGAGAGAAACGTCAATTTTTGGCGAATCACTGACTTGGTTCAACCCAGAAAATCAAGTGTTTTTCAATTATAAAATTGACAAATATGTTGAAGCCTGCAATTTGACTCATGCATGATTCTTCAGGGCGTTTTAAAAAATTTAAAATTCACTTAGGGCATTTCTAATTTGTAAGTATATTATCCAGTCATGGCCCACATTATTCAGCCTTATCCCCGTTATATTCTGTATACTGAGAGCCTACTATGTCTGCTATTTCTTGAACATCTTTTTTCTTATTTTTAGTTTTTTGTTCGATCATTTCTTTAACATCTCTTTTGTCCTCTTCAGCTTGTTGTTCCAAGCCTTCTTTTTTCAAATCTTTCTTTTATTAACAACTGCTGCTTCGAAATCTCACGATTTTCTTCATTAAATTTATTTTCATAATTTTATTAATTAAGTAACTTTTAGTTTCTTAATTTTTAAAAGAAAAAGTCCTAGATCCATCAAACCCACAGCATCACATTTTTCTCAAATCTTTTTCTTCTGGGAACAGTATGGCTGGTTGGCCTGATATCAAACCCATTATTTTGTTTGTTCGTTGTTGCAAAATAAACCCATTTTTTATCACAAGTAATCAATTCGTTTGGTGTAAAGAAGGCTTTTACAGGGACTTAAACACGGCGTACAGCTTGTTGGGCCCTAAATTGTTGTGGATATTTCGGCGGCTGCTTACACGTTGGTAGGTTATGATTGAGGTGGGACCTGAAAGATTTCTGGTGTTGGTGCAAGAATCCACCGCTACAGCTGTCGCCAGAAGTGGTGAATCTTAGGAGAGAAGACGTCCTGGATGAAGCTTACTTTCCAGCCTCATATCACCCACTCTAAATTTTTGAACCACATCTGTGCAGCCTGTGTGATCTGTACACAGCCTTCCCTCTCTACTTCATTTATTTCGGAAGCGGCATTTGTGGCAGTAGCCTTTTTTAAAGTAGTGACGCAAAATCGCCCAAATTTCTAGATTCAACTAGGTGATTTCTTAAATCGCTCACAAATCGCATAGATGTTTCCATAAGTTGATACAAGATAAACTTTAAGTAAGAGCGGTACCTAATAAGAAACTTTTTGTAAACTAGTGTTTAGTAAATGCTGTTGAGGTTTAAGAGAAAAAAAAAACGCACAGACTATTGTTACACCCTAGTGTTTTTGTTTTAGGATTGGCGAGACTGAACCCGAGACTGCCCCACTAAGTTTAATATCAAATTTGGATGTACCAAGTACTTCAAATAGTTCTCCGTCAGTTTTAAAACCCAGGTCTAGTTCTAAAATTTCTATATTAAGAAAGTAAGTATGACATGAATTTTAAATATTCTTTAGTTTTTGAGTCCAAATTTTGTTAACTCTGTTATTTCCCGCTTGGTTATTATATGTGACACATTGAGATATGATCCTCTGACTTGATTCTGGGGCGCTTCGGACCACATCAATTGTTGTGGAGATGTTTGTGTACAAACACAGTACACAAACTAGGGTCTCCGTCCGTAGTTAATTGGCGTAAACCAAGGGAGAAGGAAGGGATTAGCTCAATGGTAGAGCGCTGGACTAGCAACGCGGAGGTCCCGGGTTCGAATGCTGCCCTTAGATGTTCTCTTCCTAGGAGCCTCTACAGCTTACTGTCCGGTGATGGGCAGTGTTGTCTGTAGCTAGAGAACACTGCTTGAAAGCCGGCAGTGCACTGAGAAGGCTTCGGGGGCACAGTAGATCTTTCAGGTAGCAGTGTTATAATCCCGTACAACAATCTCCCACATCGTTCTTTGTAGGAGATGAAAAACCTGATATTGAAAGGCTGTTATAAAACTAAACAGGCAGGTTTTTGGCCAAGAAAAACGATATGGGTCATTCTATCTTTAACGCGATCGAGGACCCCTCAAGAGATTGTGGCTGGAGTGTGCAAGGCACTCGGTGTTTATAGACGAATTTCTCTGCATCTTCCAGAATGAAATTCTGACAAACTGAAAGCTATGCCCATTCAGCGGAGAATCTCAGTCAGACAGATTGTGATCGATCCCCTTCTGATTTCCAGGCCGCCATTAAATCACCGAACTTACAAGTTATCAGTTCGAAAATGATATGAGAATGCCTCGGCAAATTCAATAATCTAGGAACAGAAATAATAATGTTACCCTAATCTGGGTGCCAAGACATGTTGGCGTGGAAGATAAGGAGATGGCCGACAGACACCCTAAGATTCTTTTCATGGAGCCGGAAACCTTTATTATGGGATAAGCATCCACTAGTCTCTTCGGTAAGAGCTCAAGAAACGAAAAATTCACGAGAACATTGTTCTGGAAAACCGTCCCCGGCAGTTGCAAGCGTAAAAGATCTGTGCAGAAATAGGTTTTGCATGCTGGCAAGTTTCCTCAGCATGGGCATTGTAGACTAGAGGGTACCTGAAAAAGCAGGGGTTCTAGAACATGATAGCACCTGCAGATCCTGAATCCTGATGGAGGAGACTTTCAGAATACTCCCAGATATGACTGCGATGCTATCGTCCAGAGAAAGGTTTGGAAGCCTAGGCCCTTCCCGGGTATTGTAGATCCCAGGTATTGTAACAGGTACCAGTTGCCGGCAAGGGGTATCTGTTGTATGCAGTTAGTTGGGGCAGTTGCTAGCGACCTAGCAGATTACCACAGCTCAATACTCCATGCGCTTCGTCAGAACAGTACACACAATACACTTAAACTTCATACACTCTACTCTTTACAGACAAGGACAAACGCAGTACACAAACTAGGGTCTCCGTCCGTAGTTAATTGGCGTAAACCAGGGAGAAGGAAGGGATTAGCTCAATGGTAGAGCCTGGACTAGCGCGGAGTCCCGGTTCGAATGCTGCCCTAGATGTTCTCTTCCTAGGAGCCTCTACAGCTTACTGTCCGGTGATGGGCAGTGTTGTCTTAGCTAGAGAACACTGCTTGAAAGCCGCAGTGCACTCTGAGAAGGCTTCGGGGGCACAGTAGATCTGTTCAGGTAGGGTTATAATCCCGTACAACAATCTACATCTACAACAAGGTACAAAAAATATCTCTCATGTGTGGTCGGATTTGTCCCGCGCCGTCCCTTCCCTCTACACAATAATAATAAATCCGCCATTTTGTTGCAGACATTTTCTGGGAGAAGCATCAACTATTCCTATAATCTGGGCTGATGAAACACTACTTTGGGATTATCTGAACGCCAAGGATTTAGAATCCAAGCAATTAAGGAATTCCAATTATTTCTTCAATCATTCAAGCATAACAACACAGGATGAGAAGGTCCTGTTGGAGTGGATACTAGAAGTGAGAATTTACTTCTTTTCTTACTTCAACCGCAATTGACTTTACTGATAGAAGTTGCAATTTTCTGGCACACATAAATACCTATCACTTTTATTTAAACATTTTCCTGGAAAAATTGATTTTTTGGATGCTCTGGGGGAACAGTGGCGTTATGCTTTCCTCTAAAAGACCACTTCAGTATAATACATGGTTTTAGCCTTACTAGTGATTACTACACATTAGAAGCATTGATAGAATTCCAAATTAAAGAAAATCGGGGTTTTAGCAGAAGTGCGATATTACTGAATAGGTTTTGAGTTTTTTGGAATGTTTGGAGAACGGTATACCGATTTCCTTTAAACTTGGTATGCTAAACTGTATAGATATAAACTTATCCCTCTAATTGGTAATATCCAAAATCCTAAACCTCGTAAATCGGATCCCCCCACCCCTGCATTTTATGTTAGCCACAATTATGTAAATTTGAGTATAAGAAAATTTGTCATTTTATATCCAATTGTACTAATAGAAGTAAGAGAAAGTCGTATGAGTGTTTCACACCAGTTTTTTTGTTACATTTTCAGGTATGCGCAGTTTATCACTTCGTAGAGAGACCTACTACCTCGCTGTAGACTATATCGATAGATACCTCCAAAAACTGTGGGTGTATCCAAGAACAACTGCAGTTAATAGTGTTAAACATTATTGTTACTTTCCACACATCGTACCGAAACACGATGATCCTTAGCCAGGGGACCCAACGGATAAATCTGTCCAGCTATCGTGCAACCGAATTGTTAATTTTTACTAGGGGGCTCTGTTCCTCCCCGCCTATCCCTGACAACCCAAACTCCGTCTAAATATGTATACTACAGGGTGTCCGGGCTAAGTTGTCCACCCCTTTTTCTCGGTAATTTTGATGATAGGAAAAAAATTCAAATCATAACTCCCTTTATTTTTTTAGTAGTATCTAATATATTAAAAAAAAATCTGCTGCTGATAGGGTTACAGAAACAAACTTCTTTTTTTTCAATAGGAACCCCTATTTTTATTATGAATTCTAAAAGTACTTTTTTTGTGAGAAAAATTGTTTTTGAAAATTAAAATTGCTTTTGTAGTTCCCAACTTATGAATTTTTGAATGAAAAAAAAAACTTTTTACCGCTGACTGCTGGATCTCAAAGAACAAAATGGCTTTCTGTGTTTTTGCCTCATCGGTGCATAAAATAAAAGATAAAATATCTGGAATTTCCTCCGTTAATACACTAATATGAGCCAAGTCGGCGCTCTTGATCCCCTTCACGAAACCCCTGAACAATGTGGTACCTAAATAGCTTAATTTAATAGTGCTGGAGTATTTCCCACATGATAGTTTTACTAATTCCCAGAACTCTAGCCGCATTTCGAACTGAAGTGTTAGGATTCTCCTGCACATACAGTAGTACATCAAGCTCAGATCGAAAGTACAACATTCCTAACCCTATTTCTCGGCGCTTGGCGAATGATACTGCCAAACAATCGGAACATTCCAGCAGTACGAGCAATCGTTTTCCGGCTTGGGTGTCTTCGTTCAGAAAATCTCTCCTGGTAAACCCTTGCAGATGTCTAAGCTTGACGACGGCATTCAAAAATGTCACACAGTTTTTTCGTTTGTCGAATATGGACGGTTCATCTTGCCGGAACGAATTCGGCAAGCCGGAACGAATTCGGAATTTTGTGGTAGATTGAAAGTATTTTAAAAACAAGGCATTGTTTACAACGTATGGGATTAAAACAGTAAACAAGAGAGCATTTGTATAAAAATTCATCTTGCATTTTTGTTTTTGCCCTTTGGACAGACTCTTATGCATTTATCCATAACTGTTTTTTATTACTAGGCCAGCGATAAGAAAACTTTTTTTTTGTTCAAAAATACATAACTTGGGAACTACAAAAGCAATTTTAATTTTTCAAAACAGTTTTTCTCACAAAAAAAAGTACTTTTAGAATTCATAATAAAAAATAGGGGTTCCCATTTGAAAAAAAAGAAAAGTTTGTTTCTGTAACCTGCATATCAGCAACAGATTTTATTTTTATAATATCATTAGATACTACTCAAAAAATAAAGGGAGTTATGATTTGAATTTTTTTTTCCATCATCAATAATTACCGAGAAAAAGGGGGTGGACAACTTAGCCCGGACACCCAGTATATTATGGTTTTAACACCTAAGTATTATTTAATACACTATAGAAGCGTAGATAGAATTCAAAATTTGAAGAAAATCGTTTAACCGAAAATGAGATTTTACGTTTTTTTGGGGGGAATTTTCTGGAAAACATGGGTATACGAAAAAACGAAAAATCGAAGAAAACTCAAACTTGATATTTTGTTTAGGTACCACCGCGGGTCTAACACCAAGGTTTACGGCGAAATCCGTCTTCCGGGAGATTTGACTTTACTCAATTATTTTTGCTTTCTCCTACTCCCAGTAGAAGGAAGTATTGAGATCGTGCCAAATTTTTGAAAATTTAGTTTGAAAATATATGTTTTGAGGTTCCCTGAATACCGAAAAATTTTTTTTTAGCGAATTTTTATATGTGTATGTGCTAACAGAATATTTCAAAAACGAAAAGTCGCAGAAAGCTCAAATTTGGTATTCCGTTTGGGTACTACCAGCGCATCTGATACGAAGATTTTCGGACAAAAATCTTCCATCAACCGGAAGGGCAACTTTACTGAATTTTTTTTTTTTTTTTCAGTTTTTCGTGAGCCGTTCGAAAACGTCTCCAACAATTTTCTATAAATTTCGTAAACTATCATCACGTATAAATAACTAAACTAATGTTTATTTGAAATATTTTTCTAGCGAAATTGATATTTTGGGGATTTCTGGGGGTTTCTATAGCGTCAAACTTTCCTCTAAAATACCATTTCAGTGTAATACATGGTTTTACCACCAACACAATATTAATGCACATTAGAAGCATTGATAGTATTCCAAATTTGGAGAAAATCGATTGATCGGAAGTCAGGTTTTAAAGAATGGGTTTTTGGAAATTTCTCAAAAACGGTTACACAGATTTTCTTTAAACTTGGAATGCTTGCTGCATAAATAGAAACGTATCACTAGAGAGATACACGACCTTGGTCAGTGAGGCTGCTCAATTGAGTTGAGTTGCTGGGACACACAGCGTACTCATCAGTCACGAGGACATTGAAAATAGACATTTAACGAGAAATATATATATATATATATATATACACATAAATATACTATGTATAGTCCTTATGTACATGTAATAAAAGAAAAAAAAAAGCCTTAGTGTGTAGACAAAACACTACGTTGTTATGCATGCAACATATGCATTTGTACCCTAATTTTAAGGGGGAAAAGCGAGTCTAAGCGTGTACCTAGGAAAAGAGTACATAGAGCGCCGTCAACCATAGATGTGGTGGTTAATTATCCCCAAAGAATCTATAATTACGGACTCCCCTATACTCCCTAAATTCTCCTGATTAATGCCTACCTCCTTGAAGAAGTCTAAGGTCATCCTCGGTATGGTGCCCCTTGACCCAAACCAAAGTCCACGGACCTGAAATTCCCTTTCCCCCAATTGCTCCCTGAATTTTTCTGGGTAGTAGGGGACACACTTTTCATAAATGGACTTCTTCTCGAGGTGAACGTTCATGGCTTGATGCTTATCATTGCTCTCATACCGCACTGAGGGTCAATTATCAGTGCTTCCTTTGATTCTTTTTTAAATGCTATGATGTCTGCAAACCTTGTTGACCCCTCGGTGTCAATGCCATACACCTCCTCGAAACATTCATAGTCTTTATCATTTAGAAGCTCCATCAGTGTGTGTTTTACTCGGTGGTGGCATCGAGTGACAAGAAGCATGTTATTTGGACAATTGCCCAGCACGTGAGCTGGTGTTTCAGGCTCTCGGCTGCATTTGCGGCAGAGGGGTCCAACATCTCCTGCCACCTGGTTGCCAACACCAGGAACACCACGAAGGGGAGCGTTCGTAGGGTATTTTTTGAAAAAAAAAAAAAAAAAAATGATTTTCAAGGGGTATTGGGGGGGTCTGTCAGTTAGTTTAAATTTAAATTTGCACAAGCTTTGTTGGTTTTGACATAGAGCGCTCCAAATAAGACCGCTAAGGTATATAAATAAAATCCTCACCACCACATTTATGACCAGCCCAACTAAACATTGTAACGTTGCAATGTTTAATGAAAATTTCTTGATTAAATTGTATTAATCAGATTAAGTGAAAAATCAAGTGAGTGTTTACACCAGATTTTTTTATTTAAGGCCCGTCAACATCTACCGTCCATTCTAACAGTGTTTCCCTTTCTCTTACAGCCGTCATTTTCATTAACAATATTAAAAAATTGCAGGTGTTACGTCACTATTCATTGCTTCAAAATTTGAAGAAGTCTATCCACGAAAATTAAATGAATTTGCATATATCACGGATGGAGCGTGTATGGAAGGTGACATACTAATCATGGAATTAAGAATAATGAAGGTAAGTTATAAACTTTATACTCAGGACTAGTACTTCCGGGTGTCTCAGCAAACACAAAATGGCATATTTACTTTTAGTATTCCTTTAGGACAGAGTCGGTGTTGACCCAGCTTTATGGGATCTGACACAAAATTTTCAACAAAATCTGTCAACTGGTGATGTGATTTTACTGAAAATCTTCTTTACTGTCTCTTACTCCTAGTAAGAGGAAGTATTGCGATCGTGTCAGATTTTCGAAATTGAGTATTCACCGGAAATACAAGTTTTGGGATTTCCTAAGTACGATAAAATTGTTTTTAGCGAATCATCTTTTTCTGTGTTTGAATATCGCAAGAAAGAAAAGTCGCAGGAAGCTCAAACTTGGTATTCCGTTTAGGTAATACCACCGCATCAGACACGAAGATTCTAAACAAAATCCATCAATCAGGAAGTGCAAGTTTACTGATTTTTTTTTTCTTCAGTTTTTTATCATTTTCTTAAAAACGGCTCCAACGATTTTCTTTAAACTTTGTAAACTATCGACAAACATAAATATTTAACACTAAAATATGAAACATTTACCCGAGAAAATTGATTTTTAGGGGTTCTGGGGGAACAGTAGCGTTACGCTTATCTTTATAGTATCACTTTAGTGGTTGGTTCCGCAGAGCTGGAAAGCATCAGAGATATTTTCCGTGATAGCCTGCTTCTTTTATGGTCATCGACCGGTTTCGGGCGTTCGCCTATCTTCAGGATGTGTTTGTCAGACAGTGTGATAACACAGACTTGCACAGAGCAAATTCAGTGTACACACTGACTGGTCTTTTTTATTGTATTTAAAACTAAGTGATCACTTTAGTATAATAATTATATGGTTTTACCACCTATTTTGTATTAATACAATTATTAGAAGCATTGAAAAAAAAAACCTATGGCGCAACAGTCTATGAAGAGCCCCAAGTACGCCGCAGTCCCCTCGCCGTTTAGTTCCGGTCTTCGCTACCTAGGTGCGCTACCAACTTTAGCTGTAACATTTCCCACTTTTTCGCAATGATGCTGGGTCAACACCCAGTGCGCCAAAGGCGAGTGTGCTAGCCCTGCTAGACCAGGGCGGAAGTATTGGAAGAATTCCAAATTTGAAGAAAATCGGTGTACCTGAAGTGCTATTTTACAAAATAGGTTTCCAAGTTTGGGGGGGGGGATTTTCCGAAAACGCATACTATTTTCTTTAAACTTGGAATGCTTGCTGCATAGATAGAATAGTATCACTTTTATTTGAAACATTTTTCTGATGAAATTGTTTTTAGGTGGTTATGAGGAATTTGAAACTTTAAAATTGAAATGTGTTTGTTGATTATTGGCTCTGTACAATGTAATCATTCTCTACCTGCCTGTGTTGGTAGGTTGGCACTTGTCTCCCCACCACCTCCATATTTACGTTAAGACAAATGAGCAAAATTTGAAATTTAAAGAAAATTTGTCATTTTATATAACTACATCGAGAGGAGTAACAGGAAGTCGTGTGAGTCAAACCCTACAAATCGCTGAGACACTACTCCATACCACATTTGTTAACTCCCAAAAATATGTGACCAACATTATGTGCCTTATAGATTGTTTTTGTTGGTTGTTGCAGGCACTGGATTGGCAAAGTATTGCAGTCACACCGAACACCTGGCTCACAATATTGTTACAGATTATCTATCACAAACACAACAAAATGGATTTAAATATGGAATCACCATTGTTCCCTATACAGCTGTTTAACAACGCTGCCAGATTACTAGACTTATGCAGTTTGGATAATGGATTTTTGAAATATTCTCATAAAACAATGGCTGTATCAGTTTTGTATTTATCTGGTTGTAAAAATGCTACGCTAAAAGTAGCAGGTACTCAAGATTTTTTAAAATTTGTTTCTATTATAGCAGTTTGAAGTTGACCATTTGTAAAAAAAAAAAAAAAAAAAAAAAAAACCTGGTGTGAAACACTCATACGACTTTCTCTTACTCCAGTTAATACGAATTAATAGAAAGAAAGATTCTTTAAAACTGCAATCTTTACAAACTTTAGTTGGGTGGCCATAAAAGGATTATAGGGGTTAGATGGATATACTTGAGTGGACATTGTGGGCGCCCTCTGCTCACTACGGCCGGATTAAGCCTCCAGCAGGTCCTAGACAAAATACAAATTGGGCCCCATTTTTTATGGCCAGCCCAACTAAACATTGTAACGTTGCTATTTTTTAAAAAAATTCTTGATTAAATTGTATTAATTAGAGTAATCTAATCTAATCTAGAACCCTGGGCCTCCAAAGAGGTTCAGCACTTAGACCTGCTGGGCCTATTGTGCACCCCTAGAACGCCTCTCATCAACCTTGTATCATTAAGGAATGCCAGGGCTGAGGCGACTGAAATTTCTGATCCCGCATTCGCTTCAGAATATGGGCACCAAATTTCAAGAATCGTCTGCGAGTATAATGCACGCACTTTCCAAGAAGGTGAAACGGTGTATCATCATTTTGGCCGCATTTCCCCATATTATGTAGATTCCTTAAAAGGTAACTAGGGCAGTAATACCTCTTAGCCTCACTTTTGTTCTGCCGACGAGGTAGGTTGTGCGAGTCTTTTGAGGGCCCTCCAAGAAAATGTTAAGACTGCCTCAGCTCCGCAATATTTTTCCAATATAATGTATGTTTCCGTGTTAGCCGTTTTCTAATGGCCCCACAGGCAGTTCTATGCGAAATGCCGCTGAAGCTCCGGACCAATGGGCGTTTGTGAGGCGCCCTCCTTTGCCAACCTGCCGGCCTCTTCGTTGCTTTTGTGCCCGGGCACCCAACCTAGCCGAAGGCAATTGTGGTTTGCCTGAGATTTTAACTGTTCACGGCATTCTTTAACAAACCTCGACCTGATGCAGTTCGCCTCTAAAGCATTTAGTGCGGCCTGGCTGTCAGGGAACATCGCAATTCTTCTGCTTGTTACGCCCTTATCCTTAAGATATTGGGCACAACTTAAAATGGCGAAGATTTCCGCCTGAAAGACCAGTGTGATAGTCTACACGTGAAGTTGTCACGCTGAATTTTGATTCAAAGAGATACGTCTGGTTCATTAGATCTGCTCCCATAAATAACTGTGGGATTTTCTCCAATTACCTGACTAGTCACTAAACATTTTGTAAAAATTCCTAGTTTAAGGAAAATTGATCATAATAATAATAAGTTATTTGATTTTAGATATGACATATTATGAAATCAGCTCATGCGCACAATGGATGTTGGCCTTCTGGCGTACTTTACAAGTAAAGTGTAATATTGCACAAGTTGAAGACAATTCAGAAGGAAGGTGCTCTGCTAATTTGGATAACACTGAGGAATCTGAACTGAGTTGGGATTCATGCAGGCACCATGCAAATCTAGAATTATTGGTAAATATATTTCACATCCTTTCCTAGTGGTCGTACATGGGGCTTTACTGCATAGGTTTTTCAGTATTCTGAGATTTTCTTCATAAGAAACACTGACGGGTTTCATTACACTTAACATCTAGTAAGAATTATTAGTGTTGAAGGGGTATGGTGCAATAGCGAGGGGCAGTGTTGTGAAAGAGTGCCACCTAGTACAATGTAGTAATAGCGAGCTTTGTACCTGCTTGAGGCAACTGTGCCACCTGGCCAATCATAAGCATTTATTCCAGTGCGGGTTGTGATTGTGGACGGAGTGTTCTGGCTGGCGGGCGAGTGATTATGAGACCAGTGAGTGCAAAGGAAACAGATATCGAGCTCGGGCTGAATTGTTGGTTAGTTAAGGGCCATAATTATTGTATTTAGTTAGGGCTAAATAATTAGATTGTGCAGGGTCTAGTGAGGTGAATCCGGTGGAGTTATAATTAGGCTAAGGTCAGAGCGGGGCATTTCTGGTTACTAGGGTTAGGTTAGTGATAATGTTATGGACATTTGTTATGGATCAGGTTATAATATTTTGTATTTTATATTTGTAATTTTGTGTAAAATAAAGCATTTACGATTGCGTAATTTTGTCCACGAGGGCTGGGTCAGTTTGACCCCTATTAGTTAAACCTCACAAGTGTGAAGAAAATTTGCCATGAATAGAGAAATTCGTATAAGTGTTTCATACCAGATTTTTTTTTTTGTATTCCAAGCTAAAACAGGAATAAATATACCCCGAAGTTTGTGGTTTTTGTCTGGTGTGTGTTTGAAATCCTTAAGCTGTAATTAATTGTTTTTTCTATCTCGACAGGAATCTGCCCAAGAAATGCTCAAGAATTGCGATGATGTAGCTGACTGCCTTCTCACACCACCTAATAGCTAGAAGACAACTATACGTCTACAGATTGTAAATTTGTAAAAAACATTATATTTTTCTAAAAATAATTATGTAATAGAATGTGCGGAATTAAAAAAAAAAAGTCTGGTGTGAAATACTCACTCAACTTTCTCCAACTCTAATTAATACAATTAAATCAAGAAATTTTCTTTAAAAATTGCAACGTTACAATGTTTTTTTGGGCTTGCCATAAAAATGGTGTTGGGGATTTTACTTGTATACCTGAGCGGCCTTATGTGTGGAGCGCTCTATATCAAAACCAACAAAGCTTGTGCAAATTTAATTTTAAACTAACAGACATAATCCCCTCTAAAATCAATATTTTCAGAAAAATATTTCAAATAAAAGTGATGTTTCTTATCAATGCAGCAAGCATTCCAAGTTTAAAGAAAATCGTTGTAACCTTTTTTGAAAAAATTCCCAGCGAAAATACATATTTTTGTGTCCCTTGAAAAAAAAGAAAAGTTTTTAGCGAATGGTTTGCACGTGTGAATTTGTGTGTGTAATTAATCCGGTGTTGACAGAATATCTCAAAAAAAAAAAAAAAAAAAAAAAAAAAAAAAAAAAAAAAAAAAAAAAAAACGTTGCAGTGAAGTTCAAACTTGGTATTCCGCCGTTTAGCCACTTACCATCGGCATCAGATACGAAGATGCCAGCCAGACAAAATCCATCAACCGGAAATGATTTTTTTTTTTTTTTGTCAAAACGGCTCCAACAATATTGTCCAAGAATACCTATCACTTTAATTTGAATCATTTTGACAGGAAAATTAATTTTGGGGGGGTTCTGGGGGGAACAGTAGCGTTATGCTTTCCTCTAAAGTACCACTTAAGTATAATATACATTTTACCACCTACATAATATTAATACACATTATAAACACTGAGTTCTAAATTTGAAGAAAATCGGTTTACTCCGTGCCTTTTTTTACAGAATAGGTTTTTTGAGTTTTTTGGAATTTTCTCGTAAAATTATTTACAACGATTTTCTTTAAACTTGGAATGCTTGCTGCATAGATAGAAACGTATCACTTTTATTTGAAGCATTTTCCTGAAAAAAAAAAAAAAAAAAAAAAATTGATTTTGGAGGGGTATGGGGGGGTCTGTCAGTTAGTGTAAATTTAATTTTTTGTTGGTTTTGATATAGTGCCCAACGAAATAGTGTAACGTAGCAAATTTTAAAGAAAACTTCTTGATTAAATCGTATTAATAACTAGAGTAAGAGAAAGTCGTGTTTTCAGATTTTTTTAAAGGGGGAAGTACTGTGGTGATTAAAAAAAAAAAATACATAATATATAAAATCATTTATTTAAAATATATACTTAACAATGTAATTGTACATTCAGTAATTTATATGTTGTGTAGAGACGTTTATTTTGGAATTCCATGGATTTATGCCATAGTTTTTGTTTAATATCTGATTGCTTAACTGAATTAATCCACGGATTATGTAATATACTTCTAAATTTTAATGTATTCATTTCTAATGTACATAAAACTATATTTAAATTTTGAAATATTTCTAATAAATCTATCGGAGTTTTGATCGTTACTAAACTTCCCGATATTTTCACAAGTTTCCCTGTAAAAGAAATAAATAAATATATATATATATATATAAACACTTGGTAAACATTTATAAGAAATGAAAATAATGGCGGCAAGATGAAAATATGGCGAACACACCCGAAACCAGTCGATGACCACAAAAAGAAGCAGGCTATCATGGAAAATATGTCTGATACTTTCCAGCTCTGCGGAACCAACCACAACGAAATCTTAGAAAACTGAAAAAAAAAAAAAACTGTTCAAGTAAAATCGCACATCCAGTCTACCTATTATTTTTTTCAAATTCAGAATTTTGGCAACATAATTAATTTTTGTTATTAGTTCAGCAAAGCTGGAAAGCATCAGAGATATTTTCTCCGTGATAGCCTGCTTCTTTTTGTGGTCATCGACCGGTTTCAGGCGTTCACCCATCATCAGGATGTTTTTTATCAAAAACAAGTGTGATACTGATAACATAGACTTGCCCAGAGCAAATTCACTTAATACTCATGTTTTTTTTTTTTTTTTTTTTTTTTTTTAGTGTTTTTGTAATGACCTAACTAGATTTAAAAATGGGTTATACCTGGGTGGGTAAACACATGTTTTTCCTTTTTGAAAGCTATTTGTACATTGTTCCTTTTAAAAAAATCCAACGAGTAGAGGTGTATAACTTAAATTACGTTTTTGAATGAGATTTACTTTGATAATTAATTACCCATATTATCTTACTATTCTATTTTTCAATTGTTTTTTGATTGTGGAACAAAGCGATAGACCACTGTGTCAGCCGTGATCTACTGTAGAATAATTAATGATAAGAAATGATAAAAACGAGCTGAATGGTCGGTCGTAAGATAGTATAATTAACTAAATATGTTGTTTAGCAATTAAAATATATAAGCACGTTACTTGATAATCACGTATTATCCACTCCATATTTTACAGTCCCATAATCTCGGGGTCGATGACCACAAAAATAAAGCTATCACGGAAAATATCTCTGATAATTAATTCTGATTAATATTATTATATGCGTTATAGAATTGTATAATAAACTAAAACAGAACTTTAGAGGAAGATATAACCCCAGCTTTTTCCTAAAATCTCCCTTATACGAATTTTCACGGAGAGATGCTTTAAATAAAAGTTATAGCTCTTTGTATATATAGTTTAAATAAAATTCTTGGAGCCGTTTTCGAAAAAAATATAAAAAAACTTTTCTTTTTTTTAGTTAAGGCGCATCAACATTTACGGTCATTGGCACCTTCTCAATGCACTCGTTACAGACAATACTGTCCATCACCGGGCATTGAGCTGAAGGGGCTCCTAGGAAGAAAAAAAATCTAAGGGCAGCACAGCTGGACTCGAATCCGGGTCCTCCGCGTGGGAGTCCAGTGCGCAAACCACTCACCTAATCCCTTCTCTATCAAAAATCTGAAAAATCTATAACCCGAGTGGCAGAGTGTGTAAACTGATTTTGCTCTGTGCAAGTCTGTGTTATCGCACTGTTTTATCAGAACATTCTAATAATGGGCGAACGCCCGAAACCGGTCAATAATCACAAAATGAAGCAGGCTAACGCAGAAAAAATGTCTCTGATAAAAAAAAGGAGTAATTTTTTGAAAAATGGTCAGTGTTTGTGACCAGTCTTAGCTCAAAAACCAGAAATCGCAGAAAATTAAACATTGAAATTCCGTGGGGGATATGACAGGAACTTAACTGTCGTCAAAATTCCGGAACCGGAAGTACCAATTTATTGAATGAATTTTTACAATTTAAAAAAAAAACGGCTCCAATATAAATCGACTAATACATACAAATAGTTACAACTTTAATTTGAAACATTTCTCTGGGAAAGTTCATGTTATGTTCCAGGGTTATGTTTTCCTCCATATTGCTATTTCAATTTATTATTTAATTATATCATCTGAATAATATTAATTAGAATTGAGTATGTTGTAAAATACTAAGTGTGAAGAAAATTGGTTGACCAGAAGTGCGTTTTAATTAAAGTTATTTCAATTTTCTACGATTTTATCCACAGAAACATCGACGGATTTCATGAAATTTGCGCTACACTATGAATTACAGAGATCTGTCACTTTTATTGGGAATTTTTTCCGTGAAAATTCATTTAACGAACTTTCGATGAGTCGGGGCAGTGTATGGTTCCTCAAAAAAAAAAAAAAAAAAAAAATGTATGTTCATTAACTTTAGATTTATCCAACTGATATAAAATCTGTGTAAAAACTGCAGTAAGAGTAAGTCGTGTGAGTGTTTCACAACAGATTTTTTTTTTCTTTAATTATCTGCGATTTTCTCGATAATAAATAAACCAGAGGATTTCTATAATTTGAACTCCTATCATGTTTGTTTCTAACTTTCTTCAGAGAAAATTAATCTCAGAAGAGTTGTGGGGGAGCTGTAAGGTCATATTTTATTACAGTTTACATCCCCCACCCATACAATATTGAGTCACTAAAGATTTAGTGAAAAGTCCAAGTTTGAAGATAAGTTGAAAGCTTTATTCTAGACATGAATCGTTTAGGGCTTGTCTAGGTCGCAAGAGGGGTCCCCCAACATTACAACTTGAATTACTCACCAAATCCTTTACAAATATCACTGTCGCATAAAGCAACTATTAAATCTGCTTTCAAATTTTTCCAGTTTCTAAAATTTTCCATTTCGAGTTTTCTGTTAAATGAAAAACAAAAAAAGATAAGACAATTAACGGAATACATCTCCAAAATAAAATTAGGCAAAATAATAATGCATTTCTTTGGATGAAATTCATTTAAACAAAAAAATAGCAAAAGCCATATTAACTACTTACCACATTATCCAATAAAATTCAAATGAAACTGCTTTCGAAAGATAAAAATTGTAAAAAAAAGAAAAAGAAAGGTGTTTCCTAAATATTGATGTCAATTTTCCAAAGCTTTCTTCTTTCTTTCTACCTTTCGGGGATAAATTGAATGTCCCTCCCCTGAAAGGCAGAAAAAAAAAGAAGATCGCTCTGAATTAGGTTTTTGGAAGCTTTATGAAACTTCAGGCAGTATGCGTATAAAGCACAGAGCTTTCTTAAACTTTAAATTATTTCCTTCATTTCACGCAAGATACAAAAAAAAAAATCGTTTAAAGTAACAAATACAGATATAAATTAATTTTATTTTTCTCAATACAATGTGTCATACACATCATCAAAAGTGATTTAAAAAAAAAAAAACAGAGTGAAAATTATAAATACTTACAAAGTATAATGGCGACAGCATTCACCGAAATAGACAATTTCTATAGCTTCTCTTAATTGTTTTGATGTAATTTTATCACTAAAACAAAACATCAAATTTTTTATCAGAGATATTTTCCGTGATAGCCTGGCTTCATTTTGCGGTCCGCTCATCAGAAAAAATGGGATAACACAAGACTTGCACAGAGCAAAATCAGTTTATACACTAATTAAACCGGTCAATGACCATAAAATAAAGCAGGTAATCCACGAAAATATCTCTGATGCTTTCCAGTTCTGCGGACCCAACCACAATCAACCTTTTTAGATCACTAATGTGGCTGTCTGCTAGCTCAATCAAGATCCTTACGGGCCCAAATGTACATCTTAAATTCTTACATGATACATTTCCTAAATACGGTTTCCACATGACTAAGGCTATAGTTACTTATAACAAAAATTCAAAATTTTACCCCCTACCTCTGATCAAAGGTTTGATGGAATAAATCAACTGGTGCCACAGTTTCAATAACATTACATGGAAAGTCTTCAATTTGAAAATATTCTAAATTGAAAATATTTTTAAAAACTTCATTTTCAATTAAATTTTCTTTAAAATTTTTTAATTTAAATGTTGAAAGATTTGATTTTAATAATAATAAATTCGTTGGTTTTAACAATTTAATTGAGGCTGTTTGCAGCACCACACCAATGCCTGAAAAATTAAAAAAAAAATTAGACACAACGATAACGGTCTTGCAGCCAAAAGAATGGATCAAAATTTAGCTTACCTCTAGAAAACCCCATTGTATTTATAATCCAAGGTATACCATTAAGTTGGCCATCTTCAATGCAGATTTGAGCCAATTTTTGCATTGCATCTAAATATTGCATAATGCATTCTTCCACATTAACATTTGGTACGAAAAAGCTCCTGGAACAATTAAAAAAAAAAAATTCTAGCGTGAAACACTCACACGACTTTCTCTTACTCATCTTAGTACAATTATATATAAATAACAAATTTTCTTATACTTAAAATTATATAAATTTGTGCAAACATAAATACAGGGGTGGTGAGGGGATAAGTACCTACCTACTAATCTTAGCAGAGAAGTGATTATACTGTGGCCCAGTAGAGCGCACTAAGAACACTGAACAAACTGAACTTCGTATAACTTTTCAAAATTTCAAATAACCTTTTTTCGAGAAAACTCAAAAAACTATTCTCTAAAAATCACACTTCTGGTAAAACAATTTACTTCAAATTTGAAATTCTATCAATACTTCTGATGTTTATTACCATTATGTAGGTGGGAGGGAAACCATACATATATTATACCGAAAGTGGTACATTAGGAAAGCATAACGCTACTGTTCCCCCAGAACCCCAAAAAATAAAATCTCCCGGGAAAATATTCACAAATAAAAGTGACTAGGTATTTATGTGCGTTGATAGTATACGAAATTTAAGGAAAATGGCGAAAAACTGAAAAAAAAAAAAATCAGTAAAGTCGAACTTCCGGTTGATGGATTTTGCTCAAAATATTCGTGCCTGATGCGGTGGTACTGCCTAAACGGAATACCAAGTTTGAGCTTCCTGCAACTTTTCCTTTTTGAGATATTAGGTTAACATACACACATACAGACCATTCTGTAAAAACATTTTTTCGTATTCAAGGGATCCAAAAACAAGTAATTCCGGGCGAAAACTCAATTTCGAAAATCTGGCAAGATCGCAATACTTCCTGTTACTAGCAGTAAGAGAAAATGATAGTTGTGGTGGTTGGTTCCGCAGAGCAGGAAAGCATCAGAGACATTTTCCGTGGTAGCCTGGTTCATTTTGTGGTCATCGACCGCTTTCGGGCATTCGCCCATCTTCAGGATGCGTTTTTCAGACAGTGTGACAACACAGACTTGCACAGAGCAAATTCAGTTTACACACTGACTGGTGTTTTTAATAGTATTTAAAACTAAACTCTTAAACTAGTAAGTAAATCTCCTCCAACAACAGAATTTAAAAATTAGACCCCCACGTGTTGTTTCCATTTTAAGGAAAATTTGCCCCTTTAACAACCCAAACACGTGTTTTCCCACCCAGTTACCATCACCATACCCCTTGACCTAGTTTAAGAGTTTAGTTTTAAATACAATTAAAAACACCAGTCAGTGTGTAAACTGAATTTGCTCTGTGCAAGTCTGTGTTGTCACACTGTCTGAAAAACCCATCCTGAAGATGGGCGAACGCCGCCCGAAACCGGTCGATGACCACAAAATGAAGCAGGCTACCACGGAAAATGTCTCTGAGAGAAAATGATAATTGGTGACATAAAATAAATTTATTTTAAAAACAAAAATACCATTTCGGTTGTAGAAGTTGTGTAAAATTTGGCCCCAATAATGGCTGGGCCACTACGTGACATGAAATCTGATTTGGCATATTCATCACAGGCTGTCCAACGTCCAAATCAATTAATACAATTTTTGGCACTACGTTTAATACCTTATTAATTAAAAAACGCAAAATTGTAGTCTTTCCAAAACCTTTACCACCGCAGATCATTAAACGGTTATCTGCAAAAGTCACAACACATAAGTTGTTTACAAAAAAAAAAAATATTTTGGTGTGAAACACTCACACGTCTTTCTCTTACTCCTGTTAGTACAAGTATATATAAAAGACAAATTTTAATTTGTTCCTCCCACGTCCTAAAATAAAGGTCGTTGGTGGAGGATAAGTACCTACCTACTTCCCTTGGCAGGTAGAGAAGTGATTATATATTCTGGGCCTATAGAGCGCACCAGAAACACTGAACCAATTCCATGTAACATCCGAAATTAAATCCACGAAAATCAATTTTTGTTTTTTTGGAAAATTGTTTCAAATAAAAGTGATACGTTTCTATGAGTGCAGTTAGAATACCAAGTTTAAAGGAAATCGGTATAACCGTTTGATAAACCTTCATCAGAATGAATGAAATAGCAATGTTATTATGTAGAAACTATGGTTGAAAATCCGAAACCGGCCAGGAATAAGAGAAATATGCATGCTACGAAGGATAAAATACCAGATGATCTTTTAGGTGTCCGAGGAGGACACTCGAGTTTCCGAGTTGAGACCGCGTGAGTGGTTTGCTAAAAACCGACGCTTTGCCCATGCTACAATGAGCCTCTTTAGGGTTGTTACAGCTTGAAAGCCAACAAGGTAATGAACCTTGGTAGAGAAGAGGCATGGCTCCTTCCTCCGCCATCTTGATCACCATGTTTATTATAGGTGGTGGGTAGTAAACATGGTGATCAAGATGGCGGAGGAAGAAACCATGCCCCTTGTCTACCAAGGTTCATTGCCTTGTTGGCTTTCAAGGTGTAACGACCGTGAAGAGGCTCATTGCATCATGGGCAAAACGTCTGTTTTTAGCAAACCACTGACGCAGCCTCAACCGAAAACTAAATGTGTTTTTCATAAAATACCAGACGTCATCCAACACTGCGGACCCAGCCACATATCAAAGATGTTTTTTTTGTTCGCTAACCTCTGGGGTGGGCAACATGGTCCCTTGTAATACCCATTTCTATAACACATTTGGTTTTTTCAAAAATATCCACTTTCAGCAACTTAATTATTCTTTTCCAAAACTGATTATGTTTAGGATGGATATCGGACTTATGTTTTTGCATACCCATACTTTTGAAACTTTAAATAAAAACGCTAGGAATTTCGGTGCACCGAAACTACTCTCTCCTTCCACTGCACAAATTTGTTCGCCTGAAGCCTTTGTACTTATACTTAAGTCCTTTTTACCCAATAATGTCTCAGAAGATAGCGAACCAAAATTCTTGTCTCCCTGGTTCCTGACTATAAATCAAGTGAAAGGTAAAAGACGTTTGATAGAGAATATTTGTAAAAGTAAATATTGATAGAAATCAAATATACAAAACCAATTATTGAATTTCTTTATCTGGTTTGTGATAATATTTGTTAAAATGATACAAAGTTTGCCACTTACCATTACTTGATGTCAGCAGATCCACGAAATTGTTCCATCCATTATCAACTATTAACTTTTTCTTTACCCTTTTACCAACATTATAATCAAATATACAATTTAAAAAATATTCAATATTTGTAAAATATGAATGTGTATGTCTAAATTTATTTAAATTCGGTATGAAATGTATATTATTTTCAGTAAATATTTTTTCTAAATTTTTACTTCGGCTGGTTAATGGTTTTAAAGTAAACAAACAACCATTATTCTCTAGAATTTTTAATAATTTTTTAATTTTTATTAAATCTTTTTGATTCTTCATGAATTTATTAATATTAAATATACTCGGTTTAGAAGTGTCATGAGTGCCTACAGTCTGTAAGTACAAAGCACTGGAATCTAATAATGAATAGACAATTTTAGTTTCATTCTCTTTCAAAATATAACCAAATATATCAACTTCACCAAATAAACATTGTATTTCTAATATACCATTAAAATAAATCTGACTTGGATGTTTTAAAGCAAATAAACAAATATTATTACTTAATTTTACGTAATTGCAATATGCTATTTTTGGTAAATTCATAGATTCGTTTTTATTACCAATTGTGTTTATTTTTCTTTTATTTTTAAAAGTTACTTTTAACATTTCTTTTCTATTTTGTAAAAATTGACTTGGCATATTTTACTTTTCCTAAAAATAATACTTTCTGGGTATAAAGAATGTGGCCTACTTCCCCTCCCAAACTGAGTTTCTTGTAAATCAGCACATCACAATATTTATTGTTACCATGAAAAAAACACCATTTAAAAAACTTTTAAACCATTAATACTTTTCATGAAAAAAAAATAAATATCACAATTCGCTAATTATAAATCTTTTAGTTGTAAACTATTTCATAGAAAAAACTAATTCAAAGAACCAAAAACTAACTATTTAAGTAACAGATGTGAAACTTCTCCAGCCACCATGGAACATTAGCCAGCAAGTTATACATTGCGCATGCGTGAAGTAACTTCCCTCGACCAAATAGGAAAATTTAACTTTTTTTTTTTTAATTAAATTAAAATTGCCTATTTCACTAAAATCCATCTTTTTATTTAATTAAAACATTTACCATCGTTGGCTGAAATATAGGAAATGTAGTTATGTATTTTTTTCTATTCAATTTTATAAAACTTCCAGTATTAGAAACGAAGTTACTGGATGTTAAATTTTTCTGAAGAGATGTCAGATCTGAAATTTCACTCAAAAATATTGGACTAATTCTATTGGTTTTTAGTTCGAATATAGAGAATGTGGTTACGTAGATTGTTAGATTGTTACAGTGGATATTGCACTGCGACCTGAAAGATTTATTATGCTCCTCGGAGCCTTCTCAGTGCACTGCCCATCACCGGGGAGGTAATTGACATCACCGGGTGTGAGCTGTAAAGGCTCTTAGCAAGAGCTAATCCACTGATTAGGACTCCCAGGAGGAACTGCAGGACTTGGTGATTCACTGTAGGGTAAGTGGTGGGCAATTATTAATTGGGTGTGATGTGAACTCGTAATACAGTGTGGGGTAGCACAGGAACCAATCAGAGAGGTAAGTGTCTTCTTGAGTTTATACTAGCTAATAACTGGAGCATTATAAACGAAGAAGAAGAATCCACCTTCCACAACATTACACGGCGGGAGGTAATTGACCTGACCGTGGGGACAAAATTCGTTTCGACCCTAGTTAGTATCCAGGGTTCCCTCGCTTTCGGATCACATATACATTGGGTTTGAAGTCGTGTTTGATAGTAGGCAAAGTATGACTTACAGGAATCACAGGAGTACGGACTAGGATTCGGACAAACGTGACCTCAGCCAAAATATTAACGCCGTCAAAAGTAATTTCAGGACTCGAGCAGATATCGAGAATGCTGCACTGAAATATTTTTTCGTGAACATTTTTTTTTTTCAGAGGGGACCACCTTTCACAACAAAATATCTTGGTCTTTGAATGTTTTTTTTCAATTTTTGTTTTAAGTAATTAAGAGAATTAAAAATTATATCATGGTCTTTGTACATTTAATGGTTTTTATTTTTTTCTAAATAATATTTTGCGTTGGCCACCATGACAGTTATTGGAACAGATGTTAATCTAAAATGTTTTCTGCAGTGAATGTTTATGTATGCTGCTAAAACTTACGAATCTGATGGAAAGTTTTGTTAGTAATATGATTTTGTGTGTTTAAAAAAAAAAAATATTTAAAACGACACAATTTAAAAATAAAATTTAAAGAATAAGAGAACAATGTTATGAATCGAAATGATTATATAAATAATTTTTTTGATTTTTTTGTTTTTTTTTTGTTTTTAATAATGTGTTGTCCATCGCTACTACTAAATGGATCGATTAAAATTTTTACATATATTCAGCTTATTTATTTGTAATTGTGTGAATTATAGATGGAAACCAATTTTAAAATTTATTTAGGTAGGAATTTAAAAAAAATAAGAAACAAATTATTTCACCATGAATTTTTGTAGTGAGTTTTATTTCTGAGTGTAAAAAGTGTTCCTTTTAATTTATAACCTACTAATTTTTCTGAGTGTTTTTCTTAAAAAAAACAACTAATTTTCTTTAATTGAAAAGTGTATTTTTTAGGTGAGAAATTATGGCTAGTCTTGTAGAAATTGACAATCTTAGTAACACAGAACATATAACAAAATTGTTCCCAAAGTGTAGACCACGAGATATAAATTTAAATTCTGTACCTGACAATGAAACATATTTAATGGAATCAAAACAGCATACGTCTAGGTAAATTTTTATGTTAATTTATTTTTACTTTCTCAAATTCTATTAATTTTGAGAGCCCTCTGAGTTTTGAAAAAGTGTTTTATTTTAAAGTCTGCTTGTGTGTGCGGGTATGGACAAAATATTTCTAAAAGAGGAAGGTGGAAGTTAATTTTCCCTTTAGGTACCACTACCTCATCTGACAAGGTTTTGGTCAAAATCCATGAACCGGTAGTCTCACTTCACCCCAAATAGAGTCTTCGGAATTTTCTCGAAAACAGTTACGTTTCCTTTTTTAAACTTGACATGTTAACGTAACAGATATTTATAATAAAAAAATTCATTACGGTGCCTAGCGTGTATAGCTTCCCGTCATTAGACGTCTTGCGGCACAATATATCTTTGCCTGCCTCATATATTTGTTGGCGGCCAATCTAGACTTATATGACCTAGACTAATGCATGACTTCAAATGGAAGCCAGTCACTTAGGGTACAAATAGGGCTGACGGTGACACTAATGCGGCTCATGTGTGACTGGAGATAATCATGCTCAGTCAAAATCCTAAAACATGCAACCCCCACGCTACACGGTACATTACCTGGCCTGTTGTTTCTTCCAGGGTTGCCCACCTAGTCCCATCGGCCAATTCATGGTGCTTCCCTCGGATATAACTTTTGAAAAGTATTGCAGATGATCCTGTTAGTTGAGTGGAAGCAGAGTTCTTGTCCGAACCCAGTCACGACTCGTGTTCGGATGATATTTAAAAATCTTTTCCTTTCCTAATCATGCTAAAATACCTCAGCAAGACATGAAAGTGATTTTATCACCGCCTGTGAGTCAGAAAACAATAAGAACGTTTGTTCTGATCTCTCCAATATTTTTGCTAGGCCATGAGGATAGGCTTTAGCTTCACCATTAAAACTGGACCATCTGTTTGCCAACTGGGGCTGACGAAAGACAAAACTACCGCTCTGTTTCTGTCCCCTTTGCCGCTGAGCCATCGGGTATATACGTGAACGTAAGATTAAGGTGGGGATCTCTTGTAAATGGTCTCTAGGACCAAAAATTTGAGTTGGAGATCAGGAGTAAACATCTTTAGTTATGGCATCCACTAAGATTAATCAACCAATAGCGCGGTAGTGCTGCATATATTCGCATTTCACAAAAGGAAGCCGATTAGCTAGGTTGAGACCCAGTGTTTGCTCCAGTTCCTTTACTTTTACAAGGAAGACTGGGTGTTCAGTGTTTGGGTAGGCGGCTATAGTGGTCCCAATAGGTGGAGTTCAAGGCTTTGAAGTTGGTCGGTCATGATAACTGCGGCCATATCTCTTCGCTCCTATAGAGAATCAATACCAGTTTGCATAGCTATCGGGGTCGACTGGGGAGCCCCAGTAATTACGAAAATTGATAATGATAATTTATATCAAAAACATTGATTATAGTTGATTGCATTAAATTTTAAACTGTGTAATAGGTATTTCATCTTTGATATTATTTATTTAGTTAGGTCACATTACTGATTTAGGGAGGGGATTAGCTCAGTGGTAGCGCACTGGACTCCCACGCGGAGGGCCCGGGTTCGAGTCCAGCTGTGCTGCCCTTTGATTTACTCTTCCTAGGAGCCTCTACAGCTCATTTTTCGGTGATGGACAGTGTTGTCTGTAACGAGAGAACACTGTACAGAGACCGGCAGTACACTGAGAATGCTCAGGACGCCAATGACCATAGATGCTGACGCGCAAATAGCTGAAGAGCTTCATTTATGTAGTAGCATGTGGTTTATAATAAAGCAAATCATCCATTTTATTTATACTTGTATTGATTGCAGTAAGAGAAAGTTCTGTGACATTTCACCACCAGATTTTTTCTTTCTCCGGAACAATCGCAATACACGGGTTTGAGTTTTCTGGAATTTCGATTTTTTTTTGTTTTAGATATTTTGTTCACACAGACGATTCACTAAAAATATTTTTTCGTTCTCAGGGCACCTCACAATATATATATATATTTCCGGTGAAAACTCAGTTTTGAAAATTTGACTTGTTGGCAATATTTCCAATATTTCCGCTTATCAATAGTAAGAGAAAGTCAAACTCTGAGGAAGCAACCACGAAACTTGATTCTGGTTTGAAGTGCAAGTGCTAAGCTGCTAAGCTTTCCATAAAATTAGCACAATTCAAAAAATGTACGGTTCTCACATCTGTATTATTAAATTTATTTCTACAATTTAAAGTTATGTGATTAAAAATTTGGCGTTAAATTTCAAATGTTATATATTTAGGTTTGTTCAATATTATTGGTGCTCTCTTCTGTATCTTGGTGTCCTGCCTTGGATACATATGTATCCCCACCCCCTCTATGTTTATATTGATTGGGGCTAAGTAAAAATATCCAAATTTTAACAAAATTGGTCAATTTTATAATTGAAAAACGCTTTTGAATTTCCGGGTTGAGACCGCATCAGTATTTCGCTAAAAACCGAAGTTTCGCTCATGTTGCAATGAGCCTCTTCAGAGTCGTTACACTCGAGAGCTAATATGGCACCTAAACCATAACCTAAAAAAGATCCCTTAAACGGAAACCTAAAAGATCAATTTTTGAATTGTAAACTGCAGTAATAGAAAGTTGTGTGATTATTACACGACACATTATTGTTTGTTTTAATATATTGCAATATTGTGTTGTCCATAGAGATTGTGACGAACGAGAGAGCGGCCATGACAGTTCTACGGACGACAGTAATGGTGATGACCAGAACAAAGTAGTGCTACAATTGTCTACAACTAAACAATCTTCATTTAAATTGAAAGACTCTAGGTATGCTTAGATATTTTTTCTATTTTATAATGTTGTTTTCTTTCATTTCAAATTTTTCTCCCGACAATCCAGGAAACAACGAAAAATTGCATGAAATCTAAATTTGGTGTCACATTTAGGCACTACTACCGGCATCAGACAACAAGATTTTAGGCAAAATCCATCAACCGGAAGTTAATTTTACTGTTGTTTTTTTCGGCTTTACGCGATTTTCTCGAAAATGGCTCATAAGATTTTCTGAAAAGTTTCTATACTTTCTATACACATAAATACCTATCAAACAAGTAAAATATTAGTTGGCTGCGGCCAAGAAAAAACATTTTATCTTTAAAAGTTTATTAGACATTTCGGACACCTTTTGTGTCTTTCCTCAGGAAGTGTTAAGGAAGAATTCCATGCAACGGTATACAAAACGTCGAATAAACGTTTAAAGATAAAAAGGTTTTCTTTGGCCCCCAGCCAACTAATATTTTGCTTATTAGATTAATAACGGCCAAACATAACTATTGTTTATATTGATAAATACCTATAACTTTTATTTGAAACATTTTCCCGGGAAAATTGATTTTTTGGGAGTTGTGGGAGAAACGCCTTCCAGTACAGCACCACTTCAGTGTAATATGTGGTTTTACCACCTACATGATAATACACATTAAAAGCAATGATAGACAGAGGATGCTGCCATAAAGTCCACTAAGGTGTACACGGATAGCCCTTAGCTCCCTTAGCAAAATCTGTCCATTTAATTATATTAAAAGCAGGAGAGAAAGTCGTGTGAGTGATTTTTTTTTTTTTAATAAGGATTTTATGTTAATAAAATTTTATTTCTTTAATATTTCAGCCGTGTCATTGAAATAGCCGGTGGCCGGGAAGTGTACAGCCAGAATAGATGTAAAGCAATTAGGAAACCAAGATCTGATGATAAAGTCACCACACGTAAACATAAAAACTCACAAGATTCAAATACCGTCTGGGAAGTTCGAAGCAGGTTAGAAAATTTTTAAAACTATTTTGTTTTTTATAGTTTAAATAAAAACATAGATGTGATAAAAGGAGTGGCTATAAACTGTCCAAAACTCACTGCCAGCCAGGAAGCTGTGATGGTACCCTGGAGGTGTGAACATTGTGATGGTGGTGAATCCTAGAGTTTTGGGTTTGTGTCACTGTAACATACTTAACCTAAAAAAAAAATCAATATTTTCCAGAAATTCTGACACTAAGAAAAGCCAGACATGCCGAGAAGTTACTGAAACTATATTTTCTACAGAAGTACATTCCCTGCATCACCAGAGATCATCACTGCAAAAAGGTACACTTTTTCAAATATAATTTTTTACTTTCTCTTATTGCTAGTACAGAGGAAGTATTGTAATCGTGTCAAATTTTTGATATCGAGTTTTCACCGGAAATACACATTTTGAGGGTCCCTTGAGTCCGAAAACTTGATTTTTAGAAAATAGTTGTGTGTGTGTGTGGGGGGGGGGGGGTTGTGAACAGCATAATGCAAAAACGAAAAATCGTGGAAAGTTCAAACTTAATATTTCTTTTATGCATCACCACGGGATCCGACAGGAGGTTATCTGTCAAAATTTCTCAACCAGAAATTAAACCATTTTAATTGAATAGATTTTTCATTTTTTTTTTTGCGATTTCCTGGAAAACGGCTCGCAACAATTTTCTTGAATCTTGATCAGCTAGACATAGTAAGAGCTACTATTTTTATTTTAAAGCAGGTTGTCCTGTAAACATCAATTCGGAAAAATTCATTGAAGGGGCTTTTGGTGGAAGGGTGGGGTTAATGTTTTCCCTCTAAAGTGCTATTTTAATTTTTTTAAACAATTCCTTCATTTAAATATATTTTTTTATTTTATTTAAGGCGCGTCAACATTATGGTAATTACGCCCGGAGCCTTCTCAGTGCTATGCCGGCCACTGGACAGTGTTCTCTCGCTACAAGTCTATCGTCGGACAGTGGCTGTAGAGGAGGCTCCTAGGAAGAAAAATCTAAAGGCAGCACAGCTGGACCTGAACCCGGGTCTCCGCGTTGCTAGTCCTGCACGCTACCACTGAGCTAATCCCTTCTCTCTAAATAATATTAATTAGAAAGGAAGATTCAGTCTTAGAAAATAAAAAAAGTACAATTTTGCCGACTTTTCGACAAATATATTGTCTTTTTCAAGGCATAAAAGGAAACCATAATAATGTTTAGAACATGACACTTAATTGTTGTGGTGGTTGGTTCCGCAGAGCTGGAAAGCATCAGAGACATTTTCCGTGGTAGCCTTTGTTCATTTTGTGGTCATCGACCGGTTTCGGGCGTTCGCCCATCTTCAAGATGCGTTTTGCAGACAGTGTGACAACACAGACTTGCACAGAGTAAATTCAGTTTACTCACTCAACAATCAGGAGTCGGGAGTGTG
>JAAEAF010014884.1:0-143433 GCA_011037195.1 Triatoma infestans
TTTTGTATCAGACAAGGATGAACAAGGGTTTAGTCCTGGTCTGGTGTACAAAATGATTTCTATAGTGGGCCAGGCGTATCAACAGTCCTACAGTATTAACATCAACACACTAAGGCCGTAAGTTATCAAGTATCATCAACATTGTGTTGATGTATTCTTAGTGTGCTTGTAGCCAACATTTCTATAGTCAAATATGAACTTGAATAATGTTGCTTGTACAGCTTTCGTATTCATAGTGATCATAATATAAACTATTTTGAATAAAACAGAACAATAATTGTAATATCAAAATTGTAATAATCAACTGTCATGTATCTATCGATCAATATTTGGAGAATCAGAAATAATTGTGTAAATTGTTTATACAAAATTGTGGTATAAAAATTAAAAGTATAACATTTAGTCCCGGCGTTTCCTTGTTCTTACTACTAGAAAAAAAGGTACAGAAAAATATTCTTAATTTTAGATTTCTACTTCCTCTTATTCCTAGTTAAGAGGAAGTATTACGATTTTATCAAATTTCTGAAATAAACAGTTTTCACTGAAAATAAATGTTTTGAGGTCCCCAGAGAACGAAAAATATGTTTCTAGCGAATGGTCTATGTGTGTGTGCGAGGGTGTTTACATAATCAAATATATCTTCAAAACGAAAAATCGAAGGTAGCTTTGTCAAAATCCATTAACCGGAAGTAGACTTTACTAAATTTTTTTTATTTCTATTTTTGTCGAAAAAGTCTCCAAGGATATGTTTTCAAAATATCAGATACTATATATATATTTAAGGCGCATTGTATATAATATATTTAAGACACACTGGATGGGCGGTCCCTGGGCTCTCGCGCATACCCGCCCCTATAGAAGCCCCTAACCAAAATGACGCCCCTAACGCAGAGCGTGACGCCCTGAAACAACGGAAATGAACTTTACCAAACTAACCTATGGGTCCCCCCAGTACTCGATATCCTGGGGGGCAAAGAACTTAATCTAACCCTATCCAACCTATCTTCCATTCATCCAATACAGTTAAAATTTTATTTACACCTTTCCACTTTAAGCTCGTCCATTCAACCATACACCCACTTACGCCCCTCAGTACTCAATATTCCTGGGAGGTATGAGAAGCCCCACATCTAATCTTACAAACTAGCCAAAAACTAAGGGTCATAACTACACCGTTAGCCTAAAACCCGCATTCATGCAACATTCACGCAATAAATTACTTCCATTCCAACTTGTAAACCATCTACCCAATCCGCCCCTATTGGCCCATTCCATTCTCCTTTTAAATGCTTCTTCCTCTGTAAGCGGCACTGTTTTCGAACAGCAGTTTCAAATACTATATATCTAAACACAGAAATGCCTATCACATTTATGCGAATCATTTTTCTAAAAAAATTGTTTTTTTGGGCGGGGTTTCTGGGAGAAGAACAGCAACATTAAACTTGTCTCTAAAGTACCATCTCAATACAATGCATGGTTCTATCATCTATATAATATGAAGGTATATTAAATTTATTGATAGAATTCCAAATATGAAGATAATAAATAAATAATAAATTGGTTAACCAGAAGTGCAACTTTACAGACTAGGTTTTCTGGTATTTTCTCTAGAATGCATACATCGAATTTCTTTAAACTTGGAATGCATTTGTGCAGTTGCAATTTATTTGAAATATTTTTCGGGCAAGGTTGATTTTAGCAGTTTCTTTGGAATCTGTGATGTTGAATTTCAAATGTTATATAAATACGTACGATGATATTAACGCTTTCTTTTAAAGTTCTGTGTAAACACTTCAACTATTACATGCCTAGGATACATTTCCCCTCAGTACCTATATATCGAAGTTTACAGAAAATATATCAATTTATAATTGAATTAATTGTGGTTTCATCTTGCCCGCTAGTTTGGGTTGGTTGTTAGTATTGCCGATAAAATATCGCGAAATCCTTCCGCTAAATTCTATTAATAAGTTTCTCGAGGTCTTTAATAAATACTATAGGCCAATGAAGGGTGTATTTTCAATTTATGGCATATTTTCATAAAATTCGTTAGAAAAAAATCTTATCATGACCAACTATGGTTTATTTGCTTGTTTCACAAACAGCATCTCTCATTGAAAAGTTGTATATTTTTTATTTTTTAAAGCAATTTTGAATACGTCTGTCTACAGATCTATTTATTTGGTCATTTGACACCGATAGTATGAAGGACGTCATTTCTTTAATGTCATGTTTTTTAATACCAATTTGCAAAATGGTTCGTAGTTTTGGGAGAATTGTTCACAAAAAAATTTTTATTTTGAATCTATTTTCGGAGGTAGCGGTTTAGAAACAACTCGGAAGTAGCAGTACAAAAATTAGACACAAAATTACGCGAGAAATAAAATACCTTATAGTGTTTCGCGTTAGATTTTTCTATCCCGTATTCTGTGAGAGTGAAGACAAGACAATTGCAGAAATTTCCATCTTCAGATTAGTACCTTGAATGGATATGTAGCTGCAAAAGGGATTGTTAACTTTTGCAGCCTCCAATAAATGAAGAAGGCTGGCGCATTATTATGGCCACGCGCCTCTGAATCATGGAGTCAACCAAAATATCTTGAAAGCGAAATAAATGCGCTAGGATTGGCTATAGTCAAAGCAAAGATATAATAAGAGATAAGGTTCGGATATAAATTGCTTGTTTACTTGATATCTTTGCGCGCGTTAATGTTTAATCCTTCTAAATTTGCTTTATTTTACATTTAAAGACTAAGTTATTAAAGGTTTTATTAGGAACATCATCATTTGAACACACTCAAATATCATTCTAAATGGCTGACCACATTTTTTATTGGTAATTTGAAATAAAAAAAGAGTTTATATTTCTCATATATTTAAGAATAAAAATTAATTACATCTTTATTAAAAAATAATTACTGCAAGCTGATAAACTAGTTAAATCCAAACAGAGATAAGCATTCTCAAAATTCATCCAATAATCAATATAACATCCGGTATATTTGATCCGTCATAGCATGCACATTTCTGTTAATCCTGACCGGTTTCGAATTTTCATCCATCGTCAGAGTAAAGGTATCAAGTTCGTACAGAGAGTTTACTTGATAACCTCCCACACAAGCAATCAACAAATCAACAAGTGTAGTGTGTAACAGAAACATTAAGTTGAAGTCAACTCTCTCAACAAATGTTATCCAGCATTGCGGACCCATCCATATGTTCAACAATCAATATAACACTTTAGTTAAAAATGAACTTTAGAAATGAAAGTAGTGAAATAAATGGGTACTGGGGAGGTAAGCTATGTGTAAGCATTTAAACACAAGCTAAAATATGTGGAAGTTAATAGCATTCTATGTAAACTGTAAATTGCCTACTTAGTGTATGCAATCTCTCAGCACCATCTAGTACTTTGAACGTTTATGTACTCGACTACTTTCGTGTACTTTCGACCAAAGCTGACCGTAATTCTTTCTGATGCCTATATTCTTGACATTTCAATCGACCTATTATTTGTCTCTCATCACTGGTATTAATTAGTAAATTCATTATAGTAAAAATAGTTAAAATATAAAACAAAAATAGTGATATTAGAGTAATAAAATTCATTATTTTGTTGGTTTATTTTTGCGGTGCCCGCACATTTTACTGTATATATATTTTACTATTCGATATATTCTGAAGTAGAGGCTTTCCCATTCAATCTGAATTTAATTACAAGATAATAATTTTTTGTTGCTAAATCTATTCCAGTTTCCCTCGGAATATTATAACAATCAATAATTAATGATTTCCCGAATGACATCATTGTAATTTTTTTAAATAGAGGATCTGTTAATAATTTCTAAAATATGTCTGTTAATATTCTAAATAACATAATGTTTTTGTGACTTTTTTTTTATTGGAATTATTTAGTTTTTTTTTTCGTTTTCTCTTTTTTTTTACGGAAATATTTTAATGTGGTATTGTAATGGCAAGAGAGAGAAAACAGACCCTCTCTGGTACTCTCTGACTTAAGCAGGCTAGAGTGGGAGAACCTGTATATAAACCAGTGAGAATCTACCTAACGATATCTATCTATCAGATTCAACCATACATCGCATCGTGTCATATCTCTACTCCCAATTTTTATTCTATAAAATCATTACAAGTCCAGTGCAGTTAGTGTAAACTTATAGCTACATTATAACAATGTCTTCATATCTCGTTTAATTAATCAAACCTAATTTCTCTCCTCAACAACTCCATTATATTGGTGGCAGCGTTTGAGAATCCCGCTTCAGCTTCAACATTTTCGAAGATAAAGGTAAGTCATTTCTTCAGGAGAGGGGATGATGTAATGGCAAGAAGGAGAAAACAGGCCTGGCAAGAGAGAGAAAACAGGCCATCTCTGGTACTCTCTAACTTAAGCAGGCTAGAGTGGGAGAACCTGTATATAAACCAGTGAGAATCTACCTAACGATATCTATCTATCAGATTCAACCATACATCGCATTGTATCATATCTCTACTCCCAATTTTTATTCTATAAAATCATTACAAGTCCAGTGCAGTTAGTGTAAACTTATAGCTACATTATAACAGTGTCTTCATATCTCGTTTAATTAATCAGACCTAATATCTCTCCTCAACAACTCCATTATAGTATTTTTAATCCTCACAAATACACGCAACTAATTTTAAATATTTTATAACAGAGCGGTATTTTGTATACTTATGTTAATTATGAAAATTAAATTTTTAATTAATTTTCTGTTAATAAATAGAATTATAATTATTTGTAAATATTTATATGATACTTCTACAATAACCTTCTTTGATCATTTCTATGGCTAGGGTTGGAAGGTTTTATACACGGAATAAAAGGAATGAATATTTCTTTACATTGCATATATTGCTTGTTATATTTATAAAATTTAATACAGTTTTAATAAATACAACAAAAATTTTAATTAAATTGCCTCATTAGTTTACCTCAGTTCCTTATAATTCTTTATATATTTATATATTTTTATTACCCATATATTTTAAAGAATTAAAAATTGTTCTTTATTATTTTTTATAATACCTACTTTAATCTTTGAGCTAAAAAACCATAAACGACTTTTACAAAAATCACAAAAAATGGTTTTGAATAAATAAATAATAAGCTTTAACCAACCTGAATCTGTTTAAGCCTCAGAAAGAGAGAACATTTTCAATTAATAAGAGAGTAGTGGGGCAAGTCATTTATAATTCAAAATCTGGTGACATAAAAAAATGATTTTTTTCTTTTTTTTGTAATATTTATTTCATTTTTATTATTCTAATGTCATGCTCTGTTAATGTAGACCGCAAAAAATATATTCAATTATTTTATTTATTTGTTAACTTTATTCACCATTTTTTTAAATAAATACTAAGCATAATAGCTTGTCAGAACTCATGCCCCTACCAGGAGTGTAATTCTTGTGGTAAACAACTATCTTCATCACCTAGTTTTTTTCCATGCTTCTAACATTGTGTTTCTGCTATAATGTTGACCCAATTTTATTTGTTTTGTTGTATTCATTTACATTTTTTTATGTTTAATTTTTCTTAAATGAATAAAACATATTAAACGTAAAAGAGCTCTGTTTAATTTGCAAAAAAAAAAGAAAAGAAAAAAAAAAATGAAAATCCTCCATACAAAGAGATCTGGTGGTTGGAAAAGAATTGACGTCACGTAGAGTAAATCCTAGCTGGAGTGCCCTCTGTGGCTGCTATTAGAAAATTACTACTTCAACTGTTCCACTCTTCTACACTCTCTTCTCCATCACTTATTCTCTCACACATTCTCACTCTCTCTCTCTTGCTCAATTTCTCTTTCTCATGGATACCCCACATATACTAATCTCTCGCTTTCCCCCCCTCCCTTTCTTTCTTTCCACCAATCTATCTGTATATCAATCTCTCTTCCGGTCGGTTGTACAACCAATTGGATTTTCTGATTAGAAATAACAATTCTATTTTCTTCAAAAATGATCTAATTTCTATATTTCTAATATTACTGAAAGTTTTCTGATTATTTTCTAAACTTAATTTGAATTTGAAAATTATTTTCCAAGAAAAAGTTAACAAAAAACTATAACGGAAACGATCTATCGCTGGTAAACAAGAGATGCTTAATTGAACGGGAATTTAGTTTATGAAATATCATATTTCATAACGGATAGGACTAGTAATGTTCGATGGCGACTACTGTGGTTCATGAAGTTTTCCTACTGAAGGGGAGGGCTTAATTTTCCATGGATGATGAGGTCTAAGACTCTTCACCCACTACCATGTTACCATACGGCGTGGATATGTGGCGTCACCGTCGCCCACCCTTCGGGGTGCAATCAGCCTCTGGCTCTCCAGGTTGGGGTAACCCTCACCCTGACCAATCCTATCCTGATCCTTTCCCCTTGCAGGGTTGCCTGTAAGTATCCTGGGTTACTGAACCCCTGTACTTGAGGCAATGGACAGGAATCAGTAAATAGAATTTGTAGATCCATCGTACGTGCGATCAGTCACGCTAGCTCGTTAGAGTTGAAATACTGAACTACGGGTGCAAGCACCACTTTCCAAGCCAATTGCTTGCAATTGAGGTTGGATTCGTAGTGGCCGTATTTTAAGCAACTCTCCAATGAACGAGGTCATGAGTTGAGCGGCAGAAGACTCGCGATATAAATTAAACCCCGGTGCTAGCACGTAGCTGGAAGCGCATTTGCTGGGTGTGCGCGTTTTACCAGAGCCTGCTAGGGGATGCCTTCTCTAGCTTCTGGGAGTAGAGTGTGACCTCTTTGTGGGATCACTTTGCGCACTGGTTGAGCGTATCTCAACCTGCCCTTAGATGGGTCAAGCGGAAGAGTGCCTGGGTTCGGCACTTTTGCCATGGAGAGGTGTTGTACTAAAGTCTCTCCATGGTGGTGAGATCCTTCTCTTGTTAAACGACCCTGGAACGGGGAGACTGGTAAACCCCAAGATGGTAGGCACGGTCCTTAAACTACCCCCCAGTACCAAGAAGAAAGGGGTTACACACGGGATGAATGCCTTGTTACCACTTGTTCTCTCTGCATAATAGTACGACGGGACCGTGTGCCAGCCCGGCAGAGCTTGCACTGCACTCACGAGCTGAGGAAAGGTTTCGTAGTGCTCGAGGTTAGCAGGGACAATGGTGGAGTCCAAGTAATCTGTTATGTGGGAGGGAGTTGGCTCGTTTTTCTACGGGAATAGTTCCGCCTTCTCCCAATCTCTTACAAGAGCATGCCTTGTTACCAAAGATCATATAATCAATTTTTTTTTTTTTAATATAATGCGGTGGAAACGTTTTGGAGTCCAGAGTTCACACAGCCACACATGTAGATTAATGGAGATAAAGAATTAAAGAATTGTTGTTAGGAAATGTTCTGCCTTCATAGAGCTGAAGCCAGTCCATAAGTTAAGAGAAAGTGCTCAACTTATTACATTATATAGAAAGTAATCTGGAGGTACGATAGGTTAAGAATCTCTAATCAGATGGGTTCATGATTTGTCGAAAAACATTATTTCTGGAATCAAAGAGAGCAAAAGAGTAGTAGCATCAGAAGGAAATTGATTTAGTTCAATCGGGGGAAGCATCGAGCATCGTCTTCTCAGTACCTTTTATGTAACAGACTTGAGAAGTATTACTTGTAAAATCTTTGATGCCAGTTGTTATCTCTAAATAACTTTAAATCTGATTATAATCACGATAAAGATGGAGAATTTGGAAAAAATTGTACTAGCTGCTGACATTTTTGTGCACTCAAACATTTTTACCATGGGCTCTTTTTTCAAGAGGCTTCTCTCTTGTATAGCCTATCTTCCACTGGAGTCTTTCTAAAAAGAAAATCAGTGTGATCTTAAACAAAAATTTAATTGAGAACCATCTATTACCACTTGTCCTGAACCTATTTATTGGTATATAATTTGAGATAATCTCTACCCATTTTTCAAGTTAATGTCTATCAAGTTCCATAGAAAGAGAGCTTTTTTTTTGCTGTAATTTATTTGTTTCAAATAAAATTTAATAAACAAAATTAATTATATAAATTTAAGAAAACATCTCTAGGCTTTTACTCACCAGCTCTAGGCACATAGATGTTCAAGTAGAGGCAGTCTTCACTCTGATTCACCAACAACGGTAATATCCTTTCTAAAAACGCTACCCTACCCCTTGGCAATTCCAATAATGCTTCCGTTCTGTTGGCCACATGTGGAGGTTTTTGTGGACAGACTGGGGAAAATGTGTCAGCTAAACGTGGACTTCTCCACATGCTTGGTGTCACCGGCGGCATATAACGTAACGAGCCAAGCGGTGGTGTTGCATACGGTACGCCGAGGAACACCTCGACTGGCGGGTGCTGAAGCACCAACCCTCTTAATGGTCCGTATTTTGTACGTACCACACGTGTACTATATTTATGTCCAAATGGTGTTGTTCTTATACATATACCACATATATATACAATTATAATTATAATAAAATCTGTCCACATTTCAAGAATAGCTCCACCATTTAATGTGTTTCGTGTTGTTATGGTTGTGTTTATTAGTTAACATTTTTTATTTTTCTTCGCCAATCGTAAATAATAATCATAATACCACCTCCACCGCTACTTCCGTTATCCACCATTGCCAATATTTACAATTACAATATTTATAAACATTCAGTTTTAGCAAAATATTGCTTTTCTCTTTCGTCTAAATATTTCTATCATCATTAATAATGTCGTCTTCATTGTTTAATAGTTTTATTTTGTTTCTATCTTCCGTCCCGCTTTATCTTGCGACCGGATCTTCAGTTAAGCACTCTTTAACCACCTGTAAACCACAAACAAAAATGTATTAATGAGATTGTGTGAACATCTGATCTTAAAATAAATAAAAAAAGTAATACGTCTTAATAATATGGCTTTTATTTCTTACATTAATTAAGCTTAAAAAATACTAAATCACAATATATATTTCCAACCATAAAGTTTATTCTTCATTCAGTGAAATTATGAAATTCAAATTGAAATTGAAATTGAAAAGATTTTATTTACATATATACAGGTACATTTTACAGCAAGTGTTTCAGGCCGTCTGCCTATATACACAACACTCTACAAATGAAACTAAAATTAAAATAAATCAACTTTTACAAATTAAGGAAAAAAATAAAAAATAACCTTAACATGAAGTTGACTCAATACAAAACATGCTTCAAACGCTTATGTTTGTATCTTTATAATTCATTGTCTCTATATTATAGTCAACAATGGTATTAATGTGACTGTGTACGCTGAGTTTACATGATTTTATAAATTTTTCAGTTAATTTATAAACAGCGGTGGACATACTGGCAACGTCCAACACAGCATGCAATCGCGGTCCACCTAGGAAAAGTGCCAATCAGCCTTAGACACTTATTTTGCACTCTTTGCAGTTTATTGTAATTAGTAGCACAGGTGTTAGACCAGATCGGAGCAGCTTATTATAGTAACACAGGGCGATTGTATAAATAATATAATAATTTTTTAGTATATTATTATTCAGTAGCGTTATAGTATTTTTTAGTATTCAGTTGCGAGTTCCTGTTGAGTAGAGAAAATAAATTACAGATAAGACCCAATGACCTATCGCTGACTGTATTTATGTGTCTAATGAAGGTTAGTCTAGAGTCAACAACCAGACCAAGATACTTCACTTCCTTCTTCCAGGGAAGTGAGTTGCCGTTAATTTCAACAAATTTATTGATTACAGGTCTTCTACGTGTAAACAGAATAGCTTCAGTTTTGGCTTCATTGGGTCTTATCCTCCATTTTTTAAAATATTTAAAACGTTTTTCTAAAGCTATTGTGAGATGGTTGGTGATAGTATCAATTCTGAAGGATGGTATAAACAAAGCTGTGTCATCGGCATAGAGAGCACAACTAGCTTTGACCTTTAGTTTAGTGAGGTTGTCAATATAGAAATTAAAAAGTGTTAGCCCCAGAACAGAGCCCTGGGAAACGCCAGCTGAAATATGTCTGAAATCTGAGGAACAACTACCAACTGTTACACTGAACTTTCTATTCTCCAAATAACTTTTCAAAAGATACACAAGGTATCTGGGAATCTTACAGTTGATCATCTTATAAATTAAACCTTATGCCATATACAGTCAAACGCCTTCTCTACATCGATTAACGCCATACCGGTGTGCTTGTTTAAATTGAAATTATGCCAATAAGATCAGTAACCCTGGCAAGTTGTGCAATGGTGGAGTGATGAGCTCTGAATCCGAACTGTTCACAAGAAATTAGATTATTGTCCTCAATAAATGAACTGAGTCTCTTTAGAATAATATTACGTTCGGTAATTTTACTTAGGCATGGCAGTAGCGAAATGGGGCGATTACTGCTGGGTAAGGACAAATCTTTACTTGGTTTAGGAATTACTATTACTTTAGCAGTTTTCCACAGTTTAGAAAAATATCCGAACATTAAAATGTAATTAATAATTTTAGTGAGGTGTATTAAGCTTTTTTTTTTGAAATATTTTTAATTAGCCTGTTGCTGATACCATCAATCCCGGATGATTTATTATTTCTTAATTTAGAAATAACTGAGTGAAATTATGAATAACTGAACTTGAGCAATATTGATTTGAATGTCACGCATCTTAGATTAGTAAGAACTTTACTTAAGAATTACTTATTGATTCTCAAAAAGGGTAGCTAGCACTTGAATGTGATTATTATATTGTAATCCAGAAGATAGCGCATAGATTACACTCCTATAACATTTGAAAACTAACGTTCTAGATTCTATAGAAAAATCAATTTTCCCGGAAAATGTTTCGAATAAAGATGATTAACTTTATGTACGTATATAGTTACATAACATGCCAAATTTAAAGAAAATGGTTAGTTTAGGCAGTTGTCGAGAATATTTCAAAAACTCAGAAAATTAGTCAGTAAAGTCATAGTTCCGTTTCAAGAATTTTGCCCTAAAGTAATACTTTCTATTTTTCTGGTTCAATTGATTTTGTTCTGACAATCACTCAGCCATATATAAGACCATTCGCTAAAGGCATTTTTTGTTTTCATTCTAGTGAAAATTCAATTTTGAAAGCTTATTACGATCGCCAAATTTTCTCTTATACGAGTGAGACTCCAGAATTCGTACATTCAGGTATCTTTTTAATTTAAGGTGTGTCAACATCTGTCATTTGCGCCCGGAGCCTTCTCAGTGCACTGCCGGTCTCCGGACAGTGTTCTCTCGTTACAGACAACAATGTCCATCATCGGACAATGAGCTGTAGAGCCTCCTAGGAAGAAAAAAACCTAAGGGTAGCTCAGCTGGACTCGAACCCGGGTCCTCCGCATGGGAGTCCAGTACGCTAACCACTATTCCCTTCCCTACTCAGGTATCTGAATATGTATTATGTTTTATAATGATTTGACCAGACAATGAATAAGTAAATATTTTCTCATTAATTTCTATTTGGACTTTTTTTTTTTTATGAGGGCGAGTTCCATACATTATTTTTCATAGTGTCAATTGAATTTTTAAATGTTTTTTTATGTCATTAAGTTAGTTTGTGTATTATGTTCTTCACCTCTAAAAATTTTTGTAACTAGTAGTTTTATTGGTGTATATTTTCTTACAAATATAAATAGCAACATCTGTGCACCGCACATATCATTATTTTTCCATGGATATCCATCCTCTACTAACTCACATTTTCTCCACTAACTTACAAACAAAAAACAAATCCACGAGATATTTTAGAATTAGTTTTCCATCTTAGTGAAAACATTCTTTTCACATAAAGTGAACAATTTTAATGTTTCTCCAATTTTTGTTTTATTATTTTTTCTTTGGAATTACTATTTTTAAATTTTTCATTTTTTTTCCTTTATATAAAATAGAAAAGCTTGCCAGTTCTTAAAGGCTCTCTTTTATATATATATATTTAAAGTCTAGCTTTTTCTTAAGTTTTCTTTTACATTTTTTTTCTTCTTTCGTTTACACAATTTTCTCCCGTTCAATCAGGTCCATATAACATTCCTTTGGGGAATGTTTGAAACTTTCTCGCATATAAGTTTGCATGTAAATATCTGGTATACTATGTATAAATTGGATAAAACTTAGAACTAGGTAAGAAGTAGTGGGGAAAAAAGTAGAAGGATTTATGCATATACACGCAGACTTTTCTTACAATATTTGTAAAGTTGCTCTAGGACTTTCGAACACTTCTTATATATATAAAAAATAAAAAAAAAGTTGAAGGAAAATATAATATTGTGTGAATTATTCATAAAACATTTTCTTACGGTATTTATAAGAATTCTATAATAATGATTAATTATCTTGGAATTTTTACAAGATGTATAGTTGGCCTTACATCATAACACAACATATACATATAGGTGATGATCGGTAACATACTTATTGCTTCCAGGTGTGACTATATTGTATACAGCAATATCTGTGAGTCCACAGAAATACTTCAAATATACAATGATTTATTATTATTATTATTATTATTCGCGAAAGGGGAGGGCAAAACCCTACGCTATCCAAAGCCCCCCAGGGCCCATATAGCTACCCCTAAAGAATAACAACCACTGGGTCTAGAATACAAATCCAGGCCCAGGATTCAACCATCTAAGTTTCACAACAGACCGAACAAATCGGACCAAAACCTTAAAGGGACACAGCTTAAGATCCTCTACCGACATCCTATTCCGGCCGAAGTTCCTAAACCTGATCTCCTCACAACCCAAACAATTCGTCATCAGATGCATGGGTGTTTCTTCCTCAGTTTCACAAACTCTACAAAAGGGGTCAGGCACAAGTCCCATTACATAGAGATGCCTCCTTAAACCACAATGCCCAGTGAGGAATCCAACCAGATACCTGAGGGAGGTCCGTGAAAGACATCGGACCCCACTGCTCAAAGCTCCGCCCGGGCCCCCAATGAGCATTTTAGACTGCCGACAACCCACTGCACTCATCCATAAGGATGATTGCTGTGAGGTCATCCACATCTGAAAGCCCGACAAACATGTGTCAGAAGACACACCAACAGCAGGCTCTGGACCAATGAAAGGGAGAGAGGCACCTAATTTGGCAAACCTATCCACCTCCTCATTCCCAAAAATTCCCATGTGACCTGGAACCCAGACCAGAAGCACATCCTTTAATAAAGAAAGATCTCCAGTCTTCTAGAACATTCCAACACCAATCTGGAAGTGAAGACACATGAATTAAGCGCCTTCAACGCAGCCTGGCTATCCGAGCAGATACAAACACCCTTTAAATTAGTGTTACGCACCCTCTCATCCAAAATACAGCAAAGAATTGCATAAACCTCAGCCTGGAAAACGGTGGCCCACTCACAATATACAATGAAGTCTAGCTCCTAGATTTCCAAAAAGTTTGTACTTGAAAAATGGTTTAAATAAAAGTAAGTGATTAGTATTATCATTTAAAAGATGGGTTGGCTAAACAAACAATATGCTATCCAGAACCTTTCTAGGCCAATATAGCTACCCAAAGAACAATAAGAACGTCCGAATCAAGAACAACAATCCAGAACCCATCCCGGTTTAACCATTTGAGATTCACCATATTTCGAACAAATAGGACCATAACCTTAAATGGAAAAAGCCTAAGCACTTCCACAGAAATCTTGTTTCAATCATGTGTCCTTGCCCAGTAAGGGATCCCACCAGCTGCCTGAGAGAAATCCTTGAAAGATACAGCAACATCTCGTTAATATCCCTGTTTGGACCCCCAATGAGTATCTTAGATTGCCGACAACCTACTTGAGCTTCATGCCCGAAAACTCGAACAGCCAACCGCAGGCTCTGTACCAATAAAGGGCAGAGAGGCGCCTAATTTGACCAACCTATTCACCTCCTCATTTCCCGAAATACCCCATATGATCTGATATTTCCGACTAGTTTAACAGCCTTTGAAGAGGATAGCTCTTCCAAACCTCTTTTAAACTAGAGTTACATACCCGCTCATCCGAGACACAGCAGCTATGAATAGCATAAATTTCGACCTGGCTAATTGTGACGACCCCATTCATCAAAAGATATTTGCTAAGTGATACCACATTTTTCAAAATAGATCGCTACTATCTTCTATTCTGGAACCAATCGTGTAAAACCTGAAATAAATATCAGGTAACACATTAGATGTGCCCAACGTTATTCAGTCTTCCATAAAAGGTAACCTTATGATACAATAAGAATTATCCAAAACAAAAAGACATTAAGAATAAAAGTGAACAGCTTCATCTGCAAATTCTATTAGCATTCCAACTTTGTGCCTGACTTCTGAAAAATACACTACTATACAGAAATCAATTTTGTAAAGTTTTCCGGACTTGCCAATTTTCGTCAAGCTTTGAAATCGTTTTTAACACAATTAATTACCTTTATTTTTATATAAATGGTTAGAGAGTAATTACACTGAAATGTCACTTTAAAGAAAGTTTACTTCCAAAAAATCGAACATTTCTGAAATTTAAAAAAAAATCGTTAATTATTTTTTACGAAATATTTCGAATTTCAGGGAAATTTGTTAATTAGAGGTTATGTAATTCTTTAAACAAAAGTCTAAAGGTGTATTGTATAATTTTTTTTTAAATGTACTTTTTAGAGCACTTTAGACTATAAAGTGGATTACTAGAACTTTTGAGTATGTCTCTTTGTAATAACAAGAATACTCCATCATTATATGAAAGCAAAATTTACAATCAGCTGTTTTCTTTCCCTTTTGATTTGATATATTATATTTTCTTATTAAAACAAATTGTTTATTCAATAAATATATAGTAATTTTTTTAAACCAATTTCATTGTATTATGATCTCTTAAAATGTATATGGCAATCTCGCATTTTTATGTGCTAGGTTTTAATATTAAGCATTTATAAGACTTCTTTTCCTTACTTACCCTATAATAAAAAATTTCTTTAATTCTATAATATAAGGAAACAGTCACTGGCAATCGAACTCCCCCCCCCCTCCCTCTTCTTATAACGAGGTTCCTCAGAAAAAAAGAAATCTTTCAGCTCTAACTTTTGTCATTATTTCCAATGATATTTCATTACTATAATAAAAATGAAACACTTTCTGCCTTTCATGACGCTCCAATTTTAATAGCATTACGGTTTTACTGCCACAGTTTTATTGCACTCCATAACAATGTTTATTTATAGCTTAGGATATTTTTATTTGTATTGGTTATTATTATTATTATTATTATTACTATTTCAGTAATAGTTTTTTGTTTATTAAAAGTTGTATTGATTTTTGACATAATGATATTTTTTTTTTAAAAAAAAAAGTGTTTTCAATTACTGACTTATTGCTTCAATCTTGGAATTGTTATAACGAATTAATTAAATTCTTATACCATAATATTTAGGGGAAAATAAGATAATACGTATTATGAGGTGGGACACTAAAGGGATATAGTATATCCAGGTTTCTCCAGAATTACCCTAGAATTATTTTTTTACAGAAAAGGAATTCAAGTTGAATCATTCAGGTACTTCCGATTCTTTCCGAAATCTACGCATAGGATCCCTTAGTGATTTCTGTTTGATATATAAAGTTTCCATATAAGTATATAATATGAAAATATATATTTATAAAATATTTATTTATTGATGTATTAAGAAAATCTGGTAGAAACGCTTCTTCTCTTTGGAGAGGAGAAAAAAAACTTAAAACTTTTCTTTCTATTGAACATCCATTAACCAAGAGCAAAGAGGTAAATGAAAGGTCGATGAGATAAAAGGGCAGGAGTCCTATTCCTTTTAAGTGCATAATATAAAATTCTATTTGATAACATGTTTGGATCCGCACAAAATCTCTTAATATTATTCACAGTATGGCAAATCCAGCCACATATTTACTGAATCGTTAGTGGGGCATTGAGGCACTATGAAGTTAGTAGAAATGGGATTAGTAAAGCAAATGAAGGTCAATCACTTTACGGATTGGCAATTTGATGGATTTAATATCTCTTGATAAACTTTAAATATTTGTCAATGAATGGTGATCGTCGTTGATCTGAAATAATGCTCCAATGGTCCAAATTGGAGCAAGAAAAGGTATCTGTTTAAGTTTACGCCTCAGAAAATAGATGGTAATTCTGAAAGACTATTTCATACAACAGTATTGCTCGGGTGCCTTTCTAAACATTGCTCTTTGCATTTGATCGAGTTTGGCATCATGGTTTAACTGTGGAAGCTCAAACAAATTCCTCGTCATACTTATTATGTATCTAATTCTCTCTCTCTCTAATAGATATTTCTGTGTCAGCCAATGAACAATATATTTTCCTGTGGAGACCGGTGTTGCTCAGGGTAGTATTCTTGGACCAATACTTTTCATTAATTACATTTTCGACATTCCTGCTCACCCTCACACCAATTTTCACTTATGCAGATGATATAGCCATTCTTTCTCCACATACTGATCCTGTATTGTCATCCTGCATCTTACCAACACTATTTACTCTCTCTTAAACATTGGTTTATTAAATTGAAAAAATAAAAGTAAATGCTCAAAAATGCCAAAATATAAGGTTCACGCTTCGACTATACACACTATTTGCCCACATATCAGACCGCACTCCTTGCGTAGAGACAGTACGATACTTTGGACTTTAAATTGACAAACGATTGACGTGGAATCCACACATGAGGCTCAAAAGACAAGAACAAGAAAAACATTACCACTTACTGGAAAGCAAGTTGATCAAAACTGACATCAAACAGTAAAGTTCTGATATACAATGCACGCGTGAAACCTATCTGGACTTATGGATTCGAACTAAGGGGGTTAGCAAAGCATTCGTCTACAATTCGAAATTCTTCGCCGAATAACTAATTCTCCAAAATATGTCTCCAAGATACCACTTCTTCCTTAAAAAGGTCTTTTAGCTTCGAGATTTTCCCCTCTCTCACACCCCTCTCTCCATTATTAAACCAAAGATACTCAGATTTCATAAGTAGAAACATTTTTATGGTGCGTGTGGGAAGGAGTTGGCCCCACACCCAACTACCATTCTGGAGGGCAAAGGGTTTCTTTCAGGGTTTTCTTCCCCTAGATGACTGCCGACCAAGGCTCCGGAGCTCCCCCCCCCCCCGACAAGTTCTTTGTTTCAAGGTAGTGATGATATTAGTAAACTATTAATACAATAAAAACAGATAGTATATACCTATTTAAAAGAGGTCGGATATGATGGCACTTGGCATTAAATAGATCATAGTACTTCACTAACTATTTCATCCTATATAGAATTATTTCAACGAAACATCCATATTATATATATATATATTATATATACCCATATATACCATATCCATATTATATATACATATATATATATGTAAATATTTTCGTGCGTTCGGGTTGGTGACTGTAAGAATCACTTTCCGACGCACCCACAAACACACACACACACACACACACACACAGAAAATGTGTGTTTGTGAGAGAGTGAGAGTTAGAGGAAGAGAGATATTGTGTTATATGATCCGGGTAACCTTCACACTATGCAACGTCCACTTTGCAACCCTTCTAGATACGCACCGATCTACTCTGGTATTCCACTCAGTTCGTATCATTATTAACTACCAAATTTCCATATACATGATGCATAGCAATGGTAGGTTGAGTTCCTCCAGACCATGCTCGCCTACGAGTATGCCACCATCCACCATATTCCATCTCTCATTCTCGAATAGGAGGAGTAATAGTGGGTTATGCCATCCTCCTGATTCGTTCTACCTCCACACAACCTACTTTTCTTCTACACTAACACCGCACTAATACAAGCGTCCATGTCTGGCTGGTAATTTTAACCAATGCTTATTTACATTTATACAAGTTGAACATGAAGTTCTGTATACAATATTATTGCTACAAACAGAGACGACCCTCCCACTCCTCAATCATTCACGCACGTACGGGTCGGATAATTTAATTTACCAACTATTTCGACCTAAATGTATATAATATTGTTTAGTATTTTTCTAAATGGCTGACTCCTGCTACTAACTTTCGTCTGTAACCATTATGTGTTTGTTAATTAATAATCATAAAAAAAAAAAAAAAAAAATTGTTACGTATTTGCAAGCTTGGTAGAGTTCATCCGGCACCACTAGATGGTTTCCGGGAATTTAGAACACTGCAGGAACTCCGTAAGGAGACCATAGCCTGGTCTTGCTGTAAAGAATAGAAACAGTATTGCGACAAAGATAGAAAAGGCACCAAGTCAAAAATAATAATAAGTTTATTGTTGAACAAAGCGCCTTCCCAGTTCCCCCGCCTCACATCCGAGCTCGAAAACGAACGCTGACTAGTGGGTACGCCCTGGGAATTACTCTGACTGTCTGAATGGCAAACAATCCCTTCCAGAGCTGTCCACAGGTTGCTGAAGAGAGGATGACTTCACATCCGACGGAGGACCAGCAGCGAAGCTGCAAAGCTGTTGGCATAAGAATAACTATGTAGGAAATATATAGGTTACAGACAGAACTGTATATTCTCAAACTAGGTTGAGAGAAAATATAAGAACACTAGGAGGGCTAGTAAGAAAAGCTAAGGTGCGTATACTTGCCTTAAAGTTACAGTTCCGTACACCTCCTTTAATTAGAATTCGTTCTATCTAGTGTAGAGAATACGTCTCCCCAGAATGTACAAGTTGAGCAGGCAGTGAATAGTCACTTAGCTTTGAATTAGACAAACGATTAGTAATACAATAAATGTTAAGCTGAGACTGAAGGTACTGAGAAAAGAGAAAATAATATGAAATGTTACCTTCAGAGCGATTTCAATAATCGCATAAACGGCTTCTGCCAACTTATATTAACAATTAATAATGAGTAGAGATATAAAGGAGAGGAAAGAATGGGAAAATTATCTTACTCTGAAAGTAGAAGATGTTAATATAAGCCACGTGCATCCGCCAGAGATTGACGCTATTTAGATTGGTGACTCCTATTATCACCACTGCTGAATAAGCTCGTACTGAGTGTGAAAACTGTAAATTAAATGTTTACCAGACTGCTGGAAAGATTACACACGTGAGGCAGCAACTGTACGGCGTAAAAATGGAACTATGGTACAGCGATTTTACGTTACTCCACAGAACTTGAAATACACTTGAATAATGATATTAGGAGGTAACTGTGCAACCTCACAAAATGATTAAAACAATATAAAAGGATGTGTGTAAGGTGTTCACTAAGAAACAAAATGCAGTCTGGTTAAGCGTCACTTCAGCTCGACAGTTAGAACGGAACTTAATAAAGATGGCTACGACTGGGGCCCTGCTACTTGGCTAGTAGAGTACAACGAGAAACTGGTACCCTGTACTGAGGCTAGAACGCTATAACAGTGCTATGTGTGTCAAAAATTCTAAGTAACGTCACTGTCTCTGTTATTGATTTATTTAATCGACCGTTACTCGAATAGTTACGTATTCCGTTGCATTTTTTTGTATAAACTCCCCTTAAACACCAGAAATACGTAACAAAAATTGAGTTAAATAATAACTTTCCTTTTACTATGATTAGGCGACTTCCAAAATTTACAAAACATTTGTTCTAACCTGTAATGTTGACTTTTTTTAATTCTGTTTAACAAATAACGCAAATATGATGAAGTGTGAGTCTTAGATTCCCTCAAGACAATCCAAAACTCGATTTTCTCTATATCTATAAATGCCAACCCAAATTTTGTGCATTAGCCCAGCCACTACTTTATAGAGAATCACTGGAACTGTACTCGATACTTGAGCAATCGATTCTCGATCTCGAATTTTATTAATAGAATTGCCGCGATTTTTCGTTTTATGTGTTACCGTTCCGATATAGACCAGGTTTTTTTTTTTTTTTTTTTTGGATATTGAGAACTTCAAAACATCTATTTCCGGGTGAAACTATGAAACGCGACGAACAAAATGAGTAAATAAGCGTAGACATTAAAAAAGGTTTAATAGATTTGGAGGACGCCTTGGAGGCCATGGAAAAGAATAGAAAGGAATGGAAAAGTTTGGAACGGAAACCGCGGCAGAAACTGGGTCAGTCTCGTGCCACACAGACTCCTGATCTAAAAGAAACTGAAAGAGCTAGACCAAAGGATGGGAGAAAAGCTCATTCAAAAGGGAAAGGTGATGGAGAAGAGAAAATAAAAGGAGAAGAAAAAGAAAAAAATAAGTGAGAAAGATAAGCATATCAAAAAGATTGACGATAGAGTATTATCAACTACTGGCGGGAAAACTCAGCTTCCAACACCTGAGGTGGAACAACTACCTTTAGTCGAGGAGTCTGAGGTAGGTAGGGACGAAGATGAACTTAGTTGGAAAAAGGTGTGCAGAACCTGTAGAAGGAAAAGTCGTAGGAAGGAATTCAGGGAGAGGAATAGAGAAATAAGTAGAGATAGTAGGAGGATACCAGAGGCAAAAAGAAAGATAGACATAGCACCAGAAGTGGGAAAAGACTCTCCTATGGCAAAGAGGATGTCAAGGAAAGAGAAAACAAGGAACAAAAAAAGGAAGAGAGCCCCAAGACCGGAAGCCCTTGCCATAAAGCCTGTTGGGAATAGAACATATGCTGAGGTCTTAGGTGAGATCCGTAAGAGAATAAACCCGGAAGACTCAGGAGTGGAAGTAAGAGCAATCAGACAAACAAGAGCTGGTGAGGTGTTATTAGAATTAGGTCCAGAAACTAAGAACAAAGTTGTTCTTAAGGAAGCCTTGAAAACTGCATTGGGTGAAGAAGCCATCATTAGGGATTTAGAACCAAAGGTGACCCTAGAAATTAGGAACCTAGATAGCTATACTAATGAAGATGAAGTGCGAGTAGCTATGATTAGAGACTTAGGTGATACTGTGAAGGACGCGTGGGTCTTTGTTACCAAAGCTAATGTAAGAGAGCAGAGGACAGCGATTGTAACCATTAATGAACATAAGGCAGAGGAGCTTCTAATGAAGGGCAGAATTAGAATTGGCTGGATAAATTGTAGAGTGAGGAAAAGAACAGTAGTTGTGAGGTGTTATGCATGCTTTGATTATGGACACCGGCAGAACGAGTGCAAGGGCCCAAATAGGCGATCAGAGGGAATATGCGTTCACTGTGGAGAGATCGGTCATTTTAAGAAAGAGTGTAAGTCGGAACCAAAATGTTTCCTTTGTGAAGGCTATGGAAGAGACAAGGAATTTTTGAAGCACGCTGCTGGTTCCAGAAACTGTGCTATTTTTCGAAAAGCGTTGGAGAATGCCCGGAAAACTAAAGAGGAATGAGGGTGCTGCAGGGAAATATGCATAGGAGCTTTGTGGCGGATGCGCTATTAGATCAAATTAGCGTAGAAAGGGAGATTGATTTATTCATTATCAGTGAGCAATACAAAGACCGCGACAGTCCAACTTGGTATACAGATACTCTGCATACAGCAGCTATCTGGGTACCTGACACCAGGAAGGTATTTATAGAAGACTCGGGAATAGGACGAGGCTTTGTTTGGATCAAATGTGATAATACCTATTTTGTTAGCTGTTATTACACTCCAAGCGAAGGTATCCAAACATTTCGGGTTAAGATTGACGAACTGGAAGACACGATCCAATCGTGGAAAGGACATGTGGTAGTCGCAGGAGATTTTAATGCCAGAGCCCCGAATTGGGGGATGCCTAATCTGGATAGCAGAGGTAGGTATATTTTGGATATGATGGCGAGACAGAGGCTGGAGGTGGCAAACATTGGTAATACCCCAAGGTTTAGAAGACCTGGACAGAAAGGATCTATTCCAGATATTACTCTGGTATCTGAAAATAAGATGTGCCGAATAAAAGACTGGAGTGTTTTGAATGAATATACAGGAAGCGATCATCAGTATCTCTTTTTTGAATTTTTATCAAGCTCCGGATCTGATAGGGATAATAATTTACGGATAGGATCAAAAAAGCTACGGTGGAACCTGGCAAAATTAGATGTAGCAGCTTTTACATTGATGCTGGAGCATGATACAACGTGCCAAGATGAGAATCTCGCGGACACTATGATACTTGGAATTCAGAGAGCCTGCGATGCGGCAATGCCAAGGAAAACTGGGTTTCGAGCTAATAGAGCACCAGCATTCTGGTGGACAGACGAAATTGCTCGATTAAGGCGTAAATGTTTTAGGATAAGACGAAGGGTAACCAGAGCTAGAAGAAGAAACAGTGGTTGCACTATACCAGAGCTAAACGATTATAAAGCCTCCAGAAGAGAACTAAAACACGCCATCAGAATTAGTAAGCGTCTCAAATGGGAGGAATTATGCAGAGAGATTGACTTGGATCCTTGGGGTAGGGGATACAAAATTGCAATGCGCAAATTTGGTAATCAGAAGCCGACCCCAAAATTGGGCGCTAGTCAGACGAAGGATATTGTCACTAAACTGTTTCCAACTCGACCTGGGAGATCCCGCTTGCAAGAAGTGCACCCCACGGAGTCTGTACCCCTGTTTACTTCAGAAGAAATGATTAATGCTGTGGGTTTACTGAAGAATAATAAAGCACCTGGACCAGACGGAATTCCTGCCGAGATTCTTAAACTGGCGGCTAATGTTTGTCCCCAGATGATGCTGAGGGTGTACAACCGATGTCTATTGGAAGGTACCTTCCCGAAGGCTTGGAAGACACAAACCTTGGTGCTAATAAGCAAAGGAAAGGGAGATATGAAATCACCCTCTTCATATAGGCCACTGTGCCTTTTAGACACAGCCGGCAAGCTTTTGGAAAGAATGATCAAACCCCGATTATGCGACGCGATTAGGAGTGCTGGCGACCTCTCTGAACATCAACATGGATTTAGAAGAGGCCGGTCTACAATAAACGCGATTGAAGAGGTAGTGAGTGCCGCCCGCGCGATTACCCAAAGTGGACAACATCCAAGGGCGATTGTATTACTAGCGACCCTCGACGTGAGGAATGCTTTTAACTCGGTGAGGTGGCCTGACATGCTAAAGGCTCTGGAAAGAGAATTCCGAATACCAAAATACCTTCTTAGGCTAATAGACAGCTATCTCTGGAAGAGAAAGCTTATAGGTGAGTCTAGTGACGGTCGATGGCAGTTAGAGATCACAGGTGGTGTTGCGCAAGGATCCGTATTGGGCCCGGAGCAATGGAATGCTATGTACGATGGTATACTTCGAATAGAAATGCCACTCGGCACGCACTTAGTAGGTTATGCTGATGATATTATTGCTGTAATTTCAGCAAGGGATATCGAAATAGCGCAACTTAGACTGAACCAGGTGATGCGGCGAATAAAAGGTTGGTTAGACGAACATGGTCTAGAACTTGCTACGGAAAAGACGGAGATTTTGCTTGTCACGAGAAGACATATAGAGATAGAGATACCGATGGTGGTCGATCCATTAGTGATCAGTACCAAGAAAACGGTTAAATATTTAGGTCTTCATCTTGACTCAAGGCTTTCGTTCAGAGAACATCTCAAAACCGTAGCATCAAAAGCTGAAAGGACAGTTGCCGCGTTGAGCAGAGTTATGAGTAACGTCAGGGGGCCCTGCTCGACCAAAAGAAGACTGCTGATGTCCACACTGAATTCAATTATGTTGTACGGCTGTGAGATTTGGGCCGAGAAGATGGAAATCGCCAGGTACCAGAAAATATTGCTCAGAGTTCAGAGGCGTGGAGCCCTAAGGATTACCAGTGCGTACCGAACGGTCTCAGGGGTAGCGGCTATGGTAATTGCAGGAGTTGTGCCGATAGACTTGATGGCAAGAGCAAGGCAGATCAGGTATATTTACCAGCGAGACCTGGAAGGCCCCGAGGCCAAGAAGCAGGCTGCTGTTTGGCTCAATGAAGCATGGAGGACGCGATGGAGAGATGAAAATCGTGGCAGATGGACCGCCAGAATAATTCCTGATCCTGTCATCTGGGCCTCAAGGAAGCATGGCGAAGTAGATTTTTATTTGACCCAGCTTCTCTCTGGACATGGGTATTTTGCTGCCTATCTCCAACGTATAGGCAAAAGGAACTCCGGAGCTTGCATATACGGTGACTCAACAACCGATGATGCTTTCCATACTTTTTTTGAATGCGTTAAATGGAGAGAAAGCAGAGCAAACCTCCACGAGACCGTTGGACAGCTCTCCCCAGATAATTTATCAGAAAAGATGTTAATGGAGGTTAATAATTGGAACCATATCACGAATACGGTACATACAATTTTAATAAAGAAAAGAAGAGATTTGGAAAGGCATGGTGTAGGCAGGTAGATGAGAAGAATTTATGGGGCGTCCACCCGAAGTAATGCCGTGAGGCGGTTCTGGGTCGGAGACTACGCCCGTTTGATGAGGGGTTTTTTTTAGTGGGGGCAGGCCCCACACACCCGAAGCAGTCGGAAGGTGCGCAGGCATTTTTTCCTCCTCTCAAAAAAAAAAAAAAAAAAAAAAAAATGAGTAAATAAAAAATTTCAAATAGACACTATGGGGAAAAGTTTTTCATAAATTATGGAATAAATTTTAGGCACTGATCATAAAAATCAGAACAAACGATAAACATATTATCGTCCAGTTTTTATATTTTTCTAATTGGTTTGTTCCAAAAACCAACCGAACTGAATTAATTAAATATTGACATTCATTAAGTGCTTTTACTGGATTCAATAAAAGTAGTTAGCTATAAAATGCATTTATAGTGTAATGACATGGAAAGTCATATCAATGTCAAAGTAGTTCCAGCCAGCTGCTATCTTAACAAAGGATGGCAGTAATAAAAGAGCAATTTATAACCAGCGACCTAGCAGACCGCCGTCTTCAAGACAATGCCGGCCAAGCAAACAACAAAGCCCTTTTCAATACTTTACATCAAAGCAAGCACCGATAAGGTTGGCCACTGACCTAAATAAGGTCAGCAAACTACGAAGGTCGCACACTAGGACAGATGTCTTGGTGTGAGTGTGGCCAACACCGATATATAAACTCTATCATATACAACGAGAGGATCATTATACCATATACGACGATACGAGCACGTCCATATACACAAGCAGCAGTTTAGCGACTATACACAGTTTCATTTAAACTTATTATCTTTTAGTAGTGCATCTTAGTCGTTTATTTATCATTCTAATTTATTACGTATTATCTTCTATTTATCCAAGTATCAGAGACATTTTCCGTGGTAGCCTTGCTTCATTTTGTTCATCGACCGGTTTCGGGCGTTCGCCCATCTTCAGGATGCGTTTTTTAGACAGTGTGACAACACAGACTCGCACAGAGCAAAGTTAGTTTCACACTAACTGAGACGTATTATATTTTATTTGAAAATCATCCAGACTTATCTGGCATTGAGAGAAGTAATGACCATACGGAAGGAAAGATAGGTTGCTAAAACGGTTGCAGCCAGATAGGTCAGAGTATTGTTAGCCTCCTACCAAGACCATGAGGATGAACGAGAAAAAAATGAGGGAGCGGTAGGTTCTGACAAAAACACGATTAAGATGAAGGTGTCTGGAAAATACTAAACCATAGATTTCTGAAGGAAAGATTAAGAAGACAAAATTAATTGACCATTATATTTTAATTTATATCATATGACACCTTTATTGGATCATGTTCAGTTTCGAAATTTAGGATATATTTATATAATTTACAATTTAAGTCACTTGTTGGGCCATTTTGCTCTTAGGGGAACCTTAGCGAAGATATAGGCTTATTAATGAAGAAGTCGAATAGTGGTATGTGATCTGTAAAATGTGCTAACAAATCATTACAAAAGACATAAGAAAAAACATTATTTATCTGACTACCTACCTTTAACATAAAAATCTGTCCGCTTTACCGTTGAATGGAATCCGTAATTCTCGAAACTTTATCAACTTGTTTAATAGTCATATCGACAAATCTATATATCAATTCTTTTAGAAAATCTGAATTTTTCATAACTGGGTTTTCTTTTTGGTTAAGTTGAAGATAATACAGAAATAATGGTCTACAGAGTGTTGCTACGATTAAATAAACTTTCTTTTAAAATGTATTACTCCAGCAAAATTTTGTGAAGAAAGGGTTGACAGTTGAATTAAATAATTTTCTCGCTAGTTCCATACTAAAAAAACAAAAGGCATTGAAATAATTAAAATAAACTTTCAAGGAACATAATCACTTATCACTTTCCAAATAAAATGACAACTTCATGCACAGTCAAGTTTGACTATCATTGTAATTATATATATTGAGATATAATTTGATGATTTATTTCCATTTTTCTTATATTCTGTGTATCTATTTATTAACTTCTCTTTTCAAAATAAATCTGATTTTACTTTTCTTTTTTTTCTTCTGAGAAAACAATAAAAATATTTTCTTAGAAGTGAAATGAACGGCTCCTTTTGTTATAAAACAATGGAAATCCTGGAAATAAAATAAAAACTATGACAAGTTTGGATGGTAGTTTCCACAAAGCTTTTTCTATACAATAATATAAATCTAGGAAATACTAATAATGACTTTCTTTCTTTTTTTTATTGCTTTTCTTTATTGGATCCCAAGTTTTCCCTTTTTACGTATTTATTTATTTTTTTTGAAATATATTGTTTTCTACATTTATTTTTTATAAATATTATTGTATACATTTTTATTTGATTTTCCTTATTGCTGATTTAAAACAGAATAAACTGGTTGAAAACCCAGCCGAGCAAACAATTACTATTATTGTTATGAAGAAATTTGGTGAGGATCTGTCAAGAAAGAAACATTCAATTATGCCAACGTTTCGACAGAGTTTCCTGTCTTTATCAAGGCTTTAATCTAGAAATCAATACAATTAGGAACACAATGCATTAATAATACTGTAAAATGCAGAATAATATTAACAAAAACAAAACAAACAAAAAATGTTAAAACGATAATATTGAATTGAACTTACACATAGATGTAGAGAAAGGATTTTTGAACATACATATTTGTTATATCGCAGAAACATAAAAAAGAAAATTAAAAGTTATTAGTTACTTGACTCAAATCATCTACAGAAATAAAAGTGGGTTGAATAGGCAAGTGGAAGGTATTTACGGATATTTTTAGGAGTGACCTAGGTGAAAGAGAATTCTAGACGGTCATGTTTTGAAAAAACCGTTATACAACGCGCGCGCACAAATTATTAGTATCATAACGAAAATTATTTTTTTTATTATATATATATATATCATTTCTAATATATTTCATTTTCTCCTGTTTTTTTTCTTTTGCTAGTATTTTTGTTTTAGAAAAATCAAATTTATGATTTTTTCCCTAAAATGTTTCGTCAGTACAGTAATGTTGTCTTTGTCATTTTTATTTCTGTAGTCGTGTTCATGTTGGTACGTCCTGTTTTTCAAGTATTGTGTAGGTTGACCAACATAAACAGCAGGACATTGTGTGCAGTCTATATGGTAAATGAGGTCTGATTGTAATCCCCTAGAAATATCCGCAATTCCCCGCAACGTTCATTTCTGTAGATGATTTGAGTCAAGTAACTAATAACTTTCAATTTTCTGTTTTATGTTTCTGCGATGTAACAAATATGTATGTTCAAAAATTCTTTCTCTATATGTAAGCTCAATATTATGGTTTTAACATTTTTTTGTTTTGTTTTTGATATTATTATTGTGCATTTTACAGTATTAATAATGCATTGTGGTTCCTAATTGTATTGTTTTTTTAGATTAAAGCCTTGATAAAGGCAGGAAACTCTGTCGAAACGTTGGCATAATTGAATGTTTCTTTCTTGACAGATCCTCACCAAATTTCTTCATAACAATAATAGTAATTGTTTGCTTGGCTATGTTTTCAACCAGTTTATTCTGTTTTAAATAAGCCATAAGGAAAATCAAATAAAAATGTATAAAATAATATTTATAAAAATAAATGTAGAAAACAATATATTTCAGAAAAATAAATAAATACGTAAAAAGAGAAAACTTGGGATCCAATAAAGAAATAAAAAAAAAAGAAAGTCATTATTAGTATTTCCTAGATTTATATTATTGTACAGAAAAAGCTTTGTGGAAACTACCATCCAAACTTGTCATAGTTTTTATTTTATTTCCAGTTTTTCCATTGTTTTATAACAAAAGGAGTCGTTCATTTCACTTCTAAGAAAATATTTTTATTGTTTTCTCAGAAGAAAAAAAAAGAAAAAGAAAAGTAAAATGGAAATTTATTACGATTTATTTTGAAAAGAGTAGTTAATAAATAGATACACAGAATATAAGAAAAATGGAAATAAATCATCAAATTACATCTCAATATAGAGGATTACAACGATAGTTGAACTTGACTGTGTATGAGGTGGTGATTTTATTTGGAAAGGGATAATTGATTATGGTTAATTGATTATACGGACTGCCTATCTCTCTCCTAGAGAGATTTAATATTGACAAGTTCGATGCGTCTCAATTACATCATTTTAATCATTTTACTATCAACCATCATTTCCTGTTACCATTATAATATTTAATGACAATACTTCTACCAAAGAATAGAGAAAGAAGTATGATGAGAACTCGATTTATTGGCAAAATCCTGAGAAAAGTTATCAATGAATACATCAACGGTTAAACGGCATTTCTGATGGTTGCAAAAGCTGACCTTGAGAAAAAGAGCTATGAAGGAGTACCCGATGGACTTTCTATGAATTCCGACTTTTACTACCAAAATTTAATAGAATGTACACAAAAATGGCTCAGCAATATCTAGCTTTAATCAATTCAAAAATGTTTTGTTCAAACAAGGTAACACTAAGCCACACGCCTCCAGTCAGACGAAAGAACAAATTGAAGAACTTGATGGCATTGAACTCTTCTTCTTCTATCCTACAGCCTAAACTTACCTCCATCCGATCACCATTTGTTTCTGTCCATTGTACACTTTCTTTGGTCATTTGTACACAGCTTTTTGATACCAAACCGAAGGAACCAAGAGATGGCAGAAAGAAGGCTTACAACATCAATCAGATGGGCATATTTTCGACATAAAAAAAGTTCAATTAATAAAAGTATGCCTTAATAATATAATAAATTAAGCATTCAATTCTGAGTATATATTAATTGATTTTATTATTTCATTTATATATAGTGTGTTTCAGAATTGCACGGCACTATTTTAGGATGTGTTCTGTAGCAAAAAATGAACATAAAAGTTCATATATAAATATGTTAAATCAATTTATTACAGAGATATTGAAGGTTAAAGATTTATTTATCGAAAGCCCAAAAGTATAATACTAACAATTATCGTTTATCGCATATCGTTTATTTGCTTAACAGCTAGTATTAAACACTGTAAGTTCTGTGGGTGTGAGTAAATACTGTGAGACATTATTTTTTTAGTATTTTGTGTATTATCATTGGAGACCCCACAAATTTGTTCCCTTTTTTCAGCATTGGGATTACTAATTTTCGAAACACCCATCTGGGACGAAAAATCCGACTGCTACTACACATTACCAACATACCTTTTCATTAAATGTCTGGAGTTGTCTTCTTGGCGACAATATAATCGGCCCCTTCTTTTTGTCACCTAGGCTTTCAGGAATATCATATCATAATTGCACTTTTTGTTAAATAATCTTTATGAGCTTCTAGAAAATATTACGCTTGCCAATAGGCCCAGGCTTTGGTTTATGCATGACGGTACTCCCGCTCACAATTCTCATATTGTGACTGATTATTTAAACGCTTGTATAGGTTATCTTCACCTTATAATACCTTAGTAACCGACCTGTTAAATGGTCGAAACGGACCTGTTAAATGGCCACCACGATCTCCCGATCTAACGCCGTTGGATTATTTTCTGTGGGGATTGATGAAGTCTATGGTTTATTCTACGTCTATTCGCAAAAAGAGCTAAGGAATCTGATCGTGGAAGCCGCAACTACTATCAAGCATCGTCCTGATGCTATAAGAAGTGCCAAAGAAGCATGGATTCGTCGTCGTGCTGAATACTACATTCATCAAAACATGGTGGCCATTTTGAACGGTTACTCTGAATTATTGTGTTGTTAAATAAGTATCTTTTTGCCGCCAACATCTCTGTAATAAATTGATTTAAAACATATGTGTATATGAACTTTTATGTTTATTTTTTGTTACAGAAGACATATCTAAAATAGTGCCGTGCAATTCTGAAACATCCTATATATATTTATATAAAAACGTCATATACATATTTTATATTTAATAATATGTGGTGATATTAATTCCTATGATTCTAATTCTATTGACAAAATAAAATTTCATTCATAATAATAATAAATTACGGATAAATTAGAAAGTGTTTATTCAATATTTATCTTCAGAGATACTAGAGAGAGATAGTAGTTATCTTTGGTCTCGTTAAACACACCAATGAATTCTATTTACTAAATGAGAAATCTGTAATAGGTTCTCCACTTTCATCCCATCACTCTTAAATATACATCACACTCACATACACGCATGCACACAAACACGTACATGGCTTATTACAGAGCCAGTGGTATGTAATGAAATATACCAGGTAATAAAGTATACACATTTGCCACATCACCTCATAATTCTGCAACAAGAGCACTACATACCTGAGCTGGTATAACCTCTTAGTCATTTGCAAAACATCTTTAAACATTATGATAACTATTTGTTACCAGCTTTAGCAGAAAAAATTTAAAGGAAATGTATATCTTTTATAAAATACTTTTTTATGTAAAAATTCTTTAAAAATAAAAAAAAACAATTCATGAGGAGTCAAAACTATCTGGACTCTCGATAAATATCTAATGCTATGATTATTACTTAATTGCTAAGAATTTCATTTCAACTGTATGTTTACTTTTTTTGAAGTGCCAAATAACAAAAATGGAACCAACGGAGTGTAGAATTCAAAAAAGGACTTGCTGCGTTTTCGACAGAATTTGCACAATGGTAGCGCGCTTGATTGACACGTGGGAATAATGGATTCAAGCCCAGACCCTTTACATTTGGAGGCTTTAGCCTCCGGACCAATGATCACAGATTTGATACTTTTAATACTAATAATATAAAATAATTATAATACTAATAATAATAATAACTGTAATGAATCTATTAAATAAAAAAAATTATATAATGAACAATATAAAAAACAATGCCAAATATTGCAAAGAATTATCCATTTCTTTTTTATCTCTAGCATTTCTTCAATTTGCGTGCAGATATTAAAGTGAATCTGGTTTGAAACAGACATAAGACTCTCTCTAACGGTATTTGTTATAATTGATAAATTTCTTTCAAAATTGGAATTTGTGATCAGTTTTACTAACTTCGATATTATTTCTGTAGTTGTGATATTAGTTTAAATATTGTGGGCCTATATATGTGTGTGTGTGTGTGTGTGTAGTTTATATACCAACTTCAAAGAGATTTGTTATTAACTTTATTGAGAAAACCGCAGACAAATTAAAAACCGTTCAATAAAGTTATACTTCTGGTCAACCGATTTCCTTTAAACTCTGATTTTCATAAAATGAATTTTCCTGGAAAAATGTTTTAAATGAAAGTTGTAGCTCTTTATATGTATAGTACGCATACCAAGTTTAAATAAAAACGGTTGAGCCGTATTTGAGAAAACCGCGAAAACTACCAAATTCAGTCAATAAATTGGACTTTTGGTTGAACGATTTTGATTATAACTTCATTGTCAGTTCCTATAGCAAAAATTAAACGAAACAAAAGTTTGAATTTATGAATGAAGGAGATGCTGTCCACAAGAACGGTAGAGACATTGATGAGCTCACAACAATCATCTCCAGCCACCACTATTTGAGGCTGTCCGCAAAGGGGGGGGAGGTTTGTCACCCCTAATGTGGAGCCTGGTGGTGGATGAGGTCCTCTTGCAAGTTGACGACCTTGGCATTTCCTGTCAGGGATATGCCGATGACGTCGACATAATTGCTAGAGGGAAGTTTGAAGAAACTCTCTGTGACATACTTAATACAGAGAGGGGGTTAGATATCACTAGTGGGTGGTGTGGTTCAGTGGAGGTTGAAGATTAATTCAACGAAAAACCACTGTGATACCCTTCACTAGGAAAAGAACACTTCCACGCCTGAAAAGTATCCGGCAGGAAAAAGGAGGAAACTTTTGATAGTAAACTCCTATAGAAAAAACATATTGAATCAATTGTAAGTAAGGCCAATGGCACTCTCATGATATGTAGGAAGATGGCGGGCAAGTCCTCGGGATGCCCTCCGAGCATCCTTTGGTGGATATACACCATGATGGTGAGACCGGTTATCACCTACGGCGCAGTTGCATGGTTTGGGAAGACCAAGGTAGCATCAGTCAAGAGGACTCTTGACAAGATACAGCGGTTAGCATGCTTATGCATGACAGGGCTATGCGGATTTGTCCCACCGCCGGGATTGAAGTTATCCTCAATCTGTCACCTCTGTACCTGGTGGTGGAGAGGGCGGCGAAGGGAGCTCTTCTCAGGATCTCTAGAGGGAGAGGGGAGCCTGGGGGCCAGGGGAAGGTTATCTTCACCTTTAGGCCCGCTACCTGGCACTTTCATGGAGATGGCATGATTAAGAAATACAGCTTCATTAAAACTTTCTCTCTGAAGCTGGGCACCAAAAGTGGGTGTAGCAAAGGATCCGCCCTGTTGGGCATTAAGGAACATGCCATTAAATGGTACACTAAGACTCTCTAGTGGACTGGAGCGTGGGTGGTTGGTCCAAGGATCAAGCACACGGAACCCATGGGTAAGTTTCCCAGCATCTTCCCGGCGGAGATATGCGCTATTGAAAGATGCGTTCAATTAGCATCTATAACCTCGATAAGGGATATAGGAATGAGGTGATTGTAATTCTTTCCGATAGTCAAGCAGCTATTAGAGCATTGAGTGCATCAGTTATCAGCTCTAAAATGGTCTGAGAATGCCTAGATAAACTTAATAACCTAGACAGGAGGAACAAAGTTACTCTTTGGTGGGTGCCGGGGCATGTTGGCATTGAAGGGAATAAGATGGCTGACGCCCTGGCCAAGATAGGCGCTACGACCCCGCTTCTAGGGCCGAAACCTTTTTGTGGGGTCAGCGACCAGTTTCTGTTGGAAGAACTTAGGAAGGAGGAGGAGGCGAGGAGATCTCAACTCTGGTACTCCCACCCCGGTTTGCGGCAGGCTAAGATCTGCCTGGGAAATTATAACCAACAGGGGATCAGAGGCCTGCAACGGCTTGAGTAAGAACAAACTCCGCGTTCTTGCGGGTTTCCTCACGGGGCATTGCCGACTTAGAGGACACCTGGTGAAGCTGGGTTTGGAAAGCGACAGCTCATGCAGATTCTGTGGGGAGCTGGAGGAAACTCCATTACATCTCCTATAGACTGCGAGGCTGCAACTCAGAGAAGATTCAAGAACCTGGGTAGCTACCAGGTGGAGGAGGGGGATATATCCTCTCTAGAGCCTGTGAGGGTATTAGGATTCCTCAGGGATCTTAACCTGATGGAGGTTTTGTTGAACGGATGTTCAGGGGGCACAGCACAATAGATCGAAATGTCGCAGTGCATTGACCCCCCTTCAAAAAAAAAAAGTTTGAACTTCCTGCGATTTTCTTAACATTATCCTGACCTCATACAAGCATACACACACACACACACACACACACACACACAGACCAATTTAAAAAATCTACACATTTCTGTAGTTACTCTTAAAAGTTTAGGTATATATTTCCGGTGAAAATTCGATATCGAAAATTTGACACAACCTCAATTATTTCTTTTGAAGTAATAAATCTCTTTTAGAATTAATGGATTGAATGAATGAAGTAATAAAACAAAATGTAACAAATGAACAAAAACAAGCTAATTAAAATAAAAATATGAATAAATAAGGTCCAAAAGTTGCCAATCTTCGTCTATATAAATAATATTCCAAGTAAACAAGAGTTTTATTTCATTCACTTTTATTTATATTTATATGGCAACATAAACAATTACAATTCTTATCAATATTAATTCTTGTTAAATATACGTATATATATTTAAGAATAATGTATAAAACACGTAAAACTGAAATTTAAATGAATGTATAATTTATGGTTGGTAAACAGAATTTGGAAAAATACTATGTAAATAATATTTTTAGTTGCTTGAATCCATTATAATTATTTATTCAGTGTGTGTTTGTGTCTGTAGTCAAAAACACCGGTGGAAAATATATCTACTAATTAAAAGATTAAACAAAAGCCGTATAGTCCGGCTTTAGTATGGATGCAGAGAGACGGTGAATGGGAAGGCGCCAAAAATTTACAGCAAGCAGTTAGTACGCCTGATGCTCATTAGCGTTCGAGTCAGCAGTTTTTAAGAATAGAACTTTTTTTGGGGGGAGTGGAAGTGGTGGAGAGGTAGGACGTTAGTATAATATCCGCTAGAAAAAAAAATAATAATAACTTCTAAGCAAATAAAATGATTAAATAAAGCTTCAAATAGCTAAGTTAACAATATAAAATCATGTAAACTGAAGTTTTTTGTATAGTTTAGGTTTTCTTTTTTTTTAACCCCCTTGATTTAAAAGGTGTCTAAATACAAAATATATAATAAGATAATCAGGTGAAAAAACGACTCAAGAACGGATGGTTTTATATACAACCTTGCCTCTGTTTTTTGTTTTTGTTTTGTGTGTGTGTGTGTGTGTGTGTGTGTATGTGTGTGTTCATATCAAATAGCTGTAAAAAGTAGTACAGTTGGAGGTTACAGTGTTTTGTTTTCATAACCTTTTTATACTTTTTATCAGGTTAGACGGACCCTCCATTTATAATAGAACCCAGCATATAACTCTTCTTGTTTTTTTTATGGTTAAGGACATTCTACTATTTACTATTCATTTAACAAATATAATAGGATTTATTATTTATTTTGTTTTTTCTGGTTAAACATATATCTGAGAGCATCTGAGAGAAGTTATTGCACAAAAATCAGCAGAGAATTCTATAATAAGGTCGTAGCTATGCGTCACTTTTTCTCTTCGTTTGCACTGAAATACGGCAAGATATGGCACTGTCCATCAGCTTTCTTCGACCATTCCGCTCATTAACCATAAAGCATCAGTTAAGATCAAGCATCTATTTCGATGCAATCAAACCATCTTAGACCGTGTCCTATTGCGATATAATGTTTAGTAGCAGCCCGCAAACCTGGATCGAAGTGCATATTTATTCTATATTAATAAATAGGATAGAATATTAGAAATATATTTTTTTACTTCATGTTACTGTTGAAAGAGAATGTATTACCAACATGCCAAATTATTTCAAAAAATTGAGTTCACCGGAAATACATGTTTTCAGCTCCATTGAGTATGCAAAAAAATGTTTTTTTTTTTTTTTTTTTGCCGAATAGTCTTTATACCGAATGTGTTTGTATTTAAAATCTAGGGAAATGGTGGGTGAATATTAAAATCATCGACAAACAACAGTGGAGAATGTTAGGTTTCAGAGGAAACATAAGTATAACGGAAAAATGGTAAAAATTAATAAATAAATAAAAAAAAAACAATAGAGTTGGAAGAAGATTGATGAGAAAGAATTCTAATAAAAATTATTATCTGACAAAAAAAAAAACAAAAAAACAAAGTACCAACAAAAATAAATCTGGTGAGACACAATCATACGACTTTCTCTTACTTCTGTTAGTTATAACTATAAATACAGGACACATTTTCTTAAAACTTCAAATTACATAAAAATAGTGATAGTATGTGTAGGGGGGGGGGGACAAGTAACTATCTCCCCAATAAAAGCAGATAGAGAAGTGATTATATTGTAGACCAGAAGAGCGCGCTAATAAAATTAAAATAACTCTGCATATAACATTTTGTATTTAATGCGACAAAATCCGCAGAACTATCTGGAAATCATTTTTGTTATAAAAATGTTACAAATAATACTGATAGGTTTTATATATGTGTAGTTAGCATTCCAAGTTTAAAGGAAATCATTAATCAAACCAAACAAGCAAAAAAATTGCTATTGTTTATATTGAAATCATTAATCGTTTGCAAAATTCAAAAAAAAAAAAAAAAAAAAAAAAACCTGTGTAAAGTCGCACATTCAATAATTAACCGATTTTATTCAGTTTTGGAAACGCAGCAAAGCTTCTATCGTATATTAATATTATCCAGGTGTTAGAACTATATGTCATTATACTGAAGTGGTAGATTGTAGATTGTTGTTGGAGATTATCGTCCCCGGAGCCTTCTCAGTACACTGCCGGCCTCCAAGCAGTGTTCCCTACCTGCAGACAACACTGCTCATCACCGAACAGTGAGTTGTAGGGGCTCCTAGAAAGAGAAAATCTAAGGTCAGCATGCTGGTTCAAAGCTGGGGCCAGTGCGCTACCACTGAGCTAATTCCTTCCTTCTCCCTTGGCTTACTTGGCTACTAGGAACGGAGACCCTAGTTTGTCTACTGTGTGTGTCCTTGCCTGTAAACTGTAGAGTGTATGTAGTTTTAAGTGTATTGTGTATTGTTCTGACGAAGTGCATGGAGTACTGAGCTGTGGTATAACCCGTGGGGTCGCTACTCCCCAAGTAATTGCATGCATCAGATACCCTATGCATGCTATACTGAAGTGGTACTTTAGAGGTAAGCTTAATGCTTTTGTATCCCCAAAATCAAAGTTCCCAAAAAAATGTTTCAAACAAGAGCTTATTTATGTATTAACCGGTTTTATTCAATTTTGGAATTCCAGCAAAGCTTCCATCGTATATTAATATTATCCAGGTGTTAGAACCATATGTTATTATGCTGAAGTGGTAGATCGTAGATTGTTGTTGGAGATTATCGCACTGCAACCTGAAAGATCTATTGTGCCCCCCGGAGCCTTCTCAGTGCAAGCAGTGTTCCCTACCTGCAGACAATACTGCTCATCACTGGACAGTGAGTTGTAGTGGCTCCTAGAAAGAGAAAATCTAAGGGCACCATGCTAAATTTATCACCGGGTCTTCCGGTTCTTAGTCCAGCGCGCTACCACTGAGCTAATCCCTTGCTTCTCTTTTGGCTTATGCCAGTTAACTAGGAACAGAGACCCTAGTTTGTGACCTTGTCTGTAAAGTGTAGAGTGTATGTAGTTTAGGTGTACTGTATACTGTTCTGACGAAGTGCATGGAGTACTGAGCTGCGGTAACCCGTGGGGTCACTACTTCCACAGTAACTGCATGCAACAGATACCCCTTGCGGGCTAAAGTGGTACTTTCAGGTAAGCTTAACGTTACTGTTCCCCCAAAAAACAAATTTCCCGGAAAAAGTGATTCAAATAATAGCGATACGCATTTATGTGTGATAAAATCTAAAGAAAATCGCTGGAGTCGTTTTTTGTGGAAATCAAGGAAAAATTTGAAAAAAAAACTATTTAGTAAAGTCGCACTTTTGGTTTGATGGATTTTATCGGTATCCTACGTCAGATGCGATGGTGGCATCTAGAAAGAACACCAAGTTTGAGATTCATGCGACTTTTCGTTTTTGAGAAGTTTTGTTCATACATATACAGACCATCCGCTAAAAACATATTTTTTTCGTACTCATGGGACCTCAAAACATGTATTTCCGATAAAAAGTCCGTCAATTTAGAAAATTTAGCACGATTGCATTACATCCTAGATGTAAGAATAAGTAAAAATATGAAAAATATACGTAAATACATAATGTAATTAAAACATTAAATTTATTATTACGTGTTATACAGTCCTCTATATACTTCAAGTCAGATCATTGAAAGATCACATGAGCCCATGAAACGAATATTGAAAACTCAAGAAAAGAAATAATTTTACAATAATTCAATATAACTAAACAAACAACAAAAATAGACATTCTATAAAAACTTGAATTCAAAATAAAAGAATGTAAAATTTTCTTCAAAATATAATCAAAAAAGAAAACATATCTTTAATAAGAGAAGAAAATACTTTTATTTGTCCGGCATGCCCGCAAGGGGTATCTGTTGCATGCAGTTACTTGGGGAGTAGCGACCCCACGGGTTACCGCAGCTCAGTACTCCATGCACTTCGTCAGAAAAGTACACAATACACTTAAACTACATACACTTGTAATGACATGGCAAAGTCTTAGCAATGTCAAACCTTCACAATAATAACAAAGAAAGAATATACCAGCTGCCTGACTTCAAGACAAGGCCGCGGGCAAACAAACAAACCAAGGGTAAATACCCCTACATCAAAGCAAGCACCGCTAAGGCTGGCCACTGACCTAAATCGGTAGCCAGCTGCTGTCATCAAAGCAAGCACCGCTAAGGCTGGCCACTGACCTAAATCGGCAGCCAGCTGCTGTCATCAAAGCAAGCACCGCTAAGGCTGGCCACTGACCTAAATCGGTAGCCAGCTGCTGTCATCAAAGCAAGCGCCGCTAAGGCTGGCCACTGACCTAAATCGGTGGTCACCAAACTAACCAAGGTCGCACACTAGGACAGATGACTTGGTGTGAGTGTGGCCAACACTAATATATAAACTCGCCCCATTGGAAGAGGGGAGGAATGTACGATTATACTTCAATACGTCTTCATATACGAGCAGCAGTTTACGCGTCCCTATACAGTTTTTATTTATACTAATTACCTTAATTGTGCATCTTAGTTCATTTATTTTAATCATTCTAAATTATTAGTTATTTATCTTCTATTCATTTCTAAGTATTTCTTGTTAATAATTACCATTTTTTACGTTTAAATTATTGTTCAAATACAGTCTATTTTTATAAAATCCGTGTTAATAATTCGAGCACTAACTTCCAAAAATCTCTAAACTAACTTCCGCCCTCTTCAAGACATCTGCTACATACCTTAGGAATCACAATAAACGATTCCACTACACACTCTACACTTTACAGACAAGTACAAACACAGTACACAAACTAGGCTGTCCGTCCCCAGTTAATTGGCGAAAGCTAAGGGAAAAGGAAAGATTAGCGCGCTGGACTAGCAATGCGGAAGTTCCGGGTTTGAATCCAGCATGCTGCCCTTAGATTTTCTCTTCCTAGGAGCCTCTACAAGTTACTGTCCGGTGATGGGTAGTGTTGTCTGTAGCTATAGAACACTGCTTGGAGGCCGGCTGTGCATTGGAGCAGGCTCCGGGCGCACAATAGATCTTTCAGGTCGCAGTGCAATAATCCCCTACAACAATCTTTGTCCGGCAGCTATTTCTGCCTTTATAAAATTAATTACATGAATAATAATATTCAATACAAAAAAAATTGTCAATGAAATTATACAAGAAAAACCAATAAAATACTTTTGGGAAATATTACTTAATTTTAATTGACAAATAGTATCAATTGTTGTGGCGAACGAGTACACTTAAAAAAAATATTAAAACCTCTCATGTCATAATCAATTACTTATATTTACATTTAGTCCAGCCCTGGCCAGGTTTTTTTTGAAAAATAAATTATCAATTTTATATCTCTTTTGTTATTCTAAGTAACGAAAAAAAGGCACAGTTGGAACATTTATGAAAAATAAAAAGAGAAAATTAATTTGTATAAATAAACGTTTATAAATTTAAAAAAAAAATTCCAAAAGTACGATATTATAATTTTCAATTATACTCGCTGCAAAATACTTTATTGAATTTCCCATTTTCCACTAGAGTTTTCTGGTTTATTGAACGACTGGAAAATCCCTTCTTTCTAGCGTTTCGTCAGATGTTTCATCAGTATTTAGCTACTCAACGGCGATAGCACAGTATCTCTCTAACACTTCTTTTTATGTAGTTTTCATAAGGAAAATCCACCTAGGTATAATAAGAAAAACTCACAAAATCAATGCGGGGAAAAACAAAATGTTTTTTTTTTAAAAAAGGTTTTTTTTAAAAAAAGTGGCTTAACTGAAGTGCAACTTTACAGAAAGCTTACTGATTTTTCCAGAACTTTGTAGAAAACGACGCCATCGTTTTTGATCTGAGTCGATGCTATGCTAACTGCGTTCTAATAGAATCAAGTCAGTGAATTTGACACCGAACATTTGTATTGATAATTCCAGTATCAGCCTTACCGAGCACTACCAGCATGCCGACTGTACTCAACTCTGCTCTCTTTACTTTTTCTCTCAACGCTATTCTGCCCTAAGAGCGTACAGACGATCTTATTTTCAGGATGCATACGATCGCGCAATGTTTTGTTTTTAAGTTTATTTATTACAATTGTTATTGGTATTTTTATTACCAAATGTATATAGACAGATATTAAATACAGAGGTGTATGCTTTGTTCCTATTTTTCTGTTCTTTCTTTCACTTTTTTTAATTTACTTCTACAAAAGTTTAAAATTATTTTTTTTAGAAATATAGAAATTATTTTATAACAGTGAACGTATGAACAAAACAAAATCACTTAGGATGCCCAAACTTGATATTCCGTTTAACTGATAACACCGGCTAAAGGATCAGAGCTCAAGCAAGTATCGGATAAACATCGAAGAGTTAGAAAGTCGTAAGAAAAGTTAAACCATCACTTGAAGAAGTGCTTCGAAGAAGCTTACTGTCAAAAGCACTTTATCAGGCCAGAAAGTCTACCAAGCATTAAGAACTTATAGACCTGCAAACTGCTTTACAATCTGAGGTCTTAATCAGAAAAGTTATAATGAATATACATAACCAAGTCAAATTAATAGTCAGCTATTCCCCATCCACGTGGTCTGGAGACATAAGTTGACGAGAGTGTTGTAAGGAAATATTTTGGGAAATTTCCAAGTTGTTTGAGTTTCACTGAGGATTACCAGCATCTCCGCCTCAGCAGTCTAAATGTACTTTTGGAGCTATCGCCTTTGCATTATTTGTTTATAATTATCTATAGGATTAGATCTAGAGAAACCGATCTACCATTAAGAATTTAATTTAATAGTGAATCAGCTCTAGATTGCTGCTATTTTGGGGTTACTACTAACCGGCCAATCAATATCTGATAGTAGGACCCCATTAGTTTTATGAAATAGTGGCAGTCACAAGCATAAACGCGTTAAAAGCGGCCTTTGTCAGATCTAAGTTAGTAAAAAAAACGCCGAATAGTAGGTGAACAACAATAGCATTCCGCTGAGTTCGGTAAGCCAACAAAGGCATGAAAAGAAACCGGTAAGTTTGCAAATGAGAAGAACTTGGCAGCTCCTGGATTGAACCTTTCTGCTGCAACTCGTAGTAATAGGTGCCTGTGAACCTGCTAAGAAATGGGTCATGAGAAAACATACTGAATGAATATGACAGCAGAAAAACCCCAAGTATACCTGGAAGGTTTGTATGCTCTCATCCGCAAGGAGTTAGTCTCCTAAGAAAGACTGCCAGGTTACAGGATATTGCCCCTTTAATGAAGGATGAAACTTCCGCTCCGTTCCGCTTTCTCTATGAATTTTAGAAGTAATGTTCGTATAGTAATCCTAAGGTTTGGAACGGGATGGTTGCACCGACCAAGGATAGGAGTTATATCCCACCTCAGGTCCTATCTGTGATATAGGACAGATTTGAGATGAAACAAGGGAGCACATTAAACCCACCTGAAGCGCTTACTAAAATGGTATATTCCGTGAATTAACAAACAATTACTCACATTATACTCACAAAACACAAACATTCATATCACACAAAAACACATATATTTTCAAAAATAATTTAATCATACTTAATGTAAATATCTATGCAATACTACCTCTTGAAGCGGAAGAGAAAGTAAACAAGTTAATAATTCAGAAGTTAATTAATTTCAAAATTAAATATATTAAGTAATTTAATTAGCTAAAACTGGAATAATATTTGGCGTGTATTTGTAAACGTTAAAAGCCATTTTGACATACAAGTAATTATGTGATACTGCAATGCAGTTAAGTGATTCTAAAACGGGGGCTGACCACTTGTAAAAGATATTTATATAAAAAATAAACGAAATCGAATAAAAAGTAAATAACAAACAGCTTGAAAAAGGAAAAGTACAAATGTAAAAAAGACAATGGAAAAAAATGTAAAAGTACAATGAAAAGAATAAAATGAAAAAAAAATAGTAAACAGCTGATGAATTGGTTAATATAATCATCAGTTTAATAATAAATATTACATTTAAAAACAGCTGATGTTGTGCTTGCTAAAGTTCTTTGAATTGTTAGTTTATGAATGTTTACAGAAAGTATTTTATTTACAATCAAAATATATGGACCAGCTCACATGGAACTTTACAAAAATTGTAGTAAACATAAGAAGAAGGAAAAAAAAAATTAGAGGTCTTGGTAAAGTCAGGGTTTCAGTCTTCTTGATGAGACAGGCTCGCCTATGTGATAGTGTGATGTTGAAAGGTAATGTGTTAAGTGTTAAAAAGAAGGTGTTTGTTAATTTGGTCATATGTGTATATGTGTATGTCTGCAATATCGAGTTTTCTATGTATTTGGGTGTTCCTGATAAACCAGAGTGCGTTTAGTACCGTTCGTAGAACTTTGTACTGAAATGTCTGTAATCGTTTCGTCAGTATGTTGCTTGCTGTGATCCAGACTGGGTAGGCATATGTCAGGAAAGGTCTGAGGAGTGTTTTCTAGATTACTGTGGTGCAGGTGTTAAGAGTGGTGTGTTTCTGTTAATGAGTGGGTAGAGCTGTTTCAGTCGGGTGTGCGCTTGTTGTAGTTTAGTGTTAATGTGTGTCTCCAGGTGAGTCTTGTGTCCAGGATCACGCCGAGATAGCGCACTCCTTGGTCCTTTTGTTTCCAACGGACTTCTTGGTTGTTGATATGCAGAGAATACGAAGGTTCTCATTCCCAAACCGTCGGAGACAAAAGGTTTTTGCTTCAGTTTTGGAAACGTTTTGCTTTAGTTTCCATCGCTGAAACCAGTTTGATATTGTATCTACTGCGTATGTGGGTTCTAGTGTATCTAGTGTCGTTGAAGGAGGTTCAGGTATGTCAGAGCAGTTGAGGCTGAAAAGTATTGGGTTCATGATTGCCCCCTGTGGTAGTCTAGCGAATATTCGTCTCTAGTACTCTTAAGTGCTGTTAAGTCTTACTTGAAAGGTTCTGACATGTAGAAAAGATCCAATAACGTGAGTAATGTATTCAGGTGCGTTTGTGTTCCTAAGTTTGTAGAGTAGTCCAGAGAGTCAAACTGTGTCAAATGCGGCTGCTACGCCTAGAAAGACAGCTGCCGTGTAATTTCTGTCCTCAAAGTTTTGTACAATGTATTCTGTGATTCTTTTATGTTGATGTATTGACGAATGTCTTGGTCTAATCCGAACTGTGGTGGAATTGTGTTTGTGTCTGTCAAGTGCTGTAAGAGTCTTTTGTAGATTAGTTTTTCTAGTATTTTAGAAAGAGAGCTTAAGAGGCTTATTGGGCGATAGCTGTTAGGATCAGATTTTGGCTTTTGACTTTGGTTTCTGAAAAACTACCACTATTGCGTTCTTCCATCTTTTGGATGGAGATACCTTTCCGAGGCAGATATTTTAGTAAAGTATTTGGGATTAGGTCGTCTCCGGGAGCCTTTTTGTTGTGAAGTACTTTGATTATGGAGGATATTTCAGCTGGAAGGGAGTATAAAAGAGATAGGAAGTTCTGCTGTGAGGAGAGACTGCTGTAGTTGCTGGCCTGTCTGGTCAGTTAGTGTGAATTTGTTTTCAAGAAGAGTCGCTAGTACCTCGCATTTTGCTTCGTCGCATGTTGCTAATGTATTGCCTGTTTGCACTGGAGGGATCTGTGTATGTTCGCTTAGTAGTCTTTTTGTTTCTCTCCAGAGACAACTGTCACCGGGCGTCATCTGTCCTAAGAAGGATCTGTGTCTGGAGATTCTGAGGTTGTTCAGTTCCCATTTAATTTGTCGGTTCAGTCGGTTTAAATGTCTCTTATCTGAAGGATTCCTAGTTCTCTGCAAAGTCTTGCGAGTTCTGTTTTTATCATTTTTAGATCGAGTATGTGTCCAGGTAGCCAGTTGTTTCTGTTGATGTTGTTTTGACTTTTGTAAGTAGAGTTGTGTACGGCTGTATACATTGTCAGTGTGAACATGTCAATTGATGTGTCGATGTCATCAGATGTTTCATGATGAGTAGGTATTGTCAGTGGCTTGTTTATGTCATGTCTGTAGGTATCCCACTCAATTTTTCTACTGACTAGTTTTGGCGGTGGTTCACTACCTGTAATACTGGAAGGTGGTCAGAGTCTAGGTTGAATCTAGATATATCGGTAGTTAATGTTGAGTGACAATGCGATGTCCAGTATGTCGGGTTGGTAGTTACGTTGAGAGGGGAGAAGGGCAAAAATTAGAATGTTTAAGTTGTCCGTCGCTGTCAGTAGTCTGGTACCGTTGTTGTTGGTAGTTCGACATCCCCAGTATGTGTGTTTACTGTTAAGGTCTCCTAGTAGTAGTGTTCAGTTTAGTGTGAAGATAAGTTGAAGGTCGTCTTGCAGAAGTCGAGTGTTTGGTCTCAAGTAGGCTGATGTAATCGTTAGATGTCCTCTATTAGTACTTACCACTATCGCTACGGCTTCAAGATTATGAAGTGGAGGTAAAGAGAATTCATGGTGTCTGGTATTTCTTTTCACGCCACTCCACTTGAAGCTACACGTGTTTGTCTGTCAGTACGGTAGATGTTGTATCCTGATATTTTAAGTCGGTCAGTGGTGATAAGGTGTGTTTCGGTGATGCAGGCGATGTCAATGTTGTGCTAGTAAGAAAGTCTCTAAATGTAGAGGTTTGTATTTTTATTCCGTTAGCATTCCAGTTTACTAGTGTTAAATTGTGTGAAGAGAGATATCTATGGTTGTCCATTGTTCGAACAAATTAAGTTCTGTATCAAGTTGGTGATTAGTTGTTTTATGTGTGGCAGGAGAGGTGTGATTATCTGTAGGAGTGTATCTTTGTTCAGAGTAATTATGGGTGAGTTAGGTTCAGCAGAGGTGGTGTTGGTAGAGTTCTGATCAGGCGGCCTACTTGTTTGTCGTCTGTTTGTTGACCAGTAATTAGAAGATGAATTGGAAGGATTGATTGAGGAAGATTGCTGATTAGTTGAAGAGGCGGGCTGAGGATCAGTTCTTGGAGAAGATTCTTGGTGAGTGTTGTCAGTTCCGGATAATATTTTTGGTTTTCTGTTGTGTGATTGATTTCTGTTGATGATGTCGATTAGAGTTCACAGCAGCTGTAATTGGCTGAATGATCACCATTGCAGTTTACGCATTTTGGCGTTTGGAGTTGGCGATTTGGACACACTGTGAAATGATGGTCACCTAGGCAATTGACACATTTGGGATGAAGTCGCCAAAAAATTTCTGTATGTCCAAGCTGTCGGCAGTCAGTGCACTGAGGGATACGATTAGATTTCCTTCTTGATTCCACTTTTACCACTGAATAGCAGAGGCGTGTTAATTGGAAAATTGCCTTGCCTTTGTCGTTGTTCTCCAAAACTATTGCGCAAAGCGGTGTAGAGGCAGGAGGATCGTATTTTTTGTTTATTAGTCTAGTGACAGAAATGACGGGGTAAGTTTTTGTTAATTCTTCGTGTACTTCTTCATCTGTGACGTAGTATAGTATACCTCTTATAATGACTGACAGTTTTTTGTCTTCGGGATTTACGAAGGTTTAATACTTTATGCAAGATTCGTCCTAGAATTTGGTTAATTTCCTGAAGTCGTCCAAAGTTTTTACTGTGATTTTGAATTTATTTTTACATAATTGTGTCTCGAATGTGGAGCCAATTGTATTTTTAATTTGTTCTATTATTATTTGATAACTGTAGTGCCAGTTCTAAATATTGAAGGTATTTTCAGTTATTTATTTGAGATATTTTCAGTTTGAGGTTCATCAATTTCTATGTTAGCTAAAGGTGCGTGTTGGAATTTGTGGTTAATTGAAAACATAAATGATTTTTAGTTGCTATGGTGATTTGTTGCTTGGTAAATTTGCATGTTTTGTTTATATAATTTTGTAAGCCGTGGAAAATCAATTTTCGAATTTAAATCCAAAGCATTTGTTTAAGTAATATGACTGCTGACTCATCATCTTCAAGGTTTTCTTCGTATTGTCCATTTCTTCTTGAGCCCACTGCAACACGACGTCCTCCTTTCTTTTTTACTCCTTTTGATGAGTGAGCTGGCGTTTTCTTGTCTTCTCCCTTTTCAGAGGCCGTTCGTTTTACAGTTGGTTTATTTTTTCACTTTTATAAAGTTCTTAAGTACCTTAATAAAAGTATTAAAACCAGAGAGCAAAAACTTAAGAATTTCACTGTCACAGTGATCAGCTGATTCTCTTACAGAAAGTAAAATTTGTGTAATAAAATTTCCATTTGTTGATTTAAACTAGAAACTAAAAAAAAAAAAATCTCATTGGCTGTAAAAATTAATTGAAAATTAACTAGAACAACATGTTACCAATCTATAATATTGTTGGAACATTGTATTTGTCCAAGCAATTGTTTGTATATCTTATTATCCGTTAATTAGGAAAACTGATGGGTTTAGTGTTTTGATTGTGTTTAAAAACAAATTAAAATGCTCGTCAAAGAATTTAAAACATACGTATGTAATATAATATGATTAAATTGAATTGAGTTTTACTTTCTTTGATTGCATTATGGCAATTATTAAAAATTATAAAATTTAAAATTGTAACGTTTACAATGTTTACTTGGGCTGGCCATAAAACAGCTGGTAGGGGTTATAGCGGACTTGTTTGAAGCGCCATCTGTCAAAACAACAAAGTTTGTGCAGTTTAAATTGAAGCCTAAATTGACAGAACTCCATAAACCTTCCAAAATCATTTTTATCGGTAAAAATTGTTCAAATAAAATTCATAGTTTTTATCTATGCAGCGGAGCATTCCAAGTTTTATGGTGATTTAAGTAATCGTTAAAATAGTTAACAGGAAAATTCCAAAAACCTCAACAACCTATTCTAATCAGGTCGCACATCACATTAAGATTTGTTACAAATTTGGAATTCTAGCAATACTTGTAATGTATATTAATATTATATAGGCGGTGAACCATACATTGTACTGAAATGGCACTTTAGAGGAAACCAGAACGCTATTGTTCCCTCAAAACCGCAAAAAAATCAATTATTCCAAGAAAATACTTCAAATAAAAGTGAGAAGCATTTATGTGTGTGTATAAATAGTATACAAAGTTTAATGAAAATCCATTGGAGTCGTTTGTGAGAAAATCACGAAAACCTGAAAAAAAAACAAAAAACAAATTCATTAAATTTACAATTTTTCAGTTGATGGATTTTTTACCCAAAACCGTTGTGTCAAAAGCGGTAGTAGTATCCAAAAACGGAATACCAACTTTTGAGATATTTTGTTCAATTACACGCAGATCATTCGCTAAAAACATTTTTTTCGTTTTCAGGGGACCTCAAAACATGTATTTCCGGTGAAAACTCAATTTCGTACTTTTGACAAGATCGCAATGCTTCTTCTTACTGGGGAGTATGAAAAAATAATAAATGAAACAATTCAACAATAATACTTAATCCAAGCTAATCGAACCTTGGCCTATATAACCTAAAAAAAAAAATATTATATTTATGAACTTTCTATTTAATTTCTGAGTTACTTCTCCACCCTGACAGCTCAAATTGATATAGCATCATTTTCAAATATTTAAGAGGATCTTTAAATAAACTTTTTTGGGGGGGAAATTTTCTGTTTGAAATATAAGAGACGGTAAAAAAATAACATTTTGTTTCGTGATAATGTCTCTTTTAGAAGGAAGATAAAAAAAAAAGAAGTGATTCAAGAAGAAAACTTTGTATTTTCTTATCTAATAATTTTTCTTTATCTTACCCACACATACACCTGGATATAATTGAACCATATGTCAGCGAGCTCTATTGTATGAAATGTGTGGTAAAACGGAGGAAAAAAATAGTGTTTAAGGTATGTCTGTACGTGAGGTTATAGCTGGGAAGTTATTGCAACACACTTATATATATAAATATTATTAAGGCCGAGAGAAAGGGAGCTCAGCCTATGAAACAGATGTTTCGTGTTTTATGGCATTGGCTGGAGGAAACTACAACTAACATGTTGGAATCTTCTTAAGCCAGCTACACACGTTACTGCATACTTGAACGGTATACATGCGCAGCTCTTTTGCGCAAGTATACATGTAATCCACACGGCTCATGTATACTTGAACAGATAGCAGCTGGCGATTATGGCTGAAGACGATGATCTTGTTTTCAAAAGATCGTTCTTTGTGGTGTAAAGAATGGCTGAAGAAACGAAAAAGCTATTCACACATTAATTTATTATCCGTTGGTCCTCCAAAAAATTGAACATATAGTACCACAGTGAGGGTACATAAACATCGTCGGTACCAACCCCAGAACGCTGCGATTCTTCCAGTTTCTTCCTCCCCTTCCTGATATTGGTACGCATACTGTTAATCTTTTTCACTACTTTATCTCGAGTAACATTTGGCTCTATATCTGAAAGTTTTGTTATTAGTCCGGCATAAGCAACATCTTTTTCCCCTTATCGTGGTAGTCTTTACACTTTACATTCCACAGACACGGTTCTCTTTCATAGATATGAATAAATTCTTCTATAATTGATCTATGCCCCTTCCTAATTAACCGACATAATTATTTATAAATTATATATTTTAATAATATAACCTTTATACACTTTTACTGACTGAGACGTTACACAATGACGTTTTAAACATGAACAAGATGGCGCGCACAAGTATGCAGTATGAAATTTTAAACATTTTCTGACTTGTGCAAGTTTTCCATACAAACGATCAAGTATGCATGTACAAGCGGACTGCGCATGTATACCGTTCAAGTATGCAGTTACGTGTGTAGCCGGCTTTAAATGGGTTCGTTCATTTCTATAGACAGAATTGTAAAAAAAAAAAACAGCTGTTTCCCGATAGCAACCATTTATGACTGAAATATCTGATTAATTTATATCATTAGCTGATGATGTAATAAATTCTTATGACTAGTTGGTGGTAACCGTCTCTTACTTCCACAAGACTATGGTCATTTAATCATGGGGAGGATGATGTAAAGTAAAACAATTATTAATTAATTTGCATTTGTCCACAGTTTGATAATTTCTTTTCATATACCTCTAGCTTTCGTACATTCTATTCATTGTCTGTCATTTGTGACTAAATATATATATCATCCTTGTAAATAATAAAAATCTTTGTTATTCTGAGTGATAAAAATGTCTAAAACATGTTTGGCCTCGAATTTTTTTTATTATGATTTCGAATATGTTGGTAAAAAGAGACAAATTTTCGGTTTTTAATTTTCTTATTAGATATGTGGTTATAGGTGATAAAGGAGAGATTTTGGCCTTATTATGTTATTTTTGTCACACCTCTACATATTTTCATCTGACACAAAACGTATTATTTGCATGCCCATCTACACTAATTGTTTCAAAGCAGGTTATACGCTTTAGGACAAATATAAAAAATTGATTTGATGATTTGCTCGGCATTGTTGTGAAACAATTCCTCATAGGTATGTATAATAGTGGACATATGTGATGGTATTATTCGACCATTTACACAACTACATTATAGATGTGAGGTGGGAATTTGTTTGAACCAATGTGGGTTGTCAACGTAGTGGGCGATTCTACCTTTCATAGTATGCGATAGAGGTTTTCACTCTTCTTTCCCCACATATCGAAACTTTGCTAACAATTTCGCCAGTGTTATTTTTTTTTTTAAATATATTTTTCCAATTTATTTCAAAATTTTATCAGTTATCTTTGAATATAGAATGAATAATTGAGAGGAACGCTTTTTGAAGTATACTGGGGGAGCAGGGACAGCGAATGAGTTCTATAGACAAAGATGTATGTATATGCAGGTCGGGTGCGCTTAATGAGGTCGGGACTTATCAATGGTTATCACTCAATCTTTGAATGTTTCTGTGGTGAGATTAGATTTGTAAGAAAGCACGCATCCACAACTTGGAATGAGTTGATAAATTGTAAAACAAATTGCAAACCATGTCTAAAAAAAAAAAACTTGATTAATTAAAATACATTAGTTTACTAAGCTCTCCAAAAGTATTAGCAGAATTTTTGACTTCTTGATGTTCCTTTTAGACTCTTCATAATTTGGTTTAACACAGCTACTCCACTTATTTTTGGATAGACCAGGGGTCCTGAAATTGTCAGGTTTTTTATATGATTTATAGTAATATGAAGTTTCGCTGGATATTCTTATTTTAGACGCAGAAGGCCTGGCAGAGGGTGGTTAAGAACTCGTCGAACCAAAATCAAGAGCAACATTAACCTTGTTTCCCTAACTGGAAAAGGTCTTTCCATTACATATCTTATAAAAGATTATCTAATTCCAGAGGAGACTGAAAGATTCAGTAGCTATCTCAGCGAACGAAATACTGGATATCGAAAAACGATTAAATGGGATTATGAACTTGAAAGTTTAAGATGGCAAACAACACTTTATAACTAAAAGTGGGGGGGGCTGCACAACTATATTGCGATACGAACACACAGCGTTCTGATCAGTCTGCGAAGACATAACATTAACTTACAAAATATAATACTTTTAAAACTATCAGCTGGTCATATAGATTCAAAAAATTATCCTCAAATGCCACAAGTGAATCGTTAAGTATAATAGTTCCAGCCAAAGGTTACCATCCATAGATATGAGAGTTTAAAATCCCTAGAGAATCCAATAGTATAGATTCTGCCAGAGCAGTTAGATGTGATAGGTCTATCCCAGCATCGTCAAAGAACTTACGGGTAAGAGTAGGAATCGTACCTCTTGACCCAAACCATAGACCACAAATATGAAATTCCCTTTCACCGTATTCCTCGAGAAACTTTTCTTAATAGAAACCAATACATTTCTTATAAATACTTTTTTTTCTCCCGGTGTATTTATCACCCTGGTCATATTGTTACCTTCATATCGAACGGTAGGATCTAAGATCCAGGCTACTTTATTATTCATGTGAAAGGCAATGATGTCGGCATACCTTTGGAGCACTCTTCATCAATTGCATAAACCTCCTCAAGGCACTTATAGCACTTTTGACTGCGCTTAATGTTGTGATAGCGGCGCATAACAAGGTGTATATTGTTAGGGCAACTACCCAGCACATGGGCTGGTGTTTCGTCCTCCCTGCCACATTTGCGGCAGAGGGGCTAATATCTCCTGTAACTTGGCTTCCGAATTCCAGGTACACCAAGCAGTGGAGCATAATTAATAATCAATTTAAGGGCACTAGTCCATTCATAACCAGACAGACGTCCCTTGTCACAGATAAATTTATTGGCCTTAGGAGTATATTTAAAATGGTGGTGGCCTGCTCTGTTTCATTAATTTTTAGATCTCAACCTCTCTCATCTAGTTAAGTAGGAAATTTGAGCAGACTTTTTTGAATAGTGTAGGTAACTTTTTGAGTAGTGACGTAACATAATATGTGGGTCAATGGCCTGTTAATAACATACTTGAGAAGGCTTAATATATTTTCCCAGCTTCAATATTCAATATACATAGGGGAAAAATATCCACCTGTTTCTACCATTATGCGTTTGTTAAATTGGCATTGTTTGTTACTTGAATTTCATTCCAGTCGTTCAATATCAGTTGACGCAATGTTTTGTTTGTTGACTTTGTAAACTTTTAAATAACAACAATAAATTCCATGCAAAAAGCAAATTAAGATAAAAAAAAATGATAAATTGAAAAAAAAAAATTAACTTTATTAGTTAAATTAAATTTATCCATTGTTACAATATTTGCTGGAATTACATTCAGTGTGCACACTATTGCTCAATAAAACTGTGCTCAAAGGCTTTAACGATTGTTATATATATATTTTTTTTTTTTTTAAGTTAACTATTTACAAAATCATTTAGACATTTTACACAAAATTCTGTTAGGAAAAAAAAATATCGAACCAGGAAAACAGGAAAAAATAGTTGCAGCGTCTAGATGCTCTGCTATTCTATAGTGAAAATGGCAGCGCTTCCTCTATGATTTTTTCCAGTTATGGACCTATAGAAAGAGAATGAGTGAACAATTGGTTGGTGTGCACTTTTCTAGTAGTGCAACCCACCGTAGTCACTACCTCTATACATTTCTCCTCTCATGAGCCCATTGTCTAGAAAACCACCCCATTCCCATTCCAACATTATCGCTTTCCAATCGTATCAGCTAAACGGAGCGTACCGGTTGGTTCCTAGTGTTTGGAATTCACCATCATTCAAACAATCCACACATAACTATACCCATATATATATATATATGTATGTATTACTATGGATATGTTCCATATCTACAACACGGCCATTATTATAAATACTTTTCCTCATTCGCGCGGCATTTTCTATTATTTACTCTCTCACATTTATTCGAATGATATTAAATATTTATTAAAAAAGCTTTTATATTTATTAATTTCATTAATTATTTGTAAATAAACAATTTTCAATAAATGGGAAAATTTTCTATCAAATCTTTTACTGTAAAACTTACTAATAATAATATAAATATTGAGTGAAAGTCGCAAGTTGTGATGATAATACGAAGATGTCCAAAACTGAGTTGTTTGAATCCGCAAGTAGAATAGTATATCTGATGGAAATGTTGGCGTAGCTTATCATCAAACTTCTTATCACAGAAACTCACTTCAAATAAATTTATTTGCTTAGTTCTTCCTCAGCGCTGCACGCTTTGATCCTACTCTGCCAAACTTTTTTTCTACCCCTCTGCCGATCTTGGACATCTCCTGCAACTTTTCGCTTTCAAAATCTATTGATTCACTCCCTCAACATCTTAGTACCATCCTCTCATATATCTTTTCCTTGTTCTTCATAAATTCTGGGTAAAGAAACTTTTCGTGTCTTCTTTCATAATATTCTCTCCTGATTATTACCTCTAATCCATTTCACCAAATTATGTCCTTAAATTAGTCTACCCAACGTATTTGTTTTTCTTATGTTTCCGATTTATGACCAAATATGATCTTAACTAATATTATTGGTACTCATTTCTCAATTACCAGAAGAAATTTTTTCTACCTTTTTCGTCATTCTTGTTTCCATCGTTTTATCTTCTTGGATTATTATGATCATGTATAATTTCAATTATTTCACAACTTGACAAGCGCGACATCCCGACCGCGACTCTTTTAGTAGTGGAAGGCTCAAAGCAATAAGTGGACATTACATACTTTAATTACTGCTGCAGTACATGCTGTTTCAGCAGCAATTGACACTACAATAATGCAGAAAATTTTTATCGAACCGAGTTGTCTATTTATAAGGTAACCATACTGGAAATGTTCTAAATAATTTGTAAAATTAGTTTTTTAGCTTAGAAGCTTGTTTATTTGCTTTTCTTTCAAAGTATGCAGAGACAAAAACAGCCTCAGCTGTAGGAATAGTGCTAGATATTTGCCGCAAGTCCGAAATAATATCATGGTACAGCAGAACGTGGCTTAACGATTCGATAGCGCTCAGCACCCTATTCTATGGCGTCGAAATCTGGAGGTTAAGGTACTTTTATATAATCGAAAAATCCAGTTTCCAATTTTATATGAGCTTGTTAAATTTAAATAGAAATATACCGGCTTGGATGATTAGAATGGAATTTAACGTAACTCATTCAACACTTAAAGTAATTAAATTGACTCTAAATTGGATTGTAAAGATACTTAAAATGGGAACTAATAGGCTGACCAAGATATGCTATCTCGTACTAAAGGAGAAGCATCAAAAACAACAGAATATCAAGTATAACTGGTTCTCCCAATTTATACCATATCCTTGAGAGTTGTAATAAGAATTCCATTCTATCTATAACGGACCCTTCAAAATTTAAAAATTGTTTTAAATGCACTTAAAGAATATTTAAATAGTAATGATAAAGAATTATTTCAAAGAGCAAAATACAATAGCATTTATAAACAAATATATGATTCCCAATATATTTTGCAGCCTCATTGTAATTTAGACATTTCATTTAACCAAATTAAATTATTTGCACAATTATGTCTCTCAGGAAAACATCAAACTAAAATAACACTTGGAAATATAGTTTATAAAATCAAGCCCCAAGAAATGTGCACCATCTGTAACCTGAATAGGCAGGAAGATCTGTTCCATTTAATAGCTGTATGTCCCATTTACACACCAATCAGAAATTATTATATTCCTTACATTAATAAGTTGTCTATAGAACAGATTCCAGAAATATTCAAGGTAAACAATAAATGTAAGTTTCAAGAAATGTTCCTATATATCAGTATTTGCCTCAAATTAAGATCTTTTGTAATTAATGAATAAATAGTATTCTGTAATAAGAATATATATATATGTATTTCATTTATATATCTGTTTTTTTTATAGCTAAGAATGACAAAAACAGCCTCTATTTTACTCTATATTTTTCTTTATTATGCTATAGGAAAGTTTGTATTTTATTTCTTCATAATTTTCTTCTAAATAAATTGTTTATTTATTTATTAGTAATATTTTACATACGGGAAAAAAAAGAAAAAAAGTACATTGTATTCAGAGTCAGACTCTATTTGTATGGGGGATTCCCCGGAGACAAATAAATAAATTATTAATTATTATTATTATTTGCTTTTCAAAAAAAAAAAATATATATATATATAATTCGTTGAGCACTTTCGTTTCAAGACAAAAATTTCATCTCAAGACAAAAAAATATTCAGTTACACCATTCATTTGTGTTTTACTGATCTCTGGAATTGTATTTTATCATTGAAGGTAGGTAATACGATCGATTCAGCAATAATAATTCATAACAAATATTAATGAATTTCAGGTATTCGGAAATGTGGAACCTGACCATAAATCTAAGCAAGTCGAAAATTATGGTGTTTAGAAGGGGAGGTAGGTAAGCGGCAACGGAGTCATGAAAGTTAAATAACGAAAATATAGAAATTGTTAATTTCTATAAATATTTAGGAGTGGGGCTAACCCCGAAATTGTCACTCACGCAATATTTTCAGGAAAAATTGAGTCAGTCGAAGGCCGCTATACTCTCTGTATATGGTACTCTCATTGCAAATAAAAATGTTACTGTGTCCGTAAAATATAATGTATTTGACGCTGTAATGAGAGCAATCATGTGCTATGCGGCGCAGGTCTGGGGTTTCCAATAGCATCATATTGTGGAAAAACTGCTTACCTTCTTTATTAAAAAAATATTTAAACTACCTATGTATACACCTAATTATATTCTATACACAGAAACCAACTTGCTCCCATTATATTTGTACACTTTCAGACTACATTATCGGTATATTATTAAAGTTTTGTCAATGCCCACTAATCGCCTCCCTCGTATTTTGGCCTCAGAAATTATAATCAGAAATTTGTATTGGTGTAAGGAATATAAAGATTTATTTAGAAAATATGGAATTGTAATGCCACATACCCTGAATGAGCATAATTTTGAAAAGCTGTCAGAAATGTTAAAAAATGAAATTTCAGAAAGCTTAAATAGCAGTATAAGTAAAGCTAGATTTCACGGATTGTACAGTGAATTGAAGCGCGATATCGGAGCTGACCTCTATATCAATAGTAATGATGTCCACCTAATTAGTACAATACTGAAAGTGAGAGGCGAGCTACTTAGCCTGAATTACAGTGTACGCAGGTCCGAGGGTGCCTATAGGTGTTCACTGTGCAAGACGGGTGAAATAGAAGATACAATTCATTTCATTGGCAGTTGCCCTGTATTGCGAGAATTCCGAATTAGGTGGCTGGGCTGTCGCTTTTTAAATAAAGAAGAGGTTATTAGATATTTGAATGGTGAGTACGGTTGGAGAAAATTTTACAATTTCGTTCGGCAGGCATGGCAATACAGGTCCCTGCTGGTGAACGAATTTAATTTCTAATGTGTTTTTATTTTTTCTTTTTGTTTCGTTTTCAAGAAAATTTAGTTATCTTTCCTAGCCGTTTTAAAATAATACACAGCCATTTAATTAAAATTTTATTGTTTAGTTTATTTAAATTTTATTTACTATTTAGCATCCATGTTGTTTGTAATGTTAATTTCTATTTATGTTTTCGAAAATCTATATTTTTGTTCTTCTCATAGAGAGCTTTATGTTTCTTTTATAAATAATTATACTTCCTTTGTAAATATTTACTTACTAGAAGAGTCAACTTGGCAGACGGACTAAGTCCATGTCCTAGTGTCTTAATTTATGTACATACGATTGCATTTATATTATTTAATAAAGCACTATTATTATTATTATTATTATTATTATTAATGAATTTCGGTCAAGGTAGAAAATTCTCTTTCGTAGGAGACTTTTGGTAGAATATCAAACACTAAACCAACCAGTGGCGTGTGAACCCTTTATAATACTACCTTTATGGGATTGAGAAAAGGAACTTAAAGGATGTCAAGCAGAAGCGAAAGGGCAAGTGAGGTTCTCAAGTGTGCAACTGAAGACGCTTTTTAGAGTTAGACTTTTCTAAAAGCAGGACTTTGAGCTCAGGGATTACTAGTGCTTAATTTATCCACTTCGTTAAATTATAGGCAAGGCTCTGTTAGTTACTTTCTTTTTCATTTCCTTTTTCATTGTTTTGTTTCCTATTATAATTTAAATGAAAAAAAAATTAATATCACAAAATTTTGTAAAAATTCGGAACTTATAAACATTCTAATTTTATCTATCTATTTTCAGCATCGCATTTTTTTCAACAATTAGTAGCGTCTCCTTTTTCTTACTATAGTGCATTTTCTTTTGGACTAGGCTAAACATTCAAAATAATGAACCATTTTAAACAATACGTCTTTGCCTATATGAAATAAATTTGTTTATTCCTATATCTTGAAAATTTGTGTTCGAGATTCGAATGCACGCTTCGGAAAGTATTTTCTGCAACATACTGGTTGTAGAAGATTTTTCATGTAATATGTTTTCGAGATGCTTGAAGAAATGATGATAGTCCGTGGGCGAGAGATCAGGTGAATTTGGCGGATGAGGCAAGATTTCCTAACCCTATTCGTTCAAATTTTGAAGTATTCTTTTCGGCCAAAGAAGAAGAATTGGACCCCCGTTCCCTGTATCAGCTGTAGGAATTCTGATTTTTGGTGCACCTCAACGATTTCTGAGCACACTTTCCAGATATTATGGTTTTGCCGGAATTCAAAAAGCTATAAATGGATTAGAATAGCAAACAGTGATCATAATGTTTTATTTTGACGAAAGTTTGGTTTTCGGAAGAGCTTTGAAGTTTTCGCTTGGGCCAACTGGTCGTCGCACGTCACAAACCAACCGAGAAATGGTTCGCTATGGTTGCTTTTAGAAAGAGAAGACGCCCACATATCATTTTTTTTTACCTTTCCAATTTTCTTCAGATGCCGAACGACTATGGTGGCATTAAGTTTCTTGGCAAGTTCTATTGTAGTTGTAATTTCATCAGCTTCAATGATTGCCTTCAATTGATCATAGTCAAATTTCCGGAGGCACTAATCTCCTCATCTTCAAGAATCTGGTGTCCTTTGGAAAACTTCTTGAACCATCAATATACTGTACGTTGGTTAGCAGTTCCAGCGTCAAAAGCGATGTGATGTTGCGAGTTATATTCTCCTAATTGTTCTTTACGAACCATTTTGAAGCTGAATAAAAAAATCGCTCGAATTTGTTTTTGTCCTTCCGTAAACTGAATTAAATATTTGATGTACGATATAACTTAACCATATTTATTTAAGAATATATTCCTTATTCTTGTTACAGACAACAATGTCTAATACCAGAAAATGAGCTGAAGAGGCCCCTAGGAAGTGAAAATCTAAGCACTGTGGTAAGGGCAGCACTGTTGTACCTCGAAGTCGGATCCTCCGCGTGGGAGTCCAACGCGCTACCACTGAGCCAATCCCTTTCCCTAATATATTTTTGAAGTTATTTTATTACTGTACATAAGAAGAAATATATTGTTTATGAACTCATTTTTAGTTTCTCTTACTGATGGTAAGAAGAAGTATTGTGATCGTGTCAACTTTTTTAAAATTGAGTTTTCATCGGAAATACATGTCCTCTGAGTTCGAAAAAATGTTTCTCTGAATGGTCTATAGATATATATATATATATATATATGTGTTATCAAAATATCTCAAAAATGAAAAATTCGCAGGAAGCTTAAACTTGATTCAAGTACTAAGAAGTTCAAGTACTACCAAATGCAAAGTTTCGGGCAAAAATCCATCAACCGGAAATGCATATTTACTGAAGGTTTTTTTTTTTAAGTTTTTCATGATTTTCTCAAAAACGACTCCAATAATTTTCGGGACAAGAAAAATGTAAAGGTTGGTTGCCTAGACTTGATAAAGGCGGGGTATCCGCTTCTTAATCCAGCGTGCTACCACTGAGCTAACCTCTCGTCCTTTATGGTTATCCTCTTAATTATTTGAAATTAGCCAAATTGCCAAAATCAAGATGACTTTAATAGATTGACCAAAATGCACAAAATAGCGTCCACACACTGATGCTATTCATTCCTTTATTTTATAATATTGAACCTTTTTATGGGGTCCACCTAAAAATGAATATAGTGCAAAACAATTCTGGCGAGAGGTTTAAGGCCAAACACCGATTCTTTCTATATTTTCAAACGAACAAATGTTATGCCTACATTCTATATAAAATGATTAATTGGATTTTTGCAAATATTTGACTATCGGACAGAACTGAATTGGAAGTTTCAAAAACAAAACGTCCTGCCGAGATACTTTCTGTATCAACAATTTTATCAGTATTTTGACTCATCCAAATGGATATTATTGTTTTGGAAGTCAGAACTAAGTATTTGTGTGTGTGTGTGTGAGAGAGAGAGACACGAGTGAGAAAGAGGTTATGAGAGGTAGAGGAGGAATTTTTTCCTGTACAAATGTTGGGATGAGTTTTAAAGAGAGATGTGATATTTCCAACTATGACAATCTCTACAGTGCTGCTGTTAGTTATTCATTTCGCTCACCCCCACTCACTCTCATTATATATACCATATAGAGGACGCTCGCTTTGGGCATGTCGGTAGTTATAACAATTCTCCCTCAGGGGTATTTCATTTCTTGTTTTTACATATATTTATGTACAAATGTTTGTGTTATCCGAGCAATATAACCAAGTGATCTCACATTACAATCTTTATGTTATGTACATAAAACATGTGCTTTATTATATATAAAATCTTTAAAAAAACAAAAGTTTTGCATACACTATAATATGTTTAATTGGGTTTTTGCAAATATGTGGATGTCCTATATATCTGGAAGAAATTAAAACCTTTATCACTCCATCCTCCTTCCCCCCCAAAAAATCCCTCTTCTGAAAAAGATCTCTAGTTGACAATATATGTATGTTTTAATCCTCTTTTAATTGGTATTGCTTCTTTGACTCGAAGTTTTATGATTTCATTTTTATTCAATGTTCATATATACAATGGTAGCAGCAATGAGAAGGCAAGAATTGAAATGGTTTTGTAAAGGGCTTGTGTGTATGCAAGTTTAAAGAGAGAGAAGTATCAGAAATAAAAAAGTAATCACCACTGCTAACAATAAATATATTCTATTAAAATAATGACTACAAGTTATTTACAAAGAATGTATAAACTTATTCATACATTGTGGAACAGGCACTGATGCTAAGAGAGCGAAAAACAAGTGTTCTGCTTGAATATCTATAACAGACTGTCTTGAAAGAATGCCTTCTCTTCATAGTTCAAATCCTCCCCTGTGAGAAGGGGTAGACAATGCTAACCAAGTTCATGAACCTAAAAGACATAGCCAACCAGGTCCTTTGAACTCTTTCTGTAACTGTAGTCTTCTACCTGGGTGTAACCTTTTTTGCCAGCGAATGTTAGAATATTCTTAAAATAATGTTTTTCAAATAAAATATGTTTCTGGCATCCATCACAATAGCATGATGAATGAAGAGTAGTGTAGCGTTGGCTGAAGTGAATCGCCTGAAGAGCGATATGACTAGTTAGAACTCTTGTTGTTGTGGTGGTTGGTCCCGCAGAGCTGGAAAGCATCAGAGACATTTTCCGTGGTAGCCTGCTTCATTTTGTGGTCATCGACCGGTTTCGGGCGTCCGCCCATCTTCAGGATGCGTTTTTCAGACAGTCTGTGTTGTCAGACTGTCTGAAAAACGCATCCTGAAGATGGGCGAACGCCCGAAACCGGTCGATGATCACAAAATGAAGCAGGCTACCACGGAAAATGTCTCTGAGAACTCTTGTCAACAACATTAGATTAGGTGAACCTTTCAAAAGTTGACATTGATACTTGTTAATCACCAAAGTTGGATTTAGCTCTCAGTTTTTTAAGCCCCCAGATGGTTGGTATTTTTATTCAGTTTCACCTATCTTTAGTGGGAGCAAGTGACAGCTTCTAAGTGGGGAGATTTGCTGTATGTATTGAAGCGCAATCCCCACACAATTCAGTGGACATGACAAAAGTGTCATGTGTAATTGAAGCGTTCTTTGATGCATAATGGTGGCGTTTAAATCATTTTATATTGCAACTGTTGAGTCCCAGCATGTGTGTGGCGGATTTATCGCTTTGTTCCCTTTGCATATAAATAAAAAAAAATCTGATTTGAAACACTCTTAAATTTCGAATTTTTACTTGGCCCTAACATATGTACGTGAGAATAGCTCACGTAACCCAGTTTGAGTATCTAGGCGTGCTCCTGGATTGGAAGCTTTCTTTTAAGCCCCATATTCAGCGAGTTGCCTCAAGATGCCTCAACTTATACCAGGGGATCAAAAGAGTAGTCCGTGGAGAGTGAGGGCTGAAGACTGGTGTGGCTCTGACCATCTACAAGGGCGTGATTGAGAATGTCGCAACGTACGCATCTGCCTGTTGGGCTGAAAAGCTGGACATGCGGTCGTACAGCGGCATTCTACTAAGAATGCAAAGAGCTATTTTATGCTCGGTGACTAGGGCCTATGCGACATCATCCACGGTCTCCTTACCGGTGGTCGCTGGAGTGTTGCCGCTCGATCTCCAAGCAGAGATGAGGGTCCTAAGATATAAGCACCTAAGATATAAGCACCAAAAAAGGGGCATGATCGTCCTTGATGGTCGGGAGTCGCGAGTTGATGCCTCCTGCTCTCGTAAAGAAAACGATCCTAGAGTATGAGATAGGGAAGTGGCAAAGACGCTGGGATGAGGCAGTGACAGGAAGAAGCACTTAAGAGTTCCTTCCGAATCTGCATCACAGACTGTCGGGTACAGAGATGGCGGGGGTATATATATGACATATGTACAGAGATGGCGGGGGTATATATATGACATATGTACAGAGATGGCGGGGGTATATATATTTACCAAGGCAGGTGATAGATGAAGTGATTAGTACTAAAGTCTAAAAGAGAGCGCCAATAACATTGAACAAACGTTAGATAACCTTTAAAATTTAACCTCCTAAAATCATTTTTTCCCTAGATAAAATGTTTCAAATAAAACTGATCTGTTTACATCAATGCAAATAACATTTCAGTTTAAAAAAAAAAAAGTAGGAGCGATTTTAGTGGGAATCGAGAAAACACGCAACACTTCCTGCTCATGGAATTTTGACTAAAAACCTTCAATCAAATTTGAGCTTCTTGCACAATTTTTTGTTTTTAAAATATTTTGTTCCCGCATCCACTAAAAACATATTTTTTCAAACTCACAGGATTTCAAAACATTTATTTCCGATTAAAACTTAATTGCGAAATTCTATACGATTGCGATATTATTAACTCTTAGAAGGTAGAGAAAATAAAATGGAAAAACTAGAATTCGTATTCCAAACATTTTTTTGTTTACTTTGATCCAGCTTGCCAAAATAAGTGATACTAAATTATTCATTCCAATTTCTAGTAATTCAATTCTCAATATTCTTAAATTAAATAAAGGATCTCTCTTATAAACAATACAGTAACTTAATAGGAACTGCCTTTATATATAGTAATGTTTCAAAACATTTCTCTTATTAACTTCTCTTCTTTCTTTTTTCATAAAGAGATATTCTTCTGATTAATATTTTTAACAAACCAAACCTGTAACACTATCTCCAAATATAATGATGTTTCATTAATTAGATGTTTCGAGTTACATTCATCTTCAATAAATCAGTCGATATTGTTATTATATTCCAATACCCATTTTTTTTTTTCTTTTGTATTACTTTTATTAAAACTCTAACTTCAAGAAGAAGAAAAACAAAATCATTACACTGATATTGTTGAGTTTGTAAAAAAATGTTTCTCATTTTTTATTTATTAAAAAAAAAAGAAATCTGGTATGAAACATTCTCATAAATTTCTCGTACTACAGTTATTTTCTTTTCTTGTTGATTTTTTTTTTTTTTTCAGAGCGCTAACATAAATATAGACGGATGGGGGGGGAGGATTGCAAATGGAGGCAGGCACCCTTGGCTTATATAGTCATTTCAATGTTGTTACATTGTTACATTGTCGTAATTACGGAGGAATCACAGTAACAAGCAGTTTAAGCCGTCTTTATGGTCGATTTTTTAAAAGCAAGAACTGAGGAATAATACAAAGATAAGGTTTCTGAAGACCAAGCAGGTTTCAGAGTTGGAAGAGCCTGTACCGATCGGATGTTTTCATTGACTCAGTTGCTAGATAGGAGGTTTAGCCCATGATCCAGAAGTACATTTGGCTTTTATATACCTCGAAAAAGCTTATGACACGGTGCCGCTAAAGAAACTTTGGGAAGCTCTGGATTTGAGTGGCATAAGTAAAGAACTAATAAGCGCTATTAAGACCGTATATAATGGAGCGAAGGCACAAATAAAGTTGGGAACCAATATTTCCTTAGCTTTCCCCATTAGAAAAAGTCTGAAACAAGGGTGTTTCCTTTCTTCTCTCCTTTTTAATATCTTCATTGAACAGGCATTAAGAGACTGGAATAGAAAGTGCCATGGAATGGGGATAAAAATAAATGAAGATAGTTGCCTGTACAACCTACGGTTCGCGGATGACCAAATTGTGATCGCATCAGATCCAGGGGATCGCAGTTACATGATGCGTAAATTGGACGAAACTTATTCCGCTTGAGGTCTAGAAGTTTACAGAGTCAAAACAAAATACATGGCCTTCACAGTGGGGGTGGACGTCCTTTCTATTAAAGAGGACTGGAATTTAGTACGCAGTTCAGAGTGTAAGTATCTCGGGGTATTAATTTCTCAAGAAGGTTCTTCTGACAAGAACATCCAGATGAGAATAAATCTAGGGGAGAAAGGTACTAGGCATATTGAACTCTGTACTATGGAATAAAAATCTTAGCCTGTCTACTAAAAGAAAGATTTATAACTCTTTCCTTTTGGATATAACCCTTTATGGAAGATTATATGAAGGAAAAGGATTGTGAGATTCGGTCTTTTTTTAAAAAATAAGAAAATTTAAATTCTTGCCAACGTCCCCTCTCTCCACTAGTCCCGTTATAACCCTATACCTTCCCGCTGTTCACTATGGTTTATTTGTTCACTATTCTCTGTGATGTTGTGTTGTTCTCAACTTTTTATTTTCCGAATTTATACATAAGTTTTTAAAATTGTTATGTTTTGAAGATTATTTAACAGTTTTTTTTTATGTAAGTAAACCAAAAAATTTATAAATTAATCAATAATTTTATTTTTTTATTTTTATTTTCTGATTTTGTCTTTCAAAAAAGAACCTGTTCTATTTGTATGTTGTAGGCCTTGAAAAAGACAATATATTTGTCGAAACGTTGGCAAGAATTTAAATTCCTTCTTATTTTTTATAAAAGACCGAATCTCACAATCCTTTTCCTTCACAACCCTTTATGCTTGTTAAACTGGGACAATAAAAAAGAAAATGGCTCGGAAGCCCTAGAAATGGATTTTTGGAGAAGAAGTTGCAGTGTTTCGCGGTTGCAGCGAATTCTGAATGTCCAAATAAGGGATCGCGTACATGCAGGAAAAAAATCTATTGTTTTCAATTGAAACAAGAAGATTGTGCTCTGGTACGGTCATGTAAAGAGAATGGGTAATGAGCGATGGCCGAGGAAAATGTTAGAATACAAGCCAAGTGGACGAAGGAAGCGAGGAACGCCCAACAAGAGGTGGATGGAGGACGTTCAGGAAGGAATGGCGGCACGGGGGCTCCGTGAAAGTGATTGGAGTGATAGGAGTTGTTGGAAGGAAAGGGATTTTGTGTTCCACCATATGACCTATTAGATCGTCAAGGGTAAGAAAAAAAATGGTTACATTAAGAGTCCAGAAGATAGCGTTAATAGCACAGAAGGAACTCAAATAACAGTTGAAATTTAACGCCACTAATTCCGGCAGAACACCCTAAAATCTTTTTAAAAAAAGTTATAGAATATTATCTGTACAGTCAGTAATCAAAGTTTGCAAAGAGAATCATTACAGCCTTTTACAAGAAAATTACAAAAAAAACTCAAAAACCTTTTTTATCGAGTCGCACTTCCGGTTTCTAAATCTATTAATATCATATTATAGGTGACAGTAACATACAATGGTACTTTAGAGGAAAGCATCATGCTTACAAATCGCTCAGAATTCCCCCCCCCCACCCAATCACGGGAAAATGTTTCAATTATTTATGTATATAGATAGTATACGAAGTTTAAAGAAAATCGTTAGAGCCGTATTTTTTAAAAAATCCGATAAACTGAAAAAAAAACATTTAGTAAAGTTGCACTTTCGGTTGATAGAGTTCGCTCGAAAACTTCGTGGCAGATGCGATCGTAGAACGCAAACGGAATACCATGTTTGAACTTCTTACAATTTATTTCCATTTTTAAGATATTTTGTTGACACATAGACACACACACACACACACACACACACACACACAGTACCTCGAAACATGTATTTCCGGTGAAAAATCAATATCGAAAATTTGAAACGATCGTAATAGTTCCTCTTAATGAGGCAGTAAGAGATTGTAAAAGAACGTTTGCTAATCTTCCTATAAAAGTTTCTTATGCAAAATGGTGATGACCCATTGTTCCAATAAAATCACAATTTGGTAAACCTTGGCCCTTTAAGGGCTGGTACAATTAGAATTAATTTTTTAACCCCCAACCTTCTTTAATTTTTACTAACTCCCTCACTGGAATATTTTAACATCTTTACGTTTCGACCTTGTTTACAGGTCATTATCAAATTGGGGCTAAAAAAGGGGATTAACTCTTTATTTACAAAATATATCAATAAAAACTTAGCTTATACCTTTAGAAGAAAGAAAATTATTGTAAGAATTATTATATGTTCAATCTTGTATTAAGTAGTAAGTAATGCCTATTTATTCAGGCGGGCTTAACGTCCAACTACCAAACTAGGTGTCGTGGACGGGGGCGAAAGCACTTACTTTACTAATAACATTTTTTAAACAAATATAAAATTTAGTTATACGCTGGACTCGAACTGGGGTCCTCCCACTTACAAGTCCATGCTCATAACCACTACACCAACACCCGCCCCTATTCAATCTTGTATTATTTCTACACCAACACCCGCCCCTATTCAATCTTGTATTATTTATTTATATTTACAAGAGTTTAGTAATAGACAACGTTTTCTTTTCTTTTCATTTTCTCTTATTTTTTTGTAAAGTGCGACCAGAAAGTTCTAATATGCCTCGGGAGCCTTCCAAGCTCACTGCCAGCCTCCAGGCAGTTTCACGCGTTACACTGCTCTGTTTCAATGGTGAGCTGTAGGGACTTCTAGGAAGAAGAGATAACCTTAGGGCAGCCCTGATGTACTCAAACAGTGGGTGATGTTCTCGGTGAGTGTTTCCATCCTGCTACCACTGATCTAATACCCATCATAAATCTACCTTTTATAATGCGCCTTCCAGGAAAACAGAGTTACGACGATCTGTTGGTCACTTTTTTTTTTACAAAAATCGGCGTGTTTAGCAATCATGTTGATGTTTAAGGAAGGTATATTATAATTATAAAATATAATATAATATATTGTAATAAATATAATAAAATTTACTTCTTGACATTAACCACCTTATTGCGTTCTGTTGCATACGCAAGCCAGTATTTATTGAAATAAATATTTAATTGTTATAATGAGTAGCATATAAATATATTTTTAATAAATAATTTTAATGCAATTGTATTCAAAAATCATAGCAATCCCCCTCAACTCATCTAGTATTAATTTCCATTAATTGTTAATAATAGTAATTATTGTTAGGTATTGTTCCTTCTTTGATTAGGTTTACTCATACTTTACTATGCCAGCACATCCACAGGTCTTAATATTCATTCTCCCCGCTTAAGCAGCCCTTCGACTGTGAAAGCCGCATATAAAGTAATACATGTACTTGACATCAAGCTCAGTGTAGTCATTCAAGCACTCAACAAACCAACTATATTCTTCTGAGCATGTCGCATCACATCTGACGTACTACTACCTTAATTCATCATAGATAGGAGGACATCTAAAAATAAATGAAGAATTTTCCGCTTCTCAAGCTCACATAAGTTACATTTTTCAACCCCCTTTTATCAAATAGGTAATACGTTTAAATATGTATTTTATTATAAGTATACTTAAAGGGATACTTCACAAAAAATACAGGAATATTAGTAGTTAAATATCCCTGTTCCCTGAAGTGGGCGAAGAGAGAGCATGCAAATCTTAATTTCTGAAATTATTTCGATATTACTCCGCCTCACTCACAAGGTCTTAAATGTTTCCAGATCATTCAAATTCAATTTGTCTACTAAGTCCGAATCAGAGAACAACCGATGAACCTGGCCGATTCAATTGTATTTCATCTCTCCCTTATTTATTCATCTCAGTTTACAGCTTTAAAAAACACTATTGAGCTGTTGTTTTATCGTCATGTAGGCCAATTTTGTTCATAATCTTCAATTTCAGATTAAAAAGAGGCCAAAGAAAAGACCTGACCTGTTTTTTTCCAACTATTCCAATTTATACTTTTTTTAAAAACTGTTCAAGATTTTTTTCTTGATTTGATCCACCATCAACCTACCAAGGATGTATACTATTAATAAGATATGCCCACAGATACTGCATAAATAGTCGAGTTGATATTTAATAAACTAAGTTTTTATAAAATTAATATGAAAATAAATCTAATCATTGGTCTGAACATGATCCAATGATTTTTAAGTTTGATCAGCTAAGTGATACACGTTTTGTTTCAGAAACTTTATCTGGGAACATGACATAATGATATAGCGCTCCTGCCCCTCCCCCCAGAAGTGGTATGCTGTAATTTTGTTAAAAATTTGCCAATGTAATCGTTATAATAGTTTAGAATGCAAAAAAACATTATCCATTTCTTACCTTAAAAATTAGGAAAGAAATAGACTAAAGAATTTTGATTTTTAATTTAATTTTGCAAAAACATATAAAAGCAGAAATGGAGAGGTAAAAAACTGCAGAGAAATTTGATACATGCTCTGATACAAAATAAATGTGATAATTTAAGCTTTGATGATAAAACCATTTGATATCCTGGTGGTGTATTGAGGTGATGAAATCAATTTCTATCATGTCATGTCAAAAAAATCCTGAAATATGTATCGTTACTGAGACAATTCAATTTTTAAAAGCCCTGCACTAGGTGTATTGTTTTTGCATATTTTTAATAACTTTTAGATTTTTATTTCATTTGCCCTCTCCCAAAAGAATTTTTTCATTTTATCTCTATCAATCACGTCTCCGTTGGACGCTTGGTCAGGCTTGCTACATACTTTACTGTCTTTGTTTCTTTAGATAGACATTTTCTCTTTTTTTTTTATGGTATGAATTTAAATAATCTCTATGGTCATTATGCTTCTTTCATTTGTATGGCTATATCAGGTTAGTCTTTTCTTCTTCATAGTGTAACTAATAATTTTCCCTTGATCAGCTTATGGAATTGAGATTAAACTCAGCAATCCGTTTTTGGAGTCAGAAGACTTTCAACTATTTCTTATTAAGAGTTGTGTATTGTAGTGGAAGAAAGACATGAAAGAAAATAATAGTTTTGAAAAATAGTTTAGAATATTTTATAGTTTGAAAAATAGAATTTTGTTAATATTTTAAATATATCTTAGTGCAGTGAAAAGAGCCAGGTACTATAATTTAAGGTCAATGCTATAAAGAGACAAAGGCTCAAGAATCCGTTAAATTAATACAATGCCACTTTGCCAACTGTTTTGTAAGAGAAGGCATTCCTTCGGACAGGCTGCACTCTGCCTTCTAACAAGAACAGTCTCCATTCTGCTTTCAAACAAGGATAGTTTGTTGCAGAGACCGAAGCAGAACACATCAGGACTATGCCAGTTTAAGTTATAACATAAGAGATTATTCCAATTAATTTCAGTATACTTATAAGCATATTATTGTGATATTTTAAAGTAACTTAATTTCACTTAGAGAATATATCTATTTTAAAAACAGTGTTAACTCTTGATTATTCCTAATACTTCACTCTTAAACATATATACTTACAAACCCCTTTACTAAACCGCTCAAGCCACTACAAGCTACCACTACAAACTACAACAACTCAACACACCAAAAACATTTCAGTATCCACCGAACGAAGACAACACTTTCACCAGAGGTTCTGTACATTTTTTGTTTTCAAAGAAAATTTTATTAATCGAAAAAAGCTGAGTTTAAGGTTTTCATCAATATTTCCTTGACTGATGGTTCCTTATTCCTACGTTTCTATACAATCCAAACATCGAATTCTCGGGGAACTGGGGTTTTATTATATTCTCTTTCTTAAATTCCAACCATCATTCTAATAAATTGTTATCCTTACAATCATTAGTAATGCGCACCGTTTTACAATCACCAATCGCAAGCCCCCATTTAGCATATAATATTCTTCTATCAGTTTTCTTCACATATTTGCATCATCTCAATCGAAGATAATTATAACCTGGAAATAATGACCACTACAGAATCATTTATAATCTTGTTGCCCATATACTGACATTTTTTCCTTTAATATTTTCAATGAATTTTTCGAGAGAGGGGAAATGGTGAGCATCTTTTGTTCTGCGGAAAATGCTACTTATGGAAACAATTTAACTCAAAAATTCATGTACAAGTTTCTGACTTTTATTAGCTGTGTGACAAAAAATAGATATGTATTTTATATTTTGAAGGCCACCCTCAGCATTATTAAAGGCACCGTGTTTTATGCTTTCTAAAGATTCAGGAAAATTATATGTATATCGCTATCTTTTCCTCTTTAAGCCATCTTAATACAATTATAATCATTATAGGGTTCCTTGAAGTTCTTTCGGAATTTAGTCTTTAAATTACAGTATTTTCTCTCCTTAAAGTATTAGCTTTAAAATATAATAATACAAAAAATGTGGCGTAAATGACTTAAACTAAATAAATAATCACTCACGACATAGAAATTAATCATATTAAATCTAAAGGTTTATTTTAATATTTATAATCAGCTGATGGAAGTAAAACAAAAAATAAACATCTGATGAAATGAAAAAGCAAACAGTTTATCGAATTAATATGAAAATCTGCTGTCTTCTTTATGAGAAATGTTTTCCTCATTTTTAATTTCCTTAATGGGTTTGTGGGTGTTTCTGGTTTGGTATAGAAAACATTATAAAAGTAGTATCAGGTATGTTGAGGAAGATTACAAGGAAGAATGAAATGTGTGACAGACAAACAGATGAAAAAAGTCATTAAAAGAAATTATTTTACAACGGGTCATTTTTGTTGTTCTTTATTTCTTTTTGTGTGTTAGTTAAAAAAGTGGGAAACGCAGGTTTTCTTGAGCTACAGAATATTTTTTTTTTTGTTCTTTATAAAATAAGACATTAATATATAGGTATATATAGGGTGTCCCAAGGTATATGGATAACAACTTTTTCTCGGAAACTAAGATAGCTAGAAAAAAAAATAAAAAATACATGTCCCCGCAGTTATTTCTTAGAAATCCAAATTTAATTTGTAAATTTGTTTTGGTGCTTCGAGAAGCGAGATACGGCACCAACTTTATTTTTTCAAATGGGGAGGTATGGTTTTTATTTAAGAAATAGATTTCTCTATTTTTTGTAAGAAAAATTTACTTGAACGGTTTTTTTTCTTTGAGCGATATTTTACAAGTTATGAATGAAAACATGATTACTATAAGAAATTTAAAAATGATATTATACACATGCTTTTTCCTGCCAATTGTACCTTACGACCAAAGAAATACATCTCTAATGGTGGAGGCCAGTTCGAGCAAGATCTGTAATTAATGAGGAGTAAAATTTATAATAAAATAGTACTTTTCTTCTTATTCAAGCAAAAAACCGTTATAATATCATTTTGAAATTTCTTATAGGAATCATGTTTCATTCGTAACTTGTAAAATATCGCTCTAAGAAAAAAACCGTTCAAGTAAATTTGTCTTACAAAAAGTAGAGGAATCTATTTCCTAAATAAAAACCACCTTCCCTATTTGAAAAAATGAAGTTGGTGCCTGTATCTCGCTTCTGGAAGCACCAAAACACGTATTTTTTAGTTTTTTTCTAGCTATCTTAGTTTCCGAGAAAAAGTCGTTATCCATATACCTTGGGACACCCTGTATATCGTGGACAAAAAATATATAAAAGCAACCCGCATATGGCGGGTAACACAAATACAAAGCTCTTCAGGAAGTAGTTGTTACGTATTTATTCTAAGCAGAAAAGTATCCATTTTTAAATACATATTGAAACCATCGGCTAACGAGATGGCCGAGAAAAATGAAGATAAAAAAAGAAAGAGCGGCGCTAAGGGAATAATAGAACTAAAACGAATGAAACAATTTGTGTAATTCTATCGTCTCACAACTCTCCCCCCGAGGGAAATGAAACTGATAAATTAAAGATAAAAAAAAAAAATGCTGTGTGGGATTTTATGTTTAATAGATTGTCAGCCAATAAAATTAATTAAGCGGAAATTTATAGTTCTGGATTTCAAATAAAAATAAATAAAAATATTTTATATTGATTTTTGTTCAATTTTGAGAAGTGGATGTTGAATTATTGTATTTAGGGTTAGCGATAGCCTGACAGACAAATATAGATATATAATTTTTGTTTTCAATCCCCTAATAAACTTTTCCTTGACTGATCTTCCTTATTCATATGTTCCTATGTAATCCAACGAGAATTCTAGATAATGAACTCGGGTTTTCAGCTTCCTTGAAGAGAATAGTGGGATCAAGATTCCAAATCATCTACTAATAAATTGTTATCCTTACAATTATAGGACATGTGCACCGTTTTGCAATGAAAATCTCTAGTTTTCAATTAGCATTTTTCTTAACATATTTTTTTTGCATCTTGTCAGTCGAAGTTAATATACGATCTGATCATCCGAAGAATAGAGAATATATTGAGTATTATTTTGTAATCTTAATCCATATCTGACATTTTTTTCTTTCAATGGTTTCTTTCGAGACTGGGGAAAGAATGAGATTACTTTGATACTGCGGAATACGGAGCTTAGTACTTTATGGCAAAACTCATGTACCATGTTTCCGACTTTTAATAGCTTTGACAAAAAGTAGATGTATATTATATATTTTAATAAGACATTTTATTATTAAATGTTGCCATGTCTTATGCTTTTTGAAATTTCCAGAAAATTATATGAACGTCGCTGCTCTTGAATTGATTCCAATACTTTCTCTTCCTTAAAATATTAGCTTTAAAGAATGATGGAAAAAAAAAATAATTACGGCTTAAATAAATAATCGCTCATGACCTAGAAATTAATCATATTCAATTTAAATGAGGATTGCATAATATTGATTTATATCAGGAGAGCGTAAAGCAAGTGATTACTCTTAAGAGGTTTCAAAGTGGTTGCAATTAGTAAAAGGTTTACGACAATGCAGTTTAACATGCAGTGATGATAATCTTCAGGAGATAATTTATTTATTTTTTTTTGTTTTTTGTTTTACATTCAAGTTTATATTTTTAATATTGATTAATCAAAAGTAAAATTTTTAACATTCAATCAGGATCAGCTGGTTAAATAAGAGAAACTGAAAATATTTTTTTTTTACGTAACTAGCTATAACGGCTGATTGTTTTTACGCTATTTATCTTTTTAATATTACCTGATATTAAAAAAAAGAAGCAGCCAAATAAGGAAGATTCTTTCCTAATAAAGTTACCATGAATATAGAAAGATAAAAGAAATGAAAAAGCTAAAAATTTAATATCCTATAGGTATTTTAAATTTTCCTACAAGTAATACTCAAGAAGGATACAGACGAGTAGAATTGAAGACAGTGAAGAAAAGGAAGGATAACTTCAAGAGTTTCTCTTTTCATCCTTTACACCCACACTACCTTTAGAATACATTTTTTAATATCATCGATATTATTTATTTGAGACAATGGTGTTTTATAAAATACAATACATATACAAAAATACAATAAAATTATTAAAAAAAAAAAAAGACAAAAAAGAAAATAAAAGATTGCAGAATATAAAGTTTTTTTTCCATTTTATTAGATTATTGGTACTAAATATGATAAACCATTTTCAGAAGGATTTATTGCTTTTTCAATAAGGTTAAAGGAAATTGAAAATATAATATAATCTTATCGATTATATCTAAATTTAATATAATGTGAATTTCAAAATCAAAACGTAGAACTCATCGCAGAAGAATATATTTGTAATGGTCACTCCTTCTCTAGGATGTATTGAACACAGGCGCTCAAACCTATTTATTCATATTAAAGGTTTTACTAAAATTCTTTATCTTTTCTAAATATTTATAGATAAATTTACCTGGGATTAGAAATAAAAGTACCTAAGATCAATTATAGATTGTCATAATAAGAAAAAACTAGGTTCAGTAGCTTGGATATTCGCATACCTAGAAATGCAGAATGCAGCTCAGAACATTATCTATTAAAATCCCCACTTCTATGCCTTGGATTACAAAGAGCCAATAAGATTTTGTAGATAATAATCGTAAATTATAAAATAATCAGTAAACTTATTGTTGTAAAGAGATAAGAGCATAAAAACTTTCTTTCAGAACAGGATAGATTGAGAATTTAGACAACATTTACAGGGCACAACGAAAGAAGAAGTGTGCAACAGTGTCAACTTTCAAAGTAATAATAATAATAATAATAATAATAATAATAATAATAATAATGTTTATTTCAAATTAAGTACAGATTATCTACATATAAAACAGAAAAGAAAACATTTTGTGCTTTGGACTAAAGTCCGTCAGCAAGAGTTGCTGTACATAATAATAATATAAAGAAAGAAAACAAAACCAAACAAACTTAAAATATGAAAAACTGGAAATAATATAATATAAATGTAAACTAAAATTCTCTTGTTTTACAATAATCTATATATTATATAGTGATATTAAAAGAAATTAAATTCTGTGATTAATTGCTTTCTATACCATAAAGAATTATGTAAATATTTACAAAGATGATCCCAGTTTTGACCATTCAAGTAACTACAAAGTTCATCTTCGGAAAGTGTGGGTTTCTTAAAATATTTGATACGGTAAGGTTTAAGAATGGGACAAATGGCAATTAGGTGTTTTACATCTTCTTCCTGTTTAAAATTACACAATGAGCGCAGTTGACATAAATCTGGTTTAAAGGGCTTATAATTTAAATTTAATAGTTCGCATCTCGCTTTTAGTATGAGCTGTATATCTTTTATAGATTTAAGACGGAAATAGTTAATATTATAATTTAATTTAGGGTAAAGTTTATGATAGGTACCACTTCTTGCTTTCAATTCAGCTTCATGTATTTCATTTTGTTTAATATTACATATTAATTTATTTATATCAGATTTCCATTCTGTTAATTCTCCTTTATGGTTACCAACGTTAATACTGAATCTGTAGCACAATAAATTCCATTCTTTAAACCAACTTACGTTCTTATTTACAATTTCATCTGCAGTTATTTGGTAATCTATAATCCGGCAATTTTGATATCTTTAAAACATAATTAAAATGTACTTGCAGTGTATACAGAAACATACTATTTAAACCCATTTCTAACATTAGAATATAATTTGGGCTATTCTGAGATAAACAGAATAGTTTTTTAACAAAAAATCTTTGTAATTTTTCTACATGGTCATACATTTTAAATCCCCCATATTTGAGCTGCATAACACATTACAGTTCTTGAAGCACTATAGAAAATTCTAAATTTTGAATTTAAAGGCACATTTTTATTTATTAATACATTTTTCCAAGTAGAATTAATTGCAAATTTGGCTTTCGTTAATCTTTCCTTTAGGTGGGTATCGAAATTTAAAGTGGGGGTCAAAGTCACGCCTAAATATTTATATTTCGTTACTATTTCTAATTCATTCCCTTCGTAAAACCATTTCTCTTTTTTTAAATGTCTACCACGTTTCTTTGTACAAACCATAATTTTAGATTTTTCTAAATTAACTTTTAAACCCCAGGTATTACAGTAGCTACTAAGTGCATTTATCATATTTTGCATAATATTTGGTTTATCAGCGATAAGCACAATATCATCAGCATACATTGACACTCGGATATTCATATTACATATATTTATACCTCCTTGTATTTCATTTACTAAATCATTTATATACATAGAGAATAATACCGGAGATAACAGACATCCTTGCTTTAAACCAGCTGGAGTATCAAAATATTCTGATATACCTTCTGCACTCCACACTGCAGACCGAGTGTTACTATATAGGCTTCTGAAATCTACAAAACGGCTTTAAAATCTACAAAAAAAGATAAACTTCATTTGAAACATTGTCTTCCCATTTTAGATTTATTATATTAACTAAACTAAATACATTATCTAATGTAGAATAATTTTTTCGGAAACCTGCTTGGAATTCTGTAATAAAATCGTGCGTTTCAAGCCAAAAGGTAAGTCTATTTAATAACAAGTCAGTAAATAGTTTCGCCTCGACGTCAATGAAGGAAATTCCTCTATAGTTCGCTACTTGACCTAGATCACCTTTTTTATGCAGTGGGAAAATTAGCGAGTCTTTAAAATTACTTGGGTCACTTCCACTACTATAAATTTTATTAAAAACTACAGTTAATTTGTTTATTAAACAATCGGGTAAATTTTTAAAAAATTCATTTGGTACTCTGTTAATGCCCGGTGCTTTACCATTTTTTGCATTTTTAAGTACTGTTTGTAATTCAGCTGATGTTAACTCATCATCCAAAATATCATTTTTAACATATGGTTCGGCATATAAGACCAAAGGGGTATTTATTTGTGAGTTAAAGAGATTTTCAAAGAAACGTTTAAACTCCCATATATGTATACTTTTATTATAAGTAAATTTATTTTTATTAAATACTTTAATAGTGTTCCAAAACTTCTGAGAATCTTTAACTTCACTAAGTTTTTCTATTAATGATTGAAAATATTCTTCACGTTTACGGTTACAAAGATTTTTATAATTTTTTCTGCAATCTAGATACAATTTTTTTAAAATATCCGAATTGTTTTTCCTAAAATTTCTTAAAAGCCTAAATAATTTTTCCCTTTCTTTAAAACAGCTCCAATCAAACCATTTAAACTATTTCTATTTGCAATTAACTTAATTGAGGCTGTTCTTTTAATTATAGTGATTAATTGACTTAACACCTTATCGGGATTACTCTTATCGTAATCCCAATTAACTGTTTCCTTTTCAATTTTGGTTTTGAATTCTAAACTGTCAGTTTCCGTCCAAATTAATTTTGGTAATAGAGGCATTATAATTTCATTAGTGGACCCAACATATGACTTTAATTTTAATACAATTGGCAGATGGTCCGCATATATCTCCGGCACAACAACAAACTCTTTAATATCAGGCAATAAACAATAACTAACACAGCATAAATCATTGACAGAACACCCCATAGCTCCAATAAAGGTAAATTCCCCCTCCCAGTCACCATCTACTCTTCCATTTAATATCACCAAATCATTATTTTCACAAAAATCAAGCCATTGCCTGCCTCTGGAGTTAAGACATTTATCTTTGGAACTACGCCCTCTACTAATATTTGCATTATATATTAATTTTGAGTTTAAATTTTGAACATTTGAAATTCTCACATTGCAATCTCCAATCACAATTACATTGTTCATTTCATTTTCTGATAAAAGAGATACCAATTGTTCGAAATCATATTGCCAATTGTTACAGTTAATATAAACAGGGATTAGAAACATATCTTCATTTTCTTTTGAAATTTTAATAATTGTGTAATTAAATATATTTATGAAGGAACATTTTTCAGATATAAATTTGGCTTTTTTGTAACCATAAATTGCCCCCCCCCCACTTGCCATACCATATAATGAACGGCGAAATGCCGGTATTACAAACAAATTAAACTCACTTAATAAATTTTCTCCCAAAACAATATCTCCTTCTTCAATATAAGTTTCAAATAATAATATAATATCGAAGTTATTTAAAAAGTTTATAAAATGCAAATTGTTTTTCTTACTTTCCATGCCAGCAATGTTATAAGCCAAAATTGAGATACCAAAGTCCTTTCCATGTAGATCAGTGTTTTCATTTTCCTTCCTTAGGGGACGGCTGTCTTGACGTTTGTTGGCGACGAAAAGGAGACCGTGTACCCGGCGGCCCCTCCGCTTTCCTTTTACTAGATTTTATTTTTAATTTTCCTTCCTGAAGCCATCTTTTAATGGTTCCATCTGACAAGTTTTCCGCCAATGATGACGAGTCATCTTTCTCACTTTCGGATGAATAGTTTTTGTATGGAATTTTCTTATTTTGTAATTCCTCCAGAGCTGATTATCTAGAAACAATTTATCAAACTTCATATAAACTCTTTTATTTTGTTGCTTCGCTTCTTTCAATATGGGTATAATTGTTTTCTTATTTCTCTCACTTCAGCAGGGAAATCTTCGGACAATACTAACCCAGTTCCTTTCAAATTCTTCGCCAGCTTTAGCACCTCTATTTTCCGTCTAAACGCTAAGAATTTTATCAAAACTGGGCGTTTTCCACTTCTAGATCCAATCCTTTTAATAAAATCTATTTCGTACAGACTTACTTGAGATTTAAGTACATCTTTTAAAACGTTTTCAATGTCCTTCTCCAAGTCAGAAATTCTCTCGTTTGGATTTTTAGGCAAATTGAACAGTATAAGATTATTCCTTTTGTAATTACGTTCACAACTGCGACATTTTCTTTCTAAATCTGTTATTTTATTTGAATTTTCAGACAGTGTTTCCAAAAGCTTATTTATTTTATCTTCCATAAATTTCATTTTATCCATTAAATTATCATTCTTTTTGGATACATCAATTTGCAACTGTTTAATAGACTCCATAATATCATTCAAATTAATTACCTTTTCTGACATTTTTTTAAATTTTTTCTTTCTCTTTTTCACTATAGAATATTCAAAAGTATTCACTTTGTTGCATACAAGTTAGTAGCTTAGCTATTCTTAACTTCTTCTGGTGAACTTATACTACGTCTTCTTTTAGGCGTACCTTTTTTAGACAAATACTGTTCTTGCTTCCTTTCTTTTGTATTCATAAGGTGGGCGAACACGAAAAATTTGAAATATTAAACAGCGTGATTTGGTGCGTTTGTATTAAATATTCTTAAAGAAAGAATTGTTTTGATGAAATATAGATAACAAAAATATTGATAGAGATAGAGAGTAACTGTTCCCAATAATTTCTCTCTCTATTTCTCTCAATCACTCCCACCACTACTGGCTTCACTATTCTCCCACTACTACGCACTCTAATGCATTCAAAGAGTCTACTTACACACACAGTCTCAGTATTTAATGTATTATTACCAAATAATGAACTTCGACTCTTAGAAATACAACAAATTTCTATTAATTATAATAAATAAATAATTAATTACTTAAAAATGGCTCGTTGAATTTTTTCGAAACTTCACAGAATAAATGGTCAAACAACCAGCTATAAGTCTGCCAAATTTTACTTTAATCCATTAAAAAATAACCACTAAAAAACTGAAATATAACAGAGCGTTTTTACTATATGTTCACTGTTTAAAGGCACAAAAGCAACCCCTCAACTATCAAAGTATAAAATTAAAAAAATAAATAAAAAAGCCCATGAAATTTTAGGAAATAATAGTGACAACAGTAAAAGATTAAAACCTTGGCTAAACAAAGATATCATCAGAAGATTCAAGAGAAGAAGTATACTTGTATAAAATGGATGAGCTCTAAAAGAACAAGGAATGTGAATTGACAGTAAAGAATATGCGAATAAAAGAAATAAACATAATAAACACATTAGGAAAGTGAATCATAAAACTTTGGTAGAAAAGTGCTCGGAAATCAATTTGGTTTGAAATGACCACGGTCAGTATCAAGGAAATGAGTTGAGAAGAAAAACATAAAGGATGTTCCATTCCAATGAAAGAATGGACAATATTTTCGAAACTAAACAATCGCAATAGAAAAAAATTTCCTGGTTGGGGGGGTTGGGGTTCATGAAGTTCATTAATGTGAAACAAAAAAAAATTGAAAGCTGAATGGGTGGAAAAGTTTCAAATCAGGACCATGGGGTAAACTAATGACTATCTTTCTGATGTATATTGTAAATAGCAATGCAGTCTCTCAAGAAGTGCAGTGACATTAGGTTATGTTGCAACTATCTTTGAAAAAGATGATAGAAAAGTCTGCTTCACTAGTGAAGAATATGTGTTAATAATCCAATCATCAAGATAGAGGGGTAAACTAATGACTATCTTTCTGATGTATATTGTAAATAGCAATGCAGTCTCTCAAGAAGTGCAGTGACATTAGGTTATGTTGCAACTATCTTTGAAAAAGATGATAGAAAAGTCTGCTTCACTAGTGAAGAATATGTGTTAATAATCCAATCATCAAGATAGAGGCTAATAAGAAAAGGAATTTTAATCAAGCAAGAAAAAGAGGTATAGCTGCTTTATAATATAGGTTCTTGTATAATATAGATTGTTATATTAGTGTTAGGTAGGTAAATGATTTTATAGAGGAGAGACCGTGCATTGCTTTAACCGTATGAAGAAATTTCAAAAGAAGTTGTCCAGGTATTTGTGGACTTAGAAAAGGCAAATGACAGTGTACCTCGGAAACTGTTATGGAAAGCATTAGAGACGGCCTCTTTTGTTAAACCACCTGATAAAGAAGGTCTATTTGAATAACAGATCCCAAGTAAAAATGTAGGTGCAAATTTGATACTAGAATTTACATCACATAGTAGGCTTATTGCAAGGATGCTGTACATCCTTGTAACCACTATTTTAGGCAATATTCCAATAAATTTTGATTCAATAAACATTCGAATTGGTACTGGTCTTTGTTCTGATGTATTCGGATGTTTCTTCTAATTGTTATTATCATATTCATGTAATAATCAATTACACGCAATAATCAATTACTTTTGTACTGTAGTGGAAGAAGAAATGAAAGAAAAGAATAGTTTTGAAAAATAGTTTAGAATATTTTATAGTCTGAAAAATAGAATTTTGTTAATATTTTAAATGTATCTTAGTGCAGTGAAAACAGTCAGGTACTGTAATTTAAGGTCATTGCTATTAGGGAGACAAAGACACAAGAATCCGTTAAATTAATACAATGCCAACTGTTTTTGTAAGACAAGGCGTTCCTTCAGAACAGTCTGCCTTCTGCTTTCAAAGAAGATAGTTTCTTGTAGACATAGAAGCAGAACACATCAGAACTGTGCCAGTTATAAGTTAAAACATAAGAGCTTATTCCAAGCAAGTTCAGTAAATTAATAAGTATTTGTTGTGGTGGTTGGTTCCGCAGAGCTGGAAAGCATCAGAGACATTTTCCGTGGTAGCCTGCTTCGTTTTGTGGTCATCGACCGGTTTCGGGCGTTCGCCCATCTTCAGGATGTGTTTTTCAGACAGTGTGCAAACACAGACTCGTACAGAGACTTAGTTTCACACTAACTGAGGTGTGTTTTTAAATACTAAACTCTGAAACTAGGTAAAGGGATGTCCACTGTAAGAAAAGAATTTGCCCTTTAACAACCCAAACACGTGTTTTCCCACCCATCTGGCCACATCCCTTTACCTAGTGTAAGAGTTTAGTATTTAAAAACACACCTCAGTTAGTGTGAAGCTAAGTCTCTGTACGAGTCTGTGTTGGCACACTGTCTGAAAAACGCATCCTGAAGATGGGCGAACGCCCGAAACCGGTCGATGACCACAAAACGAAGCAGGCTACCACGGAAAATGTCTCTGATAATTAATAAGTATATTGCCTGTGTTATTGAATAGCATTTAAATATCAAAAGGATATATTTAATTTAATCTACCAGTGTTTTCTTAAGTATTCTTATTACTTCTCTCTCTTAAACATATACACTTACGAGCCCTTTTACTAAACCGCTCGTGCTACACAAGCTACCAGCACACAAACACACAACATCACCAATCACATTTCAGTACTCAATTGTTTAAATTTGTCAAAGTGAAAGGATAAATGAAAAATTTATTTGTTAAGATTATACAATCAAACAGAATTGGTTTTTAATTAGTTACACTAATAATATAAAAAGTGTCACAAACTTATAGAAATAAAACAACCAAAACAGAAACAATAAAAGGTTATATAAAAGTAACAATAAATGGTTATATAAAATAAAATTAGAAAGAAAGAAAACAAAACATTTGTACATTATTTTTACCTTTTCATTTTTAAAATTATTATTTTCAATACATCCTGAGCCTTTGTAATATCTAAATTTCTTTGAATAGTATTAATCCATGCATAAAGGTTAAAAATTATTATTTCCCAATATAAAAACAAGTTGCTTTAGAAAACAGTGTGTTCCGGAGGGGATTAATGCTCTATACTAACAATTTATCATTCTATTAAATAAAACTGTCTTAGCGGCATGCCAGGTTCTAAACGGATAGAAACACTCGGACTATTACATGGAAGGTGAAGCAACTATTTGAAAAATTTTAATTGAATACTTTCTATTTGGTCGGAATAGGAGGAAGCCCATTCCTCGGAACTTTATAAAACAACAGGTGACTATCAATTTGTATAACAATGTTTTTAGCTGGACTATGGTGGTTTGGAATTGTAATCAATTAAAATTTTTTTTTTCAAACCTTAAAATTGCAACATTATTTTAGATGTTGATGATGTTTATCGTGTGTTGTATTTGTAAAAAAAGGAATGTGAAATTGTTCGTAGTCTATAGGTTTAATGTATTGTAATGTTCAAATGTTAGTTATCAGAAAAAGAGATGATGGAGTTGTTTCAGCCAACTGGTTATTTTCTAAGAACTTGGGATATTCTGAAATAAATGGCAAAGAATGCACGGGCAATCGCTCCAAAAGGTCCCAATTATCCTGTTAAGGTTCCTTCCGTGCTTTTCTTCTTTCTCACATTCCATATTTACGAACACAGGATTTGTTCGTTAGCCATGCAAAAAACAACCCCTTGAGAAAGGAGGGGCATCCTATCAGGAAATTCCCCTGGTTCTCTAGGGGGGGAGATTTTGCGCTGTTTACCCGAAACAACAAAAAAGAAAATCGCTAAAAGACTAAATAAACAAAATACGCCAAAATATAATTAATTTCTATAGAGAAACCATAATCTGCGTAATTAATTCCACAGTAAAATATTAAAGGGAAAGATAAAATTTAATTTATGTCATATAAAGTTTAATAAAAAGATGTTAATTAATGTTTTTATTTTTGTAATTAGTGAACTAATATTCAAGTTTGTCCGTAGAAGTCCTTAATTCAACGTAAGTTTTATTTAGATGTTAAAGAGTTACAAGAAGTTGTTATTTACTAAGTAGATAGTACATTTATTAGGAACAACGTGAACTCCATGAAATGGTTATTTAGTTTTGCACAATCATTAAAACATTAGAAACTTAACTCTAATTCCAGTACACCAACTACAAATAAATTTGAAAGCGGACGGTAAATTCCGTTATATTTACAGTAGAAAACTTACCTACAAAGAAAAGGATCCATTTAAGAATAATAATTTTTGGACCACAGAGTGTGCTTATCTTTCCCTTACAACCTACAGAACTATCACTTGATTTAGCACTTCTACATGCGTAAACTAGCACACTACATACAAACACTACTAATTGCAATTTTTGTAACTTTTATACATGACTACGATGTATCAAACAAATAGAAAAGAAACCCACCATTGTACTAGGGTGCAATGGATTGCCTTTATTTTGGCAATAAAAGACGAACGAAACTTAGAAGAGTCTATAATTAAGATACTTGGCCTTACCTATCAGAATTTAGCCATAAATGTGTTTATTAATATGCTTCCGATTTGTTTGTAATTATTATTATTTTAATTACTATTGAATAACTCAGCAGGAAATATTTTTTTCTATATAAATATTGGTATTCATTCTACTTTTTTTAGTGCAAAACTAACTTATTTATTACAAATAAGAGTTCTACCAAAACCTTAATATCCAATAAGCAGTTTATATGAGACGTATCATGTTTCACTTTAAATAACTCATATTTAACAGCATAAAGTTCCCGTGTTTTTTTTTGTTTATGTTTTTGCTAAAAGTGCATTCAATGTTATCTTCGAAAGTCACTTTTTCTAAGTCTTCGTAAGTAATGTAAAAATTCAAGGTAGATTAAACTCGGATTTTAAATTACAAAATGTTCCAATGTAAACAAATCGGAAAATCGGAAGCATATTAATAAACACATTTATGGCTAAATTCTGATAGGTAAGGCCAAATCTTTTCGCCTTATTTTGTAAAGTTACAAATTTATTTATGCAGTTGTAAATATTGAATAAAAACAAAAGTGTGTACACTTAAAAGTTCTACTCTTTATAGAAACTATTCCTACATTCCTATCTCATCCGCAATTCATGTTAGTTACCTTGGGTACTTAGACAAGTGACTAACTTAGAACCTTTCCACCATAGTAATACAAATTTTCTTCAAAAATTGTTTCCGACTATTTGCTAGACTCCATGACAAGCGCACCATACTCACTCTCTAGAACATAAGACGACTCTATAATACTTCAGTAACCACAAAACGTACCAATCTTAACAGAATACAATCCCTGCAGTCCAGAATCCTTCAACGCATAATCGACGACGTCCACCCACACAATCCATTCAGATCTGAAGTTTCCTTTTGTTTACGATTTAGCAAAATATCGTTGCATTACTTTCAAGCAATCCTGCAACATACTGGAACATCGTTGGCCCCGTGACCTCTTGGGTAATTGTTGTAGTTATTACTGGATGACTACGATAATTATCATCAAGTCATTATTTATAACTCACTTCTTATTTCCTTGTTAAAAATTTATTTATACAGTTGTAAATATTCAATAAAAACAAACACAAAAAAAAACAGTAATTAAGAAACTTACAAAATACTCGATTTCCTAAAAGAAGCAGCATTTTGTCTTCTTTTGTTTCGACCCAAACCTTTTCGCCTCTTATTTACTATTAATAATATATAGGGTAAAGCTAGGAGAGATAACGCCGTAGGAAAGAAGGCGCAGGCTTTGCTTCTCTTGTTTGCCACCACGTGGACTGGAAGTGGCATGGAAGTTAGTCTAGGAGTAGAGAGATCAGAAGCGAACGTATTCCAAAATTCTTCAGTTATTTTGTGCGTTCTACGAACATTTATAGGCATCAGCTGTTTCTGGTGAATACCTGAATTTTCATAACGCTTAGTAATTTTATATATATATATATATAATATTAATTGCAATTGAAATGAAAGATTTCCTGCTGTCGTTAAAGTTGGGCTCGTAGACAGTGTTTACCAAGTTTCATGTCGATCAACCATGTTACCTTCACAGATGAGAGGTCTCCTACCTAGTAGGAGTGCGTCATCTATCCTACCATAGTAGGACAGACGGCCAAATGTAGTGTATTTGTATTTTGTTTCTGGAATAAATTAGAATGTGTTTATTTTGAAAAATAACATTTTTTTTTATAGATAATAGTAGCTGACATATGTTTTATAAGCATTACCTCTTTAATATATCTCCTATATTTTGATACATGGCATAACTTTGAAATGTGCGTCATCTCTCCTAACTTTATCCTATTAAACAAATATATTGATTGTTTTGACAATGCGTTTTACAGAGCGCATTTCACGAAACTTTTTTCGAATCTAGTTTCAAAATTAAACTCACCAAAATGGAAAGAAATTCAGATGGGCACCTTCATTTATGAAATCTGTTCTTCTACTATCCGTTAAAGAAATTAAAATAATAAAAAAGAGGGGGGGGGAATATTACTGTAACTATTTTACTTTGACCAATGATATACTTTTTGTCTTTTTTAGCTTAAACAAATTTCTTATTTGAATAAAAAATAAATAAAAAAGTTATTTTTAAATTAAAATCTCGCTTTATTGCCTTAAATTTCCTAATTTCTCCATAAAGCAGGCATATCGATTTTCATTTTTTTTAATTTTTTTATTACTTCATTTTCTTTTCAGATGAAGTGAAAAGAATAAAGCTTTCTTTCTTAAAAATAAATAAATAAAAATGCTTTTGCTTTGAGCTTAAAGGACATATTCCCTGGAAACTAAGGAAAAACATGATTGGTGTTTTTTTGGCTAAGAACAAGACATGGTTGTTATTTTAATTTACAATTACCAACAGTTGCTCTTCATTATTGTTTGAAAAAGTTAACTTGTTTTCTTTCTTTTTTTTATTGTGTAAAATGTAAATATCCCAATTTTGTCTACTCATGGACAATAAATTATTTTCACTAAATAAATATCTATATTTACAAAAAAATTAATTTTAAAAGAAAGAAAAAAAAAAATCTATTTTCAAATAAGATATGCCTATCGTAGTAATGGTACCCTAGACGACGATAATTTTCCATACCTTAAAAGAAAAACACCATAGCACCTTTTATAGTGGTTATAAATTTTCCAAGCTAGTAAAGAATGTGCTGGTGCTTATCATCCGTGCTGCTGCGGTTGGATTCAGGAAAATTTCTTATCAATTTTGTACATTTCTATATAAAATTGATATATTAATAAACATTTATCATAAATTTATTATATGATTCTAATAAATTGTTACAAAAGACTACGCTTTAAAAACTTAAATTTTTAAATTTCTCTCTTTGTATTATGAGACTGGACTACGATTCGTTTCAAGGTTTCATAGGAGAAAACCAACAAGAGTTACCAACAAATTTATCCTAGCATCAAAAGATTAATCCAGCTACACGGATTTGTGAATTATTGCCCAGGATGGGTTGGGTATGGATTGCATATTGTAAGAATTTTTAAGGATGGTGGGAAGCGTTAGTGAGGAAAGGTTTTGGCGCATTTTTTTTTTTTTTTTATAGAACGCTAAAGTTCCATCTATCCTTCAACTCTACTGTTTAAATTGCTTATTTAATAAAAGTATGACAAATTTGAGAAATGCTCAAGTGAAATTCATTTAAGTTTCCATATTATCTATAATTCTTCTCTCCATAAGTCTCTCGCTTTCTCTCTGATTTATTGAAAACAAATAAAAAAAATACCCATCAATTTGACAGTTTCATCTTAAAGAATGATTTTATTACATTTTTTGAATTGATTCACCAGCGCTAATCCTCCGACCAGAATCCTGTCTTAATAATTGACATCTGTCCCATTTCTAGCTTCCCTAAATAATCTCTTATTGCAAGTCCGGTAGAGTGAAGAAAAAAGAAGAAAAAAAGTAGAAAGCAAACTAAGTAAAACTTAAAATGAAAGACGACATTGACGAAACAGTGTAACATAACCATTCAAAATTCCATTAGGCAGTTCATTTTATTCCATACAACACGACAACAATCTCGAAATGTTAACGTTCCTTTATATATCCGAAAACTTATCATGGAAAAGCGACGTGACATTGCCAAATGGCAACGTATCTGCTATCATTCTGATAAACAAAGTGATAACAACTGATTCATCAAAGTAGTACCGAACTTCAACAGTTAACAGAAAAACGTTTCAATGAATCTTTACAGTCAGATTTCCACGCACCTCTTCTTCTTTCCCTTTCATTTCTTGCCTTGTTCATCATATGAATAATGAATAGCATTTGATATTTTATGGATTAAGAAATATCTCATCAAATTGGCAAAATTACTGATCTAAATGACTTAGGTCCAGAAGAAAACTATGGATCTAAATCCATAGTTATTGCTTGTTTAAAGTTATCCCAAAGGGTCGATCGCTTGCGTCTTTTTTTTATTGGCTAGGATAAGAAGGGACCTTAATGGTCCGCACTTTAATATATGTAGATAGTATAAAGCTTGTCGGACAATGTATTAGCCTCTAAGGGATAGGAAAACCTAACCCTCCCTCTGTATAAAACTAAGACTGCCGCCTGGAAAACACCACCATTCCTACCATTCCTAGAAAAGAGAGCGGCATATTTAGGCCAGTTAGATTATATAAAAGTACTCATCCCCCTCCCCCTTATATTTAAATTGTATTTAATTATTGATAACAATATTTAGTTGATGAAAATATTTCTCGTTAAAGGATAACGTTTCGATTATATATCATAATCTTCATCAGTACCAAACTAAGATAATTTTATCCAACGTTTCAATCTTCTTGTACTATAAAATTATTAAATTGAATAATCTACTACTAACTATTAAATAAACTAAAAATTAAAAATTCTACTGACTAATAAAAATATTGCACAAATGATATGGTAACCAAGCTACCTATGACAATACATTACCAGTACATAGTCATCATATTCATTAGACATAGTAATGTATTGTCATTCTAGTAAGTCGAGCCATTGTGTTATGGGAGCCATGTGTGGGGTGTATGGAAATATAAACAGGTCAACCAGTTATTTACTTTTCAATTCAAAGTTATAAAAGGGTAGAAATGTTAAATTAAAATTATGAAAGATATAATAATGCATTACCCCAAATATGCTGAAAATATATTACAAATAAAATGGAATCAGTGTTTCATTTTATCGCGGCTTGTCCTATATTAAAGGAAATTAGATTGCTATGCTTTATTAGAGTTTTTTTCATATAACCGAACTGAAGGAATTTTTAAATGGGATTTGTTTTCAAGTATCCTAGAATAGTTTATAAATCTAAATGGCAACAACTTGTGAATGAATTTAATTTTATTTTGTTGTTATTTACATATTTTATTTCTAATCTTTATTAAGGAAATGGATTTTTTGTTCTATTTCAAGAAGTGTTATTTTGACTTCAGTAATTCATTACATAATAAATACCTTACTTCCTCTCTCCTTCGATGGTTTTACACCAGAGAAATCTGTCTTTATTATTTTGTAAACAGAATGACGAGGTAATGTTTTTTGTTCTTTTATGGATCTTAATTTATAAATAAAGACAGCTGACTTATTTTTTTTTTTTTAATGCACAAATATAGGCATTTTTTAACAATCAAAAATCGACACAATTGCAAACAAGTCTAAACAGAATTCGAATATGGATACAAGCGAAGCACCTCAAGAAAATGAGACACCTTCATCTAATATTGATCAAACTTGTTTTACTGCCGTAACAGATAAATATAAAAAACCCAAAACCATCAGTCCTGAATCATCCCCTAAAAGTAGTCCTATTTCAAATAAATTGGACATACTTTCCGCTGATGATGAAACAGATGATAATGAAACTACTGCTCCTACCAATAAGAGTACAACCAAGCCTTCTTTGAAAATGCCGCAAATTGTGATGTACTCACAATTTAAAAACTATAGTGCTACAATTAATAATATAAAATCTAAACTAAGCGGTGAAATTGAGCGGAAAATTAGAAAAGGTAGAGCATTGGTTTATACACAAAATCTAACAGACTTCTCATTCTTTAAAGAATATCTACGTAAGGGGAAAATTGAATTTCATACTTTCTCTCCTCCATCTGATCTGGGATCTAAAATTATTGTACATTTACCATCAGCAGTAACTCCCGCTGAGGCTAAATTAGATCTCGAGCTCAAAAATTTCAATGTTTTAGAAGTTAGTCAATTTCTCAAAAAAGATAAAAATGGTGCCATAATTCAAAGGTTTCCAATTTTTGCAATAATTTTTGGGGTAAACACTAATGTCAAAAAAAAAATAATACAAACTCGTACGATACTAAATTGCAGAGTTATAATGTTATAATTGCCAGAGCTTTGGTCATATCTCAAAGAACTGTTTTAAAAGCCCGACTTGTGAATTGTGCTCAGAGAAACATTCGTCTCCTAACTGCCCCTATAAAGGCAAAAATAGCGTACGTAAATGTGTTAACTGCGGTGGCAGTCATAAAGCATCTGACAAGGATTGTCCTGCAGTGCGTGAAGCGTAGAAAAGGAAAAAAAAAGTTAACTGCTCATGTCAATGCGCAGTTCAAAGAAGAAAAATTTAGCCTTTGATTACAATTTAGCTGAGTTTTCTCAGCTGCCAAAACAATCTACACCTAGAACTTGGCCCTCTCTAGGAAAGCCTTCAACCAGTCAAAATCACAGCAGTGGTTTCAACGCGACATTTCAAGAATTTAGAAATATGTTCAATTTTCGTAAAATCTGTGATGTTATTAAAAATACAGTCTGTAAAATAAAATGTTCACCCGGCCCTCTATTCAAAATAGTTGCCTTAATTGAAGGCGTTTGTTTGCTATTTGATTAATATTGTTTATTCATTATCTGCATACATATTTTATCAATGACCCTTAGTAATTTTATGTGTAAAATACTTCAATGGAACTCCAATTCCATCTATAACAAGGTTACAGAATTTCACAATGCACTGGCAGAGAGATCAATTGATATTTGTTGCCATTCAGAAACTATACTTAATACTAATCAAAAACTGAAACTAACTGGCTATCGTATATACAGGAGAGACAGGAACTCCAGAGGTGGTGGGGTTGCCCACGCTATCAAAACAACTATTAAGCATGAACATGTTCAAATACCCACTATTTCAATTCGAGGCAATCGCTGTCAAACTGTATTTCACTAATATGTCAATAGTACTGATCTCTTGCTACAGACCTCCACTTAAAAGAATCTTCCCTAATGACATCATAGAACTGCTGGCACTTCTCAGGCAAGCCTTTATTTTGGGTGATCTCAATGCCAAGCACATTTCTTGGAACTGTTTTTTCCTATTGGTGAACTTCTTCTTGACTAGTCCCTCCAATACAACTTTGCTATTGCTCTGACTCTCCGACTTACTACCCTCCTAGACAGAGACACCCCAGTGTCTAACCAACCTTGGCAACAATCATACCTCTTTTTGGAAAACAATTATGTATTTTAAAACTCCTTTCTCTTATACTGATTCTCCTCTAACTTTCAACAATCGAACCTGCATTTCTGATCTTGATAAAGCAAATCTTATGTCCAATTATTTTCAAACTGTTCGCATGCAAAATTCAAAGCTTGGTTCAGTATCACATACAAAATTTCTTTACAAGTGAATAAACGCCTTAGGCAATCGATCGACCCTGACGATTTCAAGTTAACATGTCCCAAAGAAATCTCCTCCATCACTTGGTCCAAGAGAAATAAAACTTCTCCAGGGTTGGATGGCATATCCAATATTCTGTTGAAACATCTACCCCGGAAAGGTATAGTCTACATACTAAACTTATTAATAAAATGCTTTTGTTCGGATACTGTCCTGAGATATTGAAAACTTCTAAAATAATCCTCATCCGTAAACCTGGCAACCACCCATCTCCCCATCCAGCTACGTCCTATCAGCATACTTAGCTCACTCAGCAAAATATTTGAAAAAATATTACTTATAAGATTTATGGAACATCTTGTCAGTAACGATATGTTAATTAATGAGCAGTTGGGCTTCAGACCTCACTTATCGACCGAACTGCAACTCTGTAAACTCTGTAGTATAATAGACAGCATTACAGAGAACTTCCATTATAAGAAACATACAGGAATGGTACTAATTGACATCGAAAAGGCATTTGACACCGTCTGGAACACTGGATTTCTGTTTCGCTTAATTGAATACAAATTCCCTCTCTTATTGAATTAGTCTCCTCATATCTCGAAAATAGAAAATCTTACGTCTCATTAACTCTACCTTATCAATTCCTTATTCCATCCTTGCTGGAGTCCCTCAAGGTTCTATCCTAGGTCCCGCTTTGTTTATTACCTTCATAAACTCCATTCCAAAACCTGACAATATTAACCTCGCCCTAGACGCTGACGATGTGGCCATACTCACCACTTCCTGGAAAATTGACAATTTCTAATAGACTTACTAATGCACTGACTACTGTACATCAATCATAACATTACAGTCAATAGTACTACAATGCTTTGGTCAGACAGTATCAAATCAAATATCTTGGCGTGACAATGGACCGCAGACATAATTTTACTATACACATAAAAGACAGAAATATCGCTGGTGGGACAGCCATTAGACTCCTCTTTCCACTTCTCTCCCGCAACTCCAAATTGTCCACAAAAAACAATTTAGTCTTCTACAAAGTTATAATCCGTCCGACGCTCACTTATGCCTGTTCAGCTAGGAGATTTACATGCAAGAGCAACCTTTTCAAACTCCAAATTGTCCAAAATATATTCCTTCTGACATGTCCCGCTGCACACGTATATCACATCTTCACGAACTAACTGACACAGGTGGAACTAAGACAGAGAATAATAGATGCATGTAGCTCAGTTAAAGCCGAATCTGTTTCTAACTCCTACGGGGTACCCCTACGGGGTACTTGTCAAATAATAGCAGGTCTATGCCTCTCTAATTGCGGACGCCAGTTGGAGCAATATCTCTATTTTTAATATGAGGGATAAGTTTGATTAAAAATAGGATTTATTTAATAATAAAAAAATTAACAGTTAATGCACTTAAAAAAAATCGTAATATTTATTACAGGTTCTATGTGCGGGAAATTAATAATTATAGTCGTATTAAGTAAACGTGTTTTTAATCATAACTCGTAAAATATTGCTCACAGAATACAATTGTTCAAGTAAATTTTATTTTAAAAAATTCAGGCATCTATTGCTGATGTGAAAACTATAGCTTTCCATTTAAAAAGAAGAAGAAGAAGAAGTTGATGCCTGTATCTCGCATTAAGAAGAACAAAAAAAATTTTGCTCGCTGATTTTGAAATTCTAACAAAAAACTAAGAATACAAGTATTTTTTAGTTTTTGTTTTCTAGCTATCTTAGTTTCTGAGAAACTTGATATACATATACCTGGGGACACCCTGTATATTTAACTAAATGCGGTATTGGATTCGGACTTAATGCATATTTTTTTTTTTCAGATTCCATTTCTTAAAATATTGACGTACTGCTTAAGAAACCTTAGAACCAACAATAAAAAAGAAAAAGAGAAAAGAAATCAACTTTTGTCACTTGGAGATGCTCTACTCAGCTTATATAAGACCAAGTGCAAAATTAGACTTGATAGGCTGGGCCTGATATGACAGATGACGTGACACTGAAGGCTATCAATTGAGCTCATTTAAATCAGTAGCCAATAGAAAAGAATACTGATATAAAACACCGAACAAAATGGCTTGACTTAGTGGTGTCCTCTGGCCAAAAGGACACTTGCTCATTAAAACAAATATTAATCAATGATAATTGCAGTATTTCATAAACAGTAAAATAAAAACTGGGTGTAAATAACAATTTAGCAAATCTTATTAATAAATGCTTGTATTTAACTATACCCGAATGAATATGGGTAAATAGTGGGATTTTAATGTCATTATAGTTTTAGAAATAGTTAATATTCAACAGCAAGATGAAAACTTAGTTCCCGTGTGAACACGACAGCAATTGCTTGGAAGAAGCTCTCCCAAACTTCCCATGTATATGAATTATAGAACAGGATCATTTAACTACTACCAAGAGAGAGAGAGAGAGAGAGAGAGAGAGAGAGATAACTTGCTTACATATACGTACATACACACACACACACACAATATATATATATATAATACTATACGAATAACTGTTCTAAAATTGATAATAATTTGTACAAAACAACTTTCATACATATTAACAGCGGTGGCAATCAAGCAAGTACACTACTTAACTTGAGCTTATTAAATCTTAATTAAACGGGATCTTGAAACTTTAATTTGTCTACTGCTTTTACCAGTCTAGATAATTGGGCGAGTAGGTAGTTTAGTTAATATTTATTTGGCGATTTTTTTTTTTGATAGATAGAATTTTTATTTACAAGTTATTTACATATAATATATACAAACTTTGGAAACAGGAGTACAAATGCACATAGTATTACACCCTCCAGTGAGCTTAAGCTATGTAGACAAAGTTTAATTAATTACAATTATCTGGGAAAAAGAAAAGAAAAACCCAAAGACTTTATGAAAAGTTAGCTTCTAAGGATATTTTTGATACGCTTTTGCCTATAATAATCAAATGTCATATCGCAACTGGCTATGGACCGGCAGAGAGGGTTTGGGTGAACAGTGATGTTAGTCAGAAGTTTTGTTAGTCGGTTATTTATGTAGTCAGAAATTGTGGATGTGTCAGTAAGCTGGTGAAGATGTGATATACGTTTGCAGCGGGGCATGTCAGTAGCAACACGAAGGAATTTATTTTGGACAATTTGGAGTTTGGAAAGGTTGCTCTTACATATAAAGCTCCAAGCTGAACAGACATAAGTGAGCATCGGACGGATTGTAACTTTATACACGATTAATTTGTTTTTTGTGGACAATTTGGAGTTGCGGGACAGAAGTGGAAAGAGGAGTCTAATGGCTGTCTTATCAGCGATATTTCTATCTTTTATGTGTGTAGTGAAGATAAGTCTGCGGTCAATTGTCACGCCAAGATATTTGATACTATCTGACCAAGGTATTGTAGTACTACTGACTGTGATGTTATGATTGATGTACAGTAACTAGAATGGCTTCAGTCTTTTTGTGGTTGATCTGTACTTTCCATTTGTTAAGTATTTTGTCAGTTTAGTCAGTGCATTAGTAAGTCTGTTAGAGATTGTGTCAATTCTCCAGGAAGTGGTGAGTATGGCCACATCGTCAGCGTCTAGGGCGAGATTAATATTGTCAGGTTTTGGAATGGAGTTTATGAAGATAATAAACAAAGCGGGACCTAGGATAGAACCTTGAGGGACTCCAGCAAGGATGGAATAAGGAACTGATAAGGTAGAGTTAATGCAGACGTAAGATTTTCTATTTTCGAGATATGAGGAGACTAATTCAATAAGAGAGGGAATTTGTATTCAATTAAGCGAAACAGAAATCCAGTGTTCCAGACGGTGTCAAATGCCTTTTCAATGTCAATTAGTACCATTCCTAATTTATATGAATGTGATACTGAACCAAGATTTGAAATTTGCATGTGAACAGTTTGAAAATAATTGGACTTGTTTATATATGACAGATTGGAATTTGTTTAAGAGCTTTTTGTGTTCGGGATAGCGATGTCTTTGGAAGAGATGTCTAAAATAGTTTTTAAGCCGAATGAGAAGTTTTATATAATATGGTAAGTCATTATTAAGAGTACTTGAAGAAATTTTAGGTACAGAAGCATCTGCTGCATTACTGATTGGGTAACAAAATCTGCTGCAGCTTTTCCAAGGGAAGGAATGTCAGGAATCGAAGTCTGTAAATCGATATTGTCGTTAATGAGGTTTTCAAATTTTGACCAATTGGCTTTGCTATAATTAAATCTCTGAAGTGAGGGAGAGGATGTGCAGGCTTCATGTGGGATAAGGATAACTGGATTGTGATCTGAACTGAGGAAAGGAAGACTAACTGGAGCTGAGTAATTTTGACAATTTTTAATAAGGGCTATGCCAATAACATTGGATTGTCTCTGTCTAGGAGGGTAGAAGTCGGAGAGTCAGGGCAATAGCAAAGTTGTGTTGGAGACAAGTCAAAAAGAAGTTCATCAATAGGGTTATTAGAGAAACAGTTCCATGAAATGTGCTTGGCATTAAGATCACCTAAAATAATTACTCACCTGTGAAGTGCTAGCAATTCTATGATGTTATTAGGGAAGAGTCTTTTAAGAGGAGACCTGTAGCAAGAGATCAGCACTAGTGACATATTAGTGAAATACAGTTTGACACCGACTGCTTCGATAGTTGAAATAGTGGGCATTTGAACAGGTTTATGCTCTATAGTTGTTTTAATAGCGAGGGCAACCCACCTCTGGAGTTCCTGTCTCTCCTTATATACGATAGCCAGGTAGTTTCAGTTTTTGATTAGTATTAAATGTAGTTTCTGAAAGGCAACAAATATCAATTGATCTCTCGGCCAGTGTAGAAATTAATTACTACTGCTAAACCTACACATTCAAAGAAACTGCAGAGAGCGCTGCAAGCGACCAGCGCGGGAACATTTACCTAGAATCATTCTAAATGGATTTTGAAGAACTTCCACTTACTTTATGTAGTCTTGTCACACACACACACAAAAAAAAACCCAAATACTGCAAAAATAAGTATTTAACAAAATCATCAATTAGAACTTTTAGAAAAAAAAATGTAAACAAAACAATCAAATGAATGTCATAGTTTATCTCCTTTAAACCCTAATATGATCATCTAAAATATCAATTGGAAATTTAGAGCAAATTTTGAACTGCAAAAAAAAAAACGTTTTTTATGATCCAAAAGAGCTAGCAGGAAATTAATCGAAGATGATTTGGAAGAATCATTTGATTAGAATCTTTTGTGCTCCTATCACTCTAAACAGATTCATGATTTGTCAAAAATGTTTTTCAAATTAGCAATAAAAATGATATGCAACATACAGGAAAAGAGTTGCAAAATCAATTTAAAACATTTTATCCATATTATATTTAATCGGCATTATAACTTCTTCAACAGAAATGATATATATATAATAAATCGAATATTATTAGGAGATGATGAGTTATACGAACCCAAACCGCTGTCTGCTAACTTTAAACTACTTGCCGCTGTTAAACGAAACTTTAACAAACTAAGCGGTACGCCTGAATTAGCTAAAGCCATCAAGCTTGAAAGTACCTCTCTCCACCACTTTTCTTCCATAGTATCCTAATATTCCTCCTCCTGGGTACTTCGTACAGATTTTCACTGCTTGTCGACCAAACTCTTATTACTATTTTTATCAAACTTAATTTTTTTATTTACTTTACTTCTTTACTTTTTTTTTTAAAAAAAATATGAAATTAATTTTACTGAGTTTTTTTAACAGTTTTTTTTTTTAACTTATATTTTTTAATTTTTTGCTATAATATTTATCTATTAAATTGTTATGTATGGCAAGGAGTATCCGAAAGGAAATATTGTAATCTTATCAAATTATTAATAAATAATAATTTATTACTCCTTTTATCTAAAAATAATGTACTTAAAAGTTAGAAATCGATCTTGATATACTTGTCTCATGCAACCATCTCAAATTCTGCTTAGTTATCGTAAAATATCACGTATATCTTAAATCTATTAATTCTGTCAAGAGGGATTATCGCATTCAAATGTTGGTATTTTGAGATATTTTTCATAAATTTGTTTCAATATAAGTATGTTTCGCGTTTCTAATTTTTATTTTGAACCAGATTTCCTAGGGTTCTAAATTTCATATGCAAATCTTCTTTACACGTTTTGCTAAAGAGCTTTCTCTCGTTCACGCATTAAATTCCGAATATAACCAGCTAACCAAGGAGCTTTTAAAGGTCTAATTTGAACAGAACGCAATGGAGCATGGAGCATTTATTGTGTCCAAAATTTAACTGTTAAATATTTGTAATTCATTATCCAACAGATATAGATTCAGATACAGATTATGACATTCACAAATCTGTAAATCCTCTATGTAATTTTTGACAGAGAATTGTTGAAAATCATTAATCATATTTTCCCCAGTTGCACGGAATACTTTAAAAGAATATTAAATTCTTATTAGATCATTATTTGAAAGAAATAAAAACCGGAAGTTGACCGTGTTCCAGAATTTTAGCGTCATAAAGAGATCAAGCCAATTATATGAAAAGGTTGTATGATGGGTTACAGAGAGAGAGAGGTAGAGAAAGAATATTGATTTCTGTCAGTATTTTGCTAATGAGTTTGCATCAGAAATACAGATATTGGGTGCTTCTAATTAGTGTAACCAAAGAATCCGACAAGTTAGTCACCCTGTGGGAGTGCTACTTTTGCTATACGTTTTTTGTTTTTTAATTGCTATAAGTTTTTTGTTTTTTTCAGTTTTTACGTGATTTTGTCGAAAAAAATTCATCAAAGAACTCTTTCATATTTTCATTGTTTATTGTTTTGTTTTTTCAAGAGGTATTGTGTGGGAGTTTGTCTTTAGTGTTACTTCAATATCGTGGGGTTTTCCAAATAATGCCATATTAATGGCAGTTTATTTATTATAAAAATTCCAAGTTTGAAGAAAATTTTGCTGGCAGTTGGGAAATGCACCAAAAGGAAAAGTTGTTTTCCGTTATAGATAAACTCACTGAAATAAACTAGAAGAATAAATAAGATAGAGGTTAAATAAAGCTACACTCTCTAAAGTCATACCCATTATACCTCAACATTGTATAATTAAATTATGTTAATAATACGGTTGTATAATTCTATACTGTTCTTCTAAAGCCCCCTGTTTAAGATGATCTTTTGTTCGAAAGTTTTTCTTCATAAATTAAAATAATTAATAATTCTAAGGTGTTATAATTCTAAGATATTGAAAACCATTGAAGAAAACATGTGATTATGCCTTCCATTATTATCAAAAACATACGATAATAAAAAAAACTCACTTCTCAATTTACTAATCAATTTATCGGCCAAATATTCATTTTTTTTTACTTTAATAAACAAAATTACAAGTGAAATTTAATGAAAATCTAATGTAATTTAGTGCCTTGATTTAATTTATGTTGAAACAGAATTTAATTTAACCCTAGTCAAAGCATTAATCATACTTTCAAAGAATGGGGAAACACTGCCTGTTTGTTTTTTTTTTTTAATCTCTTTGTAATAATTATATTTTTTTAGCGTATAATTTCATTATAAATTATTTACTGGAAATTTAGCTACCTATATAAAATAATTGGCCTAATTAAAACTTAGCGTTTGCATGAAAAAAGATGTCATAGGCAGAAATTGTTTAGCGCACAAACAGATGCCATACAAAACAAGACAGGAATATTAAATTCTCAATATTGTTAAAGTTATAAATCTGATAACAATCACAACGTCTTTCTCTAGCTGTATTTCTCAAATTTTAAATTTTTTAAGCCACACAGGATTTTTACTAGACATTTAATTGTCATTGTCAATTTACAATTATTTCAATTGTCGGATATATAATTGCAATACAAATAAAACTGAGATCTACAACAGGTATCATTGATCTTAGAAAAAATTCTAAGAATCGGAAAAAAAAATGAAAGATTCAGTAAAATGGTACTTTAGATTAAGCTATTTTTCCTAAACGAAATGTTTTCCATTTGTTAGTTTCTTCAAGTTTAATGTATTTGGAATCTTATACTGGACATCACGGAACATATATATTTACATACTTACACACCTATTTTGTCTCTTAAAATATGTAGCACTTAATACAAGTATACAGTTGTGATGTAAAAATTAAATTTGGAAAATGTTTATACTTCCTCTCAAAGCATAAGAACAAGAAACTAGAATACTTCATGTCATTACTTCCTGTTTAAAATACAGTGTAATCTAACCTAGTAGTTATCAAAATGTTTTTTGTGAAGCGATTAGCTCAGTGGTAGCGCGCTGGACTAGCAATGCAGAGTTTAACAAAGTTATACTAAACACGCAAGATTTTTGTGTCTTACATTCTATCTAATTTTCGCGCCGTACTATAATTTTTATTGTATTAGTACTGGATATTATTATATTATCAAGCCAACAATTGCAATGTTAAATGCATTTTCATTTTTCATTTTTTGCATACAGGGAAGGGATTAGCTCAATATAGCGCGTGGACCTAGCAACACACGCTGCCCTTAGATTTTCTCTTCCTATGAGGCTCTACAGTTCGCTGTCCGTTGAAGGACAGTATTGTCTGTGACGAAACAACACTGTCCGGAGGCCGGAAGTGCACTGAGAAGACTCCGGAAGCCAACTCCCTTTTGGGGGCGGTTAAGTTTTGATACGCCTTAAATATATAAAAAAAAATGTTTTTTATAAAGAAAATTATTTTACAGAACAATATTTTTAAACTAATCAATTAATAAACCGGTTCAGTTTATCGATATTTTAACGGAAGAGTGATTTTTTACTTTCTCTTACTCCTAGTAACAGGAAGTATTATAATCGTGTGAAATTTTCGATATCGAGTTTCCACCGGAAATATCCGTTTTGAGGTCCCCTGTGTCCAAAAAAAGTGGTTTTTAGCAAATGGTCTATGCATGTGTGTGAGTGTGTGAACAGCATAGCTAAAAAACGAAAAACCGAAAAAAATTGAAACTTGATATTCGGTTTAGGTATCACCATGGCATCTGTCAAAATTCCTCAACCGCAACTACCACTTTACTAACTACTTAATAATTTTTTTTACTTTTTTGCGTTTTTCTCAAAAATGACTCCGACGACTTTCTTCAACTTGGTATATCAACTACATATACAAAGAGCTACAACTTTTATTTGAAATGTTTCTCTGGAAAAATTCTTTTAAGGGCAGTTATGGGGGAGGGTTGGGGTTAGGTTTTCATCTAAAGTGCTATTTAAGTTTATTAGACAATTTTATCATCTAAATAATGTTAATTAGAATTGAGTATGTTGTTGAATTCCGAGTTTAAAAAAATCGGATAACGGAAGTGCGTTTACATTACTATTTTACTAAATGATTTTTTTCACTTTTTCGTGATTTTTTCAAATAAGTCTCCGACGATTTTCTTGAAATTTCCTATATAAACTAAGCATACAAAGATCTACAACTTTTATTTAAAATATTTCTCTGGGAAAATTCATTTAAGGGCACTTTTGGAGGAGGGATGGGGTTATGTTTTTCTCTAAAGTGCTATCATAGTTGATTATACAATTCTATCATCCAAGCAAAATTAATTAGAAATAAATAGATGGCAAAAATTCCGAGTTTCAAGAAAATTAGTAAACCGGAAGTGCGCCTTTACTGGACAGTTTTTTCAGTTTTCGACGAATTTCATTAAATTTCGTACACAAACTATAAAATTTGTCAATTATAATTTTGAGAACTGGAGTAAGAGAAAGCTGTATGAGTGTTTCACATCAGATTTTTTTTATGGCAGAAATGTGGAAAAGGCATTTTTATTACATTCATTCCTATTAACCATGATTAGATTTTTTCAATGAAGAAGGGTGGCTTACATGTATAATTATTTGATTGAACCCTTTAGTATAAAGAAAAAGCCGATCCCTTTGTTATGAATGGTCCCTACCGCTGCCCTTTTCCCTTCATATAACAATTCTTCTTATAGCTCCATTCATCCTTGAAATTCACTAATTTTACGGGTCATGAAATTTTCCCTATTCTTTCCTTTTATTTAAAGATGTGCATATATGACCCTCACTCTCATATATGAGTATTACTTATAACAACAGTGAACAATTCAAGTTTTATTTGTGCTTCATTATATTTGGAAGTATTACATTATTTAGATTAAATTTAATTAAATTACGATTGACCTTCCAGCCTACAATAAACTTCAGACATTTTGTATTCAAAATTAATTTTCACCAAACTTTCGCATTCATGAATGAATGAATTCTTTTTTAATTCACTCCAAAATGTATCATTCCAATATCATCAACCATTCCAATATTTAGCTCATTTGTATCTCCTCTACAATCAAAATACTGAGTTGGTATGTTGTTGCAGTAGAAGCTATGAGATATGAGACTAACGCTGTTGCAAGAGAAGCGACTTACCATCTTTATCACACGAACCCTCAGCTATAATAAGAGATCAGCCTATCCAAGATGTCCTCAGAAATGAGGAGAAAATCCAGAGTGTATTGCTAAAATAAAAATAAAATTAATAAAATAGTAGGAACTACATGGAGTTGCTGAATAACACAGCGCACTGATCAGTCAATTGAGATATTTAGATTCATATACAGGCAGACGCCCTTTTTAAAATATTCGTAATAGTAAATTCAAAAGCAAACCAAACAATAAACATATAAATACAAAGTCATAATATATAATACAAATATAGAAATATATAATATAAGAATATAAAATTAAAAATATACATCTAAATATATATGCATATCTACATACTCATCTACATCTTACTAAACTAAATACTGAAATTACAAACTTAAATTATGAAATACAAAAAATAAAAACATGATAAATATTGAATAATTATTGATAAAAAACTGAAAAACGATATCTACTGATAAATTATTATAATATAATGCTGGTGATGAATGTCTTAAGGGTTTGATCGAAAATATGAATATCATTAGTGAACACTTGATTTGTTAGCCGCATCATCCCACGGACAGTCATTTTTAAAGGTAGTAAGTTTTGGAATATGGAACATTGAATATGTGAAATAATCTGGTGTGGGCTAGTGGGAATTCGGAATTGTAACTGTTCAAGCAAGTAAGGACTGTTGATTTGATTGTGAACTAGTTTGTATAGAAATATTAGGTCTATTTGGTATCTTCTAACTTCAAGAGCAGGCAGAGACAGATGTTCAAGTAAGGAAGTGATAGAATAAGAAGGGTGCAGATCTGAGTAAAACCGAGAATAAATAATTTTGCAGAATTATCTGGATTGAGATATATGGCTAGAATGCAACAATAAAAAGTGATAAATAAATAAATATATTAAGATATTTTAATGCGTAAAAGTTTAATTGAATATAACCGATCGCATTATGAAGTTTCTAATGAAAAATTATCAAACTTTATGTTTTGTATGTGTGTGTGTGTAACAATTTAACATTAATCGTGCCATAGTAATAAGCAAATTGAAAGAAGAATGGGGAAGAAGTTAAAAAGGTATAACAGAAGATAGAGTGAGCGGAGGTGTGAAGTAGAGTCTTAGTTAATTACAGTTTGAGAAAACTTTATTTTATCTTGTCTGTTCTCATGATGTTGTTGATGATGATGCTGCTGCTGATGATGATGACGACGTCATTCCTTGGCTTATATCTCTCTCTCTCTCTTCATCCCATTCGCCAAAATTGAAGTGACGCTATTACACTAGTACTCACTGCTGCCGAGGTAACAGGAAAGCTCACAATCTCCTAGTAAGTTTCCTTATTCCTTCACGTTAACAACATAAACTTCTTTATTTCAATTATTTTAAACTTCTTACAAGTAATAAAATTAAATTTCTTCTTTTTTTTTAATAAAATTTCAGAAATAATCTTTTGTTCATTTTAGAAATAAATAAAAATTATAACATTAATGTTAAAACTGTTTGTTAATTCATATTTTCGCTATTATTACTTTGTTTTTATGAAACAAAGTAAAAATAAAAATAAAGGCAAGAAGTTTTGTTAAATTTTGCTTTGTACCAAATATAATTATCTAAACAAAATGAAAATACTAAAGAAAAATAAAGAAAGGATTTCGTTTTACATAAAATATTTGCATAAAGACGAGATCCAAACCTAGTAAGTAAGGTAATTCTGTTAGTGACGAAGTTTTCACTTAGTTAACTGAATTTTCTTTATTTGGAAGAAAGATGTACACAAACAAACAAAACTACCTTCTAGAAAAGTGATGGCCAAACCAAAATTTAACAATTTTTTTTCTACGAGTATATATAATTTTTTCATGGTTGCCCTGCTGACGATATTTCGATAGAAAATGATTATTTTATAATGAATATTTCAAAATAACATTTCTATATGTTTCCTTGGGAGTTATAACAAGGTTTTCCTAATAAATAATTTCTGCACGAGGTATAAGTTTGCTGTGTAAAAGTTCAAATATTGTTTTATTCATGTTCCATACGTATTGCAGTAATATATCTCATACTAGCGCAGATACCCGCAACCCTCACTGACACACTGACTTGCCGACATAGTTTATGAATGCTTTACGATATGATTTAATAAATTCACAAAAGAATCTCAAGCTCACCATATTTAAATTACATATTTAAATTTTTTGTCAGAGGATAGAGAACTTTCTGCGTCCTGAAAGATCTATATTATGTCCCACGAGCTTTCTCAGTGCACTGGACAGCCTCCAAAGTCCGGGCAGTGAGACGTTGAGGCTCGTGGGAAGAGAAAATCTAAGAGCAGCCAAGCTGGACTCGAATCCGGGACCTCCGTGTGGGAATCCAGCGCACTTACCACTGAACTAATCCCTTCCATTAACACATTTATTAATAGGTATATATTCCCTAAACTTACATCAATTCACATCACAGACAGACATTAAAGTCACGTGTCATGAATTTACTAAACTGCCGCGATCTTGCACAGTATGACCTTCTTCCTATACTTACATTTCCGCATGTATAAAACTAGTGCATTTTTTCCATACTTTTTCACAGTTTTCTCATAAATAGCCGTTTCTCACATTTTTTTTTACCCACAGATTATTCACTTTTATTAGAAGCATTATTTGTTAGAAATTTAATTTGGATTATGATTTTGACTTTTATCTAACTTTTTTTTTCTAAATGTTTGGTTAGAGTGCGGTTTAATTTTCAAATTTGATTAAGAGAATTGAGATTTTTATTTACTCTTACTATTGCACTTTAAGAAGAAGTATTGTAATGTGTAACATTTTTACAAATCGAATTTTTACAGAAAATAGGTTTTGAGGTTTTCAGAATCCGATTTTTTTTTTTTTTTGTAGAAAATGTTATTATGAAAGTGTTAACAACATAACAAAACCAAATCGCAAAAAAGAACGCACTTGATATTCGCTATTGTCACTTGGAATGTAACGACGTTTTGCTTTAAACTTCGTATGCACATAAAACAAACACAAACTCACATAAAGTTCTATCACTTATATTTGGAATAAATTCTGTGACAAAAATTATTTTAAAACAGTTCTGCATCTGTTCTGAAGTACCATTTCAATTTATTGAACGATTTTTAACTGTAAAAGAGTTAAATATGTTGATAAAATTTCGAGTTTGAAGAATTTCGATTGATCAGAAGTGCAGATTTCCAGAGTGTCTTTTTTTTATTTTGAGTTTGATGTGATTTTCTTGATAACAAACTCAGCAGATTTGTTTAAACTAAGTGTATTAACTACTTTGTATAAAGATCTATTATAACTTTATAAAGGTTGAAATTTTTTGGGGGGGAAATCCATTTTAAGGGAATTCTGAGAGAATTGGATCTTCACCCTCCCCACTAAAGTGCCATTTCATTAGTGTATTTCACTTGTTCAATATTGAAGACAACTAAATATTTCGTAAAAATTAGAAATTTGAAGGATATCTGACATTTGTAAGAAATAGAGTATTGCAGTATGAGGAAGTTGTGTCTCAGACTCCAGCAAAAACAATGTTCCAGCCACCTCCAGCTCTACAGGCATCCTATGCTTAGGACATAAGAGGCGCTCTTGCGGCGGAGAGTCATTCCTTCTCGACTCCACAACCTCAATCTTCTTCCCCTAATATTCCTATGACCTTAATAATTTCTTTCCGAACTCAAAAGCGGCCTCTACACGGTCAATAATATTGTCAATATCAGTATTGACAATATAACCATCAATACTCGTGCTAACCAGTCTCAATACTTCATTACCTTACACGATCAATACTATTGTCAATACTTTTGTCAATAACTGTGCTCATTACTTACTACTTCTGCCACAAGGAGAGTGAATTTACGTGTTTGTACTCGTTATTTTGTTGGCTTTTTCCCTTAAAAAATGAATAATCGCACAAAAGCTTGCGTAGCCATTATTTTGGCGTTTGGCACTACTCATAAAGTGAAACACAAACAGTGGATGAAAGAGTGGTTAAAGAAAAGAGATGAATATTCTCATTTAGTGCTTCTGAAGGAAATTAGCCTCAGCGATGTTAATGATTTTAAGAACTACTTCAGAATGGATGAACCTACATTTAACAAATTGTTGCAGCTGGTTGAACCATTTCTGAAGAGAAAGGACAGAAACACGAGAATAAGCATAAGTGTTGGAGAAAGATTAGCCTTAACCCTTAGGTACTTGGCCACAGGCAGAAACTTTGAAGATTTAAAGTTTTCAGTAATAATGTCCCCAACAAGTATCAGCAACGCTGTAATAGAAACTTGAAACTCTGTTGAATTTAACTGTAATAATGAAGAGAAAATTCAATTGACTTCATAAATTGTATATTAATTAGAATAATAAGATAATAAAACTTGTAATCACCTTTAAGAAACGAATAAAATATAAGAGCTATAGAATCTTTTACCAGTACCTATTATAATAGTATCCCTTTTGTATTGTACAGGTTAGTAACGTTGTTTAGTAGTATTGAACTGAGTATTGATGGAAATATTGGCGCCACCTCTACACGGTCAATATTATTGTCAATATCCCCTCCAATTCTCAGTATTGATACACGAAAATCAGGAAATCCGGATTTCATCAATACTCTTGTCAATATCGACCGTCAATACAATTTTTTCACCTTACATGGTCAATATTATTGTCAATACTCTAAAGTATTGTCAATATTATTGACCGTGAAGAGGCCGCTAAAGATATTGTAACGCAGCCACTGGTGCCATCTAGAAGAGAAAGCAGGTACCTCAAGCTCTCCTAGTGGCCGCTAGGAAGCGCTGAAGATGCGCTCTAGCCCTTTCCTGAATGTTCTAGAACCTTCCAGACCCTTCTGCACTACTTTAAATAGTGAACAACAGCTGAAATCTAGTCAGTTTACAGAAAGTCTTGTTGCAAACGGAGTGCGCGTTTGTGAAAAGTGTCTTAAAAGTGAAATAAGAGAAGTTTTATTGTTTTAAACTGTGTATTAATTATTATTAAGTGCTTTATTTGTAATTTATTGTGTTAAACAATAATTTTTTTTTTTTTTATTGAAGTTTAGAGTGTTTTAACTAAACGAACCGACTTAGAAACTAGTTGCAATAATTCTCTCCTGTCCCTCCTAACTGCAATCCTTACACAGTTTCTTCCCCATCATGCACCCTAAATATCTCCTACAAATCATCCCCTGAATATCTTCCTCTGGAATGCTAATGGCTTAAACTTCAGCCTCCAGCCTCAACTAGACGTATTACTACATGACGTATTGGCGTGGTCCTCATAACAGAAACACATTTCACATCACGTTCGTTTGAACAACCATACAGAATAGATCAATAGGACAATCAGCCATCCTTATCAGCATCATTCTTTACCAAGTATTTCCTCACACCAAATTCAATCCACAGCCATTTCTCTCAATACAGCACATTTCCAACCAAATATAGCTGCAGTGTACTGTCCTGCTAGAACACTGAAACGCCGCTGGCCACGCGACCAACTTTCATCTATTTAACTCCGATGATCTATAAAACACTATAAGGAGTGCCTACATTCGGTAGCATCTCCTAACAAATTTTTGATGCCCTGTAACTATTCTTGTAAGATATTCATTTATTATCCTCGTGAATGGTATTATATGTTATGAATCTTATTATACTTATGAATGTTTAAAGAAAGAGAAATAAAAGGAAGTAGTGTCAGGGTTTTACAGCATTTCTTTTACCTATCACTCTAAATTTCAATAAGCAGTCTTAAAAAACTGTACTATTCCAATATAATCAGATTCATTGACCAATTTAAAAAGGTTTCCAATTAGATTGTTGAAAAGCACTTTCAACGAACCTCTTTTCTCGTTACAAAGACTAAAAGCAGAATGTAGCCATAGCAATACCTGTATCTCATCCTAATGGAATTTTATACTGTAAGTGTATGGTAGCTAGGCAACCATAACAGACTGATGAAGAAGGTAGAGTAGAGCAGCTCAGTAGTAGCTGTGTAACAGGGTAGGTTACATTACTAGCGATAAGGTTCTTGTGAGGCTGTTCAGGTTGTTACATTGCCTACGTGATTAGTACAAATTGCTAGCAGTTGTAGCAGAATATAGCCCAGATGTTTTGCACCACCTCCTCATAAAATATATCCTCTTCTCAACAGAACATTCTGTTTAACTGATCTGCACAAAAAATAATGTACAGGAAACAATGCGGTTAGCAGTACAAATTGAAGCTATCGTTATATCCTTAGCTTCGCTTTTATATCAGCAGTTAATGATCGTAAAAAGTGTATGTGAACTTAGTTGCAAGCTATTATGTTTGCTAATAACTGTTGCTCAGATAGAATCTAAACTATAGCAGATATATTGGCAACCAATTAGGTAAAAATTAAACCATAAATATATATATAATACCATATAATAATACACCATTTAATAATAATATAATATAATATAATAATAACATAAGATATCTAATATAATATTTTTTTTGACTTTGATTGATACTTATACTGCAAAAATATACATTACGATATGAAATATATGTTGAAATGCAATTAAATGATACGAGGTGAACTGGAGAAGTCTTCTAACGAAAGGACTCCACGGTCTTGAACTACTATGTAAGATGTACATGTGGCCATCTTCCTTCAGCCACCTGCGTGAAGAGCAGTCGTGGATGAAGAGTAATTAAGGAATCGAGTTTTGCAAGATCTTTATCGAAAGGAATATGTAGTAAACACACATGAATTGAAGCCAAAATTCGATTTTTTTATGAATGACCTATGGTTTGGCACAGCTGTAGTTATTAGAGTTAATAAACTCTAGATTTCACTCTCGATCCAACGAGGGCAACTCTGGGTATTCAAGATGCTAACTCTTCTCTAATAAAACAACTTAATTTCTTCCATGATCATGCAATAGTAATTCTCACCATAATCACATAGTTGGCCACATAATGTAGTCAAAAAAACAAACTTATTCAATGACCACCTAGAAGAACAAATAATCGAATTAATATAAACTATTCTACAAGCCATTACTCTAATTTTTTTTTCCCTTCCAAGTTACAAGTTTTAAACAAAAAGGATACAAATTTTGGTAAAATCAATAACGCTTCAGTTACGATTGAAACAATTGGTCACCTATGATATTGAAGTCATCACACTTTTCAAATACCGAATTCGATTCATATATAAAATTCTCTGATTGGATTTTAGGAGTGATCCCTCGACAATCTCAGTATCGATCCAGCAGAATCTACGGTATTTTTGGATTATTACTAATGTCCTACCAAAATCTGAGACTATTATTTTAACATGCAAACATATTGCTGAAACATGTGAAAATCTGAATGTCAAATACAGGCGACGGATTTTCATTTTGATTGCAGTATTAGATGCAACAAATAAATAAGACAGAATATATAGATTTTAGATTAGAGAAGATAAGCCAATCCCCCAACCTTTCTTTAGGATAGCACGTCGAAATTTTTGCAAAACAAAAAGCGAAAGTTTGCTGACAAGTGGAATCGTGCATACCCAAGATAATGCTTAACTGTAGTACCCTTCAGCTCAATCTGTTGAAATATTGCGCAATTCAGCTGGGAAATTTTTGAATTCCTCCCTATAATCCCGGATTGGTGACCTATGTTACCATTTATTTACGCATTTAAAGAAATGATCTGCATATCAACAATTTGAAGATAATGATAAACTCAAAAATTGGTGGTAATCAATGGTTCAGTTAACCTGTGGCAGTTAAAGTTGGAAATAAGGAAACTGTTAACACGCTGCCAGAAATGTGTACAAGTTAATGATGACTGTGGAAAAATAGGATAAACAAGTACGAGCTATATTTCGTCTTAATAAATCATATTTATATTATTCAGTCAGATCTTACTTTAAAAATACGCCTCGTACATATTTATGAAGATCAAGTTGAAAATATACCATGAAGCTGAGTCATCAGATAATTTAATGTAAAAAAGCAGGAGGATGAACACGACTTTCTTTTAATGCAAATTACAAAGTTATAAATGACAGAATTTTCTTTAAGCTCATAATTCTGTCTATAATGTTTATGTCATGGGAGAATCTTAAAGCTTAATAAACAACATTTTTGAGATAAGCCTAGCCTCCCCCACCCACCCACCCACAAAACCCTGTTAAATGAATTTTCTCGGAAAACAGTTTCAAACAAAAGTGATAGATTTCCGTATTTATAGAATCTAGTGAAATCCATCAGTGTTTTTATGGAGAAAAATTGAAAAACTTTTCAGTAAAAAAGCACGCCCGGTCAGCCGATTTTCTTCAAACATATTCAATTCTAATTGATATTATTTAGATGACAGAATCGTATTATAAACTAAAATAGCACTTTAGAAGATGGAAAGTTGCAGCATTTATTAGTATCTTAGAAAATTGTTGGAGTCAAGTTTAAAGAAAATCGTTGGAGTCATTTTCGAGAAAACGCTAAAACCTCTAAAAATCCATTCGGCAAAATAGTACTTCCGGTTAAAGAATTGTTTCAAAAACACTTTTTCGAGCTCAAGAGACCACAAAAAGTGTATTTCCGGTGAAAATTTGATACAACCGCAATACTTCCTCTTACCAGTAACTAGGTAAGAGAAGGTAAACAGGTATTCCCTTTCTAATATTCTTATATTTGCATCGTTTTCAATAATATGAAATCCGATCATTTGAATAACCGTTTGTTTCTTTCGTTAGCTTCATGAATGAAAATGAAGAGAGACGTTTGAACGATAGATGCTTACACACAGAGGGGTTCAAAATGGAATTGTTTACAGCGATTCTGTAACCTTATTGAAACAATAATTATTGAATTTCTCAACAAACATAAACCGAAATTAGTATCGGCATTTCATTAAAAGAAAGATGAATCAATATTACTTACCTTTCTGATATTTTTGACAAATATAAAAAAGTAAATATCAAGCTAAGGCAAAGAAATGTTCTTCATCAAAAGTATAGGGATTTTGGGTATCTTTACCAAATATCTAGACCTTATAAAAAGCAATTTACGCCCTAAGGACGTATCTCAGTTTTCTAACCTCCGAGCTATTTGGAAGGAAAACAAACTTGCAGTAGATGACATAGAAGTTTACTGCTTTGATATACAAATAGCATGAAGTATACGCTAATACGATTTAAAGGAATTGTTATGACTTCTTTCGCTTCACTTTCAAAAAACTTAATTATGTTGTTTAAAATTTCTCTATACATTATTATAAACGCACAACAATTGGGCAAAACAAGAAAGAAAATGATACAGCTGACTAAGAACCCTATTGCACTAAAAGTGGACTCGTCCACAACTGAGACACCTACCCCAAGATCACTATATTCTGTTTCAAGGTCATTGCTCCTTTATTTCTACTATCGCATCATCATACGTGTAATCAATATAACAAGTAAAATGGAAAAATCTTGAAAAATACAAGAAACTGGAAAAAAACAAATCAGTAATGTGATAAATCCGGTTGATCTATTTTGTCGAAAAACCTTATTGTCAGTTCCGCTGGTGCTCATTAAACGAAATATCTAATTTAATTTTTACGAGTTTTTTGTGTTGAGTGAGGCTGACGAGCCACAAACATAAAAATTTTAAAAATCACTTTTTCGGACTCAGAAAACCTCAAAATTTGTATTTCCGGCAAAACAAAAAAAATCAATATCGAAAATTTGACACGATCACAATACTCACTCTTACCAGCAATAGAAAAAAATAAAAAGAAATCTGAAGTGAAACATTCACTGGATATTCTCAACTTCCAGATTTCCTTTTCCTCCCACTTTGGAATTCTTGGTATGCATTTAATACTCTTTAATATAATTCAAGTACATTTGGCCACCAAATACGGAAAATGGCAATTTAGAGCGAAGTATAATATCAAAGCCCGCAAACTACCCTCCATGAAGTGTATCAAATAAAAATACTATATATATATATAAAACCGGAGTTTTAAGGAAAAGCATTCAAGCTGTTTTCGAGATAATTGCCCAGACTGAAAAAATTACTCATTAAAGTGTGCTATCGTTCAGGATTTTGAATAATCTTTATTTTGGACCCACTTGTGAATCCTTTGTGATCCTCTTGGAAGATGGAATATTTGGTTGAAACTTAACTGCGATCTTTCATTTGAAGTTATATTGTTCACATTTATGGAAACACTAATCTCAGGGAAAGTTAAAGCACATACTTCCCTTGAAAACATTGCTGCTATGAAATTTTATTTTCTAAAAAAAGTTTTGTAGTGGCAACACTGTTAGAAATATAAAATGGAACAACATTAATGAAGACATTATGAACGAGATATGCTACGGCATATTCTCCTTTCCAAATTACAAGATCTAGAAGATACTAGATAGTACAGAAGTGTACCACTAGGTGGTGGTGTGTGTTGTGCGCTGGCATGAGGTCACGTACTTACAACACAGCTCCGCCTAATGCTGGGCGCTCCACTTTCATTAGCATGAATTGTCACACCCCACTATAACATCCCTAACCTGACAACATTAAAAAATCTAGCATATCGTTGCAAACTAACCAGAACCTTATCCCTTTCCCTTTTATTCTTTTACCTTACTATAACCTCTCTCAAAGGAAACCTTTCTACATAGGAACCTTCCCTTTTTTTAATAAACTCAGAAAGTATGAAGAAATATTTTAATTAACCTGACTTTATTATTAATATTTTTTTTTTTCTTGCTTAATTATATCCCTTCAAAATAATAATTTACGATATTAACTGAAAAAAAAAATTGTATATATAACATTCATGAGAGTTATTCTCAGTCAATTTCTCAATTTCAATAATGAAATCTTTATTCCAAATTTGACTACACTTTTAATTTTCTTCAATTAGACTTGGAAACATTTTTTCTAAAATACTAGTGCAAATTCTGTAGAGTGAGTGAAATTCCTGGGCTGTGAAGTCAAATCCACTGTAACCTACAAGTTTATTGCATATTTCTCCGTGTTTGTGTGTACTTAGTTGAAATAAAATTATTATTGTAATCTATGTGTTAATGGGCTTTTGACGATAAATTTGCACTTGCGGGCATGCTTAACGCACCAAGTTGAACACATCAATCAACCTGCTAAACCTTAAGTTGGATACTATTGCACGTTGTTTACGACTGGGGTGCCAAGTTCTCAGGAGAAGGGACCAGTAACTTATCACTACTCTACTTAATAATCATGGAAATTATTTTCGGTAAACGTTGCTTTCCAGATAATTTAGACATTTTGAATGGAAATCAATTTGCTTCGTCATTTCGCTCAAACACAGCTTGTATTTGTCATTATTGCAACGTTGTATTGGTTTTCGAACACTTGTCCGCCTACAAATGAGGAAGCTTCATTAATCGAATTAGAGAATATTCCTGATATTTTTTTTTGTTCGTGAGGTGTTTTCTTAATGTGTGCATTGAAATGGTTTTGATCCATATATCCGTTATTATTGCTTGATAGAAAATTAAAATAGAAAACAATGGAAACTCTGTCAGTTGTTGAATCTGTGATTAATGAATAATAGACAAAAATAATTTAATGCCCTTTGTTTATTAAGTGATAAAAGCTATTTATAATTTTAAAAGCCTCTGAAAAGAAAACTATAAAAACCCAATAAAGATTTATCCAACCTTTTTTCTTACAGAATAAAACTTGTTTACGCCATTTTTACAGGAATTCATTAAAACATTTTAATTAAATCCTATTAAAAAGTTGATAAAATTATGTAAAACTTTATTTCCTAAATTAGCATTTTAAATTATCCGTTTATTCAGTATTACTTTTTTTAATTTTTTTTTATTTTTATGAAATAATTATTTATTTATTTATTTTTATATAATTTTGATTATTTCATTCTTAAATAACAAATATATTCTTATAATAAGGTATATTTATGGCGCTCATTCAATAAATAAGTAATGACATAAATGGTTAAAACTTTAAGAGCAATATTAAACTGCAGTATAAAATATGTCCATTCAGCTGAGTATTCAGCACGACAAAAGTGTTAAAATTATTGGCAAAATTTGTATTTAGCGCGATAAATTAAGTTTATCCAACGACAATAATTGATACTGCAACAAATTACATTTTCCTCACAGAAGAATCTACTTTTAATTTACTATTATCAACGTAGTTATTAGGTTTAGGTACATCAGTTTTTCCGATTATTACACAATAACTAATAATAAAGTGATCAGGTGGCTGGTCTTTATTGTTTCATTCTCTCGTTCTGTTTCGGCAAAAAAAAAAAAACTTGAAAAATTTTATTTTAAAAAAATAAAGAGTAAATTGAAGTCTAAAAGTAGTTTTAATCAACAAAAATGATAATTCAATCAATATTAATAAACAATTCATTAGCAAAGATAATAAAAAATTCATTGCGTTCTGTATTATTAAATCAAAATAAATGCATTGTTAAAATAATTTATATTTTTATTTATTTATGTAATTATCTAAAATAACAATAATTGACCCACGAATTGGAATCAATGAAAAATAAAGGTTCGCCATGATTGTATTAAATATTTGTTGTTTTGTATATTCATATTCATTTAGGTAGGTATCAGTATTATGGTAACTATTTAGTTTATATACAACTTTAAAAAAATGCCATAAATAATGCACGACAACAAAAGGAAGTAAAATGCATGTGATAAATATAAAATAACATAACCTAAAATAGGTAACATAAAATACGAAGTAACATATCGTAGGAATTATATATTCTTTCATTCATTTAATTATTTTTGCCGCTATATTTCATTTTTTGTTGTGAAACTGTATGTTTCGTCGCTTAATTATTAAATTTGTGTCATTTTATAAATATGATTTGGGGGGGGGGGGCATCGGCTGCTGTGATCATTAGCGCCCCATATTTATTATACATCTTTCCAATCCGTATGGCCACTCGAGCTGGGATGACACCAGTACCTTATTTGGCAGATACCACAATACTTTGCTCAGCAAAGTAGGGTGGAGCCGTTGGTTGTTGATTTTGTCCCCACACTTCCCCACTTATGTCATCGATCAAGTCGACGAGAAGAGTGTGGAATATTATTGTGTCATCCCTTAACTTTGGGGGTGGGTTGATTCGGACAAAAACTAAAAGCACCATATTTCCATTTGATATTATAATTTTCATAGACATTTGGGATATTTAGTTATATGACTTTGTTTCAGGAGGCTATTGAGCAAACTAACTGAAGGGTGCAGTACTTTGAACATATGTTCCTGCACCTTCTATAATAGCCTAATCCTAAATTAAACTAAACCTAAAGGGTTGAAATACTTTTATAAATTTTCTTTCAACCCCAAGAAACAAGATAAAATACTAACCTAACCATTTATACCAGCATTCTCGCCAATAAATACATTCACACTATAAAACCGTTCACGCTAATAAATACATTCACGCCAATCTATAAATATGTTATTATGATTTTCTTTTTCTGTCTTTCCTCACTCCAAATTTGTCGGGACGAAAATTGGCACCCAAAATTCAATGTTAAATCAATCTTACAAATTAGCTGTTTCTTTCTTTTACTGTCTAGCAAGAGGAAATTTCGAAAATTTGGCACAATCAATCACATTGTGCCAAATTTGTGAAATTGAGTTTTCATCGAAAATATGTGTTTTTTTTTCAAAGGACATGATGTGGTGAGGAATGAGAGTTTTATTTAAATTACGAAAACCAAATATTAGATTATTTCCGTCCAAAATATTTTCGACAATTGAAAATAGTTGATAATCTTTGCATAGTTTTCCAAAATCTAATATAATCTAAAATTCACGAAATAATTTGGATAATTTGTTCCTTAGTAAACTTCCTTGTGAACTATCACCATCAATAGTGGAAGAATCTTGCACATAAAGTGGGATTGGACGGAATTGCAATAACTAGCTGCAATTACATTTCCTTGATTGACGACATTATCCTCACCCTGATCTTCTCAAATCATTAGCCTTTCGAATCTTCTCAAACGGAAAAAAAAAGAAAAATGTTTACTTTCCATGGAGCATGTTAAATTTCAAAATTTTACCGAAGCATTGTCAATATATTCAATAAAAAGATGGAAATTTGTCGCACTAGCGCAGTTTTACTATTTACTATTATAACAGTCTTTGATGATAAAAAAATAAAATTTTCGCAACATCGATTGGAATCGATATTGTTTCGATAGAAATAAAATCTGTCAATAGTCTTGCCTGTAAATATTTAAACAAAATCGCAATAAACAGCAGTCCAGTCTTAGAAAAAAAATAATAATTCTATAAATCGAATTAAACTAGCTGTCAACCTAGAGATTGGTAATTTTTAATCGAATTAAACTATCAACCTATTGGTTGGTAATTTTTATTTCTTTTATCAATTATTGATCGATGTTGTTTAAAAAAAATAAGAGGGTGCTTCACAAAAAACACAATTATATTGTGAAAATCTCCTTTTTTTTTTTTTCTTTTTTTTTAATGGAAATTTATCAATCCATTCAACAATTTTTAAAATCTTTTGTTCATTTCATTTTATTTATTTATATCTTTAATTCCTTTTATAATAATTATTTTTCCCTAACAAAAAACCACAAGTATTATCTATAAAACAAAAACAGACCCATTTAAATTTAAAAAAAAGTAAAAAAAAAGGCAAAGATGGAATGCCCGCAACTAAAGCTAAGCTTATAAAATAAAAATGAAATATTGGTAAACAATCACAGAAAATGGCCGTGATCCTCTTTATTCCATATCAGCCAGTGGATTCAAGAAGATTTAACTTAAATTAAGAGAAATTTTTTATATAATTGAAATTGTCATTTGATACGTTAATCTCAACATTCTAAAGTCAAAAAATTACAATCCAGTTTTCTTTTTCTGGGAATCTAACTAGATTAGCTTATTGCGGTCACCTCTCGCCTAAGGCGCAAGTTTTCCAGGTTCTATTCCCATGGGTAGTCAATTAGTAAAAAATCCTAGTGTAGTGGGAAATAGATGGAAAACTAAACCGATACATTACTAAACCGACACTGGTTGCAAATGTCAGAAACATGGCATTATGAACTTCCAGTAAAAGTCGCCGTTCGTCTACCACTCTTGGCCTTTCATCCGCTGCAACTGCGCCATGAGTTTAGCTATTTAAATATAACATTGTTGCCAAAAAAGGAAATAAAGTTTTAAACAGTCACATGACTCTTCTCTTACTTCAATTAATACGTAAAATTGTAATCGAAACATAATTATCTTTAACTAACGACGTTTTAAACAAACGTTTACTTGGACTTGCATTATATACAATTTAATGTGTTGATGCGGCAGATTATACCTGTCAACCAGAAGTGGGCTATACTGTTCTGTAACTATACAGTAAAATCGCACTTTTGGTTTGGTGAATTTTTTAATTATTATTACAACTCAAATATTATTGGTTTTTGTTTTGGCTATTGTTTGAAACTACGTGCAATTATTTAGATATTTTCTATTTTGAGCCATATCAAGACGGAAGTTTGAATTTTTTTTTTTCCTTTTGTTAAGTCAGTGTTGCCAATTCTTTTATTATTATTATTATTATTATTAAATTAAAGATTTGTGCAATAAATGTTACTAGTGTTTTCTGAGTTTGTTTTTGAGATTGATTTTTATTTAAGACTCAATTTGATCAATTATGTATAAAGAAATAATAATATTTGACTTGTAATAATAATTAATTTTGAAATGTGTAATTTCATATTTTTATATACATTCCTTTTGACGCATATATTTTATGTTTTATATCTTTTTTTTTTCTAAATACAGCCTGATGAAGACCAAGAGGTGGGTCGAAACGTTCGCAACCAATAATTAGATTATTTTTTACCTCTTGATTCCTCATACAAAATACAAAAACGAGAAATTAATTATCAATCAGACAAGTTTATACATAAAAGAGTTTTTTTTAACGAGATGTTTATTGGTGTGTTGGATGCAAGAAATTATATGAAATAAATTTATTTTAAAAATATTAGTAAAGGCAAACATTTGTTCGTTGGCTGGCAAAGGGTCAAAACTCAGGTATAAGACATCGTTACAAAAGAGGTCGGAGAACTTGGCCACTAATGTCTTTTAACCCCCTTCTAGAAAACAAATATAAAGAGCAGGTTCTAACTACCAAGTAGATTCTAATTTCAGCATTCATCCAGTAATAATTCGAAAGAGAATATCTCGGTACATTTGAGTTTAAATCAATCAAGTGCAAGAATTTTTGAATAATTACGATACAACTTAATACTTTGTTTACTATTAACAAATAATAATTATTTTTAAAGTTACTAAATTAATATACACTTGAATTAGTATTTAAAATAGTGGATCTTATTTTCTATTTCTTAAATATATCTCTCCCTAAAACATATTCACACATAAGCTCTTTCAATACCGCTCGTGCTACAACACAACACTCATACACGTTTACAACTCACCTATCAATCACATTACAACGGCAATGGCTAGAAGAATTTTTATACTTCTTAAGAATCGAAATAGCTCTTCTATAAATTTAAACGTATTTACTGAAATACTGCAGACATATTTTTGCCAATATTTTGGAGTAAGATAAAGAAATTTATTTCACTAAACTTATAGAGAAAGAAGTGTACGACAATTTAATTTGAGTGGGCGGCTCAGCAGTTGCCAAATTATTTTCTTCCAATAGAATGTATTATTTTCCAACAAACTGTTAACAATAGACATAACTAATCTTGCGGAAATCAATATTTAATATTGTGTTCATGTTTTAATTTTATTATTTTTTTAAAAAACTTTACAGAAAACTAATTATAGAAAAAATGTTTTATTTTTAACGTACACAATATCCGCAAACTAACATACGTCAACTTGGCAACAAATCATTGTTTCAGTGCAACACTATATCAGCATTATGTGACATGAAATACGTATGTTGTGTTATGTTTTGATTCATTGTGATTATTATCACGTATTACCAGTTTACAATCCCCTCCTACTACACTATATAATGTTTATATATTATATAACTTATTGCAATAATCACGCTTAATAACTTGACAGTTCCCTCACACGGTCTTATCACCTCTCCATTACTTTATATAGAGCCAACACACAGTTCCTAGCTTTGGTAATTAATTATTGACCAGAATATTTTTTATTAATAAAAACAATTCCTAAACACTATAAGATAAGATCCTGAAATAATGCCTATTTTTTTCAGTCGGGCTGTATGCCCAACTATCGATTAGATGTCGTGATCGGAGGCGTTTAGCAAACATAGAAGGTAGAAATGAGCAGAGATAGTTTCCATGCTGCCTGCTTCATCTTGTGGTCATGAACCGGTTTCTACATTTAGTTCGTCCATCATCAGGATGGCTTGGTAAAAGAAGCAGTTGCAAACATCATGCCTGTTCATTGTGTCATTCATCGTCATCATTAAAGCCAAAAATTTAAACAGAAGATTGCATGAGTTATTTGACTGTGCCATAAGTGTTTTCAATAAAATCAAATCCTAACCTTTGTTTCGTTAGGCTTATGAAAAGAATGAAAAGGCGTTCGATCGATTGATATTTATACACTGGGGTTAAATGCTTTCAAAATCGTTTACGGCGATTTTACAACCTCATTGAAACAGTTACTGTTCGACATAACTAATCCTAGTCTCCACATTTCATTAAAAGAAAGAGAAACTGATATCGCTTACCTTTCTGATATTTATGATAAGTTAAATGCAGTTAATACCAAGCTAGGGCAAACAATGAACGTCAATAACGCTGAAGGAATTATAGGTACCTTTATAGAATAGCTAAGCATTATAAAAAGTAATTTATTGCAATAGATCAAAACCATCTATCAACTCTACTTTCAGTCCTTATTATCGTTTAATTTTAAATTCTGACCTTACAACAAGCCATACTTAACATTTGGACCAACCTACCTTCTACACAAGATTAATGGTACAGCTAGGCACCTCAAGCAAATATATCATTAAAATAACTGACAAGGACACAATATTATAACATTAAGTCCTAGATCCAATTCAGACTTGTCACTTACAATAAAATGAAGACCTAAAACATGTCTTCGTGACATGCCCTTGTACCAACAACCTCTGAGGGAATATTACAAATTTTACAACGAGGAAAATTAGATGGACAAGCTGCTCAATCTAAAGGACGAAACTACTTTAAAATTAATTTGTATAAACATGTTTAATTTGCTCAAATTAAGAAAACTCTTTCTTAATGTTCTCTATTAATAAAAACAATTAAATTAATAATAACAAAATAAAATAAAAAATAAATTGTAATCAATTTGTAAATAATTTTATATATATGTACAGTTTTCCTCTTATATATATGTACAGTTTTCCTCTTATATATATGTACAGTTTTCCTCTTATATATATGTACAGTTTTCCTCTTACATATATATGTACAGTTTTCCTCTTATATATATGTACAGTTTTCCTCTTATATATATGTACAGTTTTCTTCTCTGCTATTACTGAAATTAAAATTTTTCTAAATTTATATTATTGAGTTCAAATTTAATTTTAATTTTGCTATAAAATTTATAATATCAAAAATCTAATTATAAATCAAATGATTGTATAATTTTTACTTTTCAAGTAAGATATATTTCTTTATTTTTCTATATTTTAAATTTTATGCTAAACCTGTTTTCTGAAACAATATTCCATTGTAAAATTTTTTATAGGGCTTGGCCCCCGCAGACAATAAATAAATAAATAATAGTAATAAAAACTAATTAGCGCCCTAAAGACCCAATTTTGCTAATCTTAGAGCTGTTTGGAAGAAAAACGAACTTGCAGCAGATGACTTGGAAGTTTACTGTTTCCACTTTTATAAACTGAAAGAAGCTATGGAAACCACATTATAAGATATCCCTGGGTTTCAAGTGTCCCACTGGGTATTCAAAAACCGTTTTTCAACAGTCTCCTCACGCGTTGGTCTAGTGGCTAGGGGATTCGCCTTTCGTGCGAGAATTGAGGGTTCGATTCCCGTGAGAGCAAAGTCGGTGTTGAACTGGCATCGGGACAAAAAATGGAAGCTACAGTTAGTAGTGCTCTACGTAACGAAGGTCAGAACTAAACGGCGAAGGAATTGCGGCTTACCACACGTCCCCCAATATATCGCCGGCTGGCAAGCCTTGATCCTTCAAGGAAGGTTGCGCCATAGGTTTTTTTTTCAACATATGTGACTGCTGCCCATATTCCACAGTCACTGTAAGACTCAAGTCAATATTACCACAAGCATGACAGGGAAAGCCAATCCTTTTTAATGAGGTTGGGTACGAAATATTTGGGGTGTAAAAAGAAGGATTCCTACCGTCTCCAATGGGAGGTAATTAAGTTATTGCTTCTGGTTTTTCCACATGTAAATGTGATTGATAAAGGTTTCAGCGTTGCCACACAACTGAAAACCAAACCCAAAAACAAACTGGACATTACCCAGGGAGGTGATTTGAGATGAGCGCTGATATGACTTGCTTGACACGATGAAATCACAGTCATGATACTCAAAGCGGTCACTAGTTGCAGAAAATTACTTATGAAAATACTTATTTCATGAAAATTATTATTTTTTAACAAAATTTTTCTTTTGTTCATTTTTATTAATTTAGACAATTTTTTTTCTATTTTCAACTCTTATTTATTTTTGTTTATTGAGTTATATTTTCTCCTTGTTAAAATAAATGTGAACATTTAGTAGCTTGACGGGGCCGAAACATAGACTCTGGTGATAAGCTCCGCTTGTACTGCTGGGAGAGGAACATTCTGTATGCAATCTTCAGTCCGACTGTGTAGAACGGCGAATATGGGGTAAAAAAAAAATAGAGAGTTAAGAGAAATGGATAATGAAAGAAGATGTGATGGCCGCCGTAAAAATCGCTAGATTGCGTTGTTTGGGACACCTACTTTGGATGGAGGAGACTCGGAATCCTTGAATATTGTATGAGGGGCGCCCCTAGTGGTAAAAAACCCCGAGGGAGGCCTAGACTAAGATGGCAGGGAAGTAGAGTCTTTAACTGACTTCCAGATTTACAGATATACAGATTTCACAATTTATACTTTAGCTTCTTCAGTTACTTAAACTGTTTCTAAAATAAAGTAAAATGTAATGTGATAGCAAGAAGAAAAAGATATAATTTTTAAATTCTAAATCTAAAAATTATAACTAGTGGTTCCAGCCAGCCGCTATCTTCAGGTCAAGAACCGCGGCAAACAAAACCCTTCCAAACAAGAGTCAATACACGGTCAAAGGAACGCCGCTAAAGAAACGCCGCTAAAACCCTTTCAAACAGGGGTCATTATACGGTCAGTGTACAGAAGCCACCTGGCCGGTATTCCCTTCATACAAGGGTCAACGAACACTCAAAAGGCCACCTGGCTACCATCTATTAACAAACAGTCTTTGATAATCACCGATTGGCCACCATCTGTCACCACCCTGGTCACTGACCTAACTCACCCTGGTCACCGACCTATTCAAGACCTAGGGTCAACAACACTGCAAGAGATGTCTTAGTGTGGCTAGTACTTACACACTTTCAATGTGTGAGTGATACCAATATAAACGTCGCCCACTGGAAGAGGGGATCAGTCATACATCAGTTATACATCAGTATCGAATCAGTATTCAAGGTTCAGACATCAGTTCACGTCAGTTCAAGCAGTTAAGTTTCACACATCGCGAGCGCGTCCCTAATCAAGGTTTAAACATATATTTATTATTATTCATAATCATTTACAGCTGTGCATCTTAGTTACTATTTCAATCATTTTAAATTAATTGTAGTTATTATTTCAAACACTTTAAATTATTGTTAAAATATAGTCTATTTTCGTAAATTCAGTAGTTCGTATTTCAAGTAACAACTCTCTAACTAACATCCACCTATTTTTCACTTCTACTCCTTGTTGACAACATTCAGTTGCCACTATTTGTACGTTTAAATTACGTGAGTAATTTAAAAATACGTCTCAGTTAGTGCGAAACTAAGTTGCTCTGTGCGAGTCTGTGTTGTCACACTGTCTAAAAAACGCATCCTGAAGATGGGCGAACGCCTGAAACCGGTTGATGACCACAAAATGAAGCAGGCTACCCCGGAAAATGTCTCTGATGCTTTCCAGCTCTGCGGAACCAACCACCACAACTATGAAATATTAGTTGCAAATAGTGGCAACTGAATGTTCTTATGGAAACAGATCTTCTGGAAGGCTAACTTGCGAATACTTGATAATTTGCAATCGAACTGGCGCCATTTTCGTCATTCTGACGCCGTTGTTACTAAAATGAAACAGGCAAATTTATAGATATGTGGTAGCGGGTATATTGCAAACCCATGTTATGTAAAGATCCCACTTCATGGTGCTCCCACTTCCACGAATTTTTTTTTTTTTTTACATTGTAATAGCAGGATTAAAAGTGCAGGAATATGCAGATGGAAAAGCAGGAGGGAGTGGGTGTTGTTAAATCCCATCGTGTGTGCTTTAATTTAAGCTAGATTGTCTTTGTGGATGCACTGAACCCAAATAATTGCACACATCAATTACTTGCACAGACCTATATTTTTTGTATTCATTATGTTTATTGTTGCTTTTGTCCAACCGAGATATCCCCAAAGAGCAACTAATAATTTGTCTAAGTTAGATCTAACGATAAAATAAATTAAAAAAGTCTATTCTGAAACCCTCACACGATTTTCTCTTACTATTGTTAATACATTAAAATAAACACTTTTCTTTAATCTTCAGATTTTACTTATTTGCCCCAAAATAAATATAGATTGTGGGGGGGGGGAGACAAGTATGTACCTAGACAGATAGTAAAAGTAATTTCATTGTAGTCCAGAAGAGAGTAACAACATTGAACATTGAATCAACTATATCTACCATTTGAAATTATAACACCAAAAATTCCACAAAACTATTAAAAATTACATTTTCCTTTTCGGACAAATGTTTCAAATCAAAGTGATAGGTACTGGGATTTTATCCATTGTAGCGTGCACATTTTTATTTATATTTCTGACCGGTTTCGGTTATGTTCATCCTCCATCATCAGAATGACAATCAGCTACCTAGATCTGCACCAGCGATGGCTCCAGACGGGCTCTCGCCCAGACCCTTCTGCGCTCATCGCCGCGACCCTCTTACTCGTCAAGACAATAATAGTAATATGAAACAAGCTATATAATTAACAACATCGCAATTTAAAAAACTAAAACATTAATTGACACCCAGCTAAGTAAACAGTGCGAGACAAAAACATTAAGTAAGAAGTCAACTCTCTACTAGAAATTTATAGCCTTAATCTGAAGGTGGATGAAAAATCTGGAAACCGGTTAGAAACATCAAAAATATGCTTGCTACAATGGATGATAAAATCCCAAATTGTTAACAAGCATTGCGGACCCATCAAAATATTCAATAGGTAATAGGTATTTATCTGTGCACTAAACATTCCAAGTTTAAAAGAAATCGTTAACAGTCGTTTTTCGATAAAAAATTGAAAAAAACACTCAAAAGTCTATAGAGTTGGCATTTCCGTTTAACCTATTTTATTACAAATCTAGAATTCTACCAACACTTATAATGTATTTGTTGTGGTGGTTGGTTCCGCAGAGCTGGAAAGCATCAGAGACATTTTCCGTGGTAGCCTGCTTCATTTTGTGGTCATCGACCGGTTTCGGGGGTTCGCCCATCTTCAGGATGCGTTTTTCAGACAATGTGCCAACACAGACTCGTACAGAGACTTAGTGTCACACTAACTAGTTAGTGTGAACTTAGTTAGTATGAAATAGGAATTTGTATTGGGTCGAAGATTAAAATTCCCCTTGGGGGTCAAGTTATTCCGATTTCTACGGTCGGTGCTAATCTTCTATGGAAGAATGCTCAGAAAAATGAAATAAAGAAGAATACTTCTGAGATAATGAATAGGATTATACCTAACTTTAGTCCCTTTGTTACGGCTAAGGTATGTTTTCCTTGGTAAGTTCCCTCTCGTGTAATGTCTCGTCATCATTGAATTATTGTAAGTACAGTAATTAGGACACCTAGGATAGTTAGTTAGTATGAAACTAAGTCTCTGTACGAGTCTGTGTTGGCACACCTGTCTGAAAAACGCATCCTGAGAGGGCGAACGCCCGAAACCGGTCGATGACCACAAAATGAAGCAGGCTACCACGGAAAATGTCTCTGATACTTATAATGTATATTAAAATTATATAGGTAGATGGTAGAACCTTACATTATCCTAAAGTGGTACTTTTGAGGAAAGCTTACCGCTATTTCCCCAGAACTCAGTGAATAATATATAACTGAATAATAATACTAAATAATAGTTATTTATGTGTATGGATAGTATGAAGTTTAAAGAAAATTTTAGAAACCCTCGCATGAGATGCGCGATGATACCTATTATTATTATCATTATTATTAATGGCGGGTGCCGAAGGTGCAGAACTTGAGCCAATATGGCTCTTACCCCCTCACTAAAAAGAAAAAATTAAAAAGAAAAAGTTGACCACCCCTAAGAAGAAGCCTGCCTCCCTTAGCAATCTAACGATCTCACAATACCTTGTGAAATCTTTAATCTCCAATTCCTCCAAGCATTCCATTGAGATACTGTTCTCCCACAAATACACACACACACATAAGTATCAGAGACATTTTCCGTGGTAGCCTGCTTCATTTTGTGGTCATCGGGCGTTCGCTAATATATATAGACTATTCACTAAAATGACCCTATCGCAATACTTCCTCTTATTAGGGCGTAAGAGAAAGTAAATAAAAATGGAACCGGATAGAAAATAATCCCCACTAGATTAAATAAATTAAATGAGTATTTCAACTAGATTTTTTTCCCCCCTTTTTTCAAAAAGTCAATAATTGATTAAAATAATCAAACTTTTATTCCGGACCAATTGATTGTTATAATCTCGTAAATTAAATTCTGATATTTATTTATTTTTTTTTTCTTATGGTTAGAGTTACCCCCTCTTTTCCCTCACAGTCTATTTATGAACGCCGTCCATGGATCTGAAACCTCGGAAAAATTGATGACCCAAAAAAACCAATAATAGTTGTGACTATCATATACAAAAAATAGTGCTAATAACAAAACGACATAAACCTAATCGAAAACTAAATTCATGGTAAAACTCAGATAATGAACATAAATGTTATACAAAAAAGAATCAGTCTAAAACAAAAAAAAGTAAAAAGAAATTAAAGTTCAAGCTAACAATAAATTAAAGTTAAAAGATAAATGAAAAATTATTGAAGCAGAAATGATGGGTTGAGTTTTTTTTTTGTTTAAGATAAAATCTGCTGAGATAAGTACAAAAAAAAATCACAGATAAACTAGAACATAAGAAAAAAAAAATGTCTACAGAAAAGAAACAAAGTAAAGAAAAAGCAGTTAAAAAAGAAGAAAATCTTGCGCACCACCTCGTCCCCTAGAGAAAAGGAAAATAGTTTTAAGTAGACTAGAGTAAAGGTGGCGGGTCAGCTATATCTTGCAAGAGAGGGTGGTAGCAAGCAACCAAGACTTGGTCGGGAGACAAATAGAGATTGTCATGGATTTAGTCTACACCCCTAACCCTAGGACACGGAAAGAGTGCGGTTATAGTACTACAGAGATATCGGATTGATTGAAAAAAGGGATAAACCGCAAAATTAAATTTATCTGAACTAGTTTCATGCAGCAGGCCAGGATAGTAAATGTATCTACGGCTTGTTAAAAAAATAATAATACTAGATTTTTCATTTTATATTATTTTTTGTAAAGATTGCACAGATTTTTTTAATGACGTCTTTCTTTTTTAATGGTTTTGCATACACTTCTCTATCGGACTAAATGAGTCTATGAGTGGCTAAATGAGTTGGAGATACATGAGAAGAAGTTGTTGTCTAGCCAAGTGTTCAGGGATGTTCTCATTCTTCAAACACTCATTTCCCAGTATGTGACACACTACTTAGTTTATACGGATGGAAGATCAAGTTGGATACGCAGTGGTGGCTTGCTAGTGGAAAAGGAGAAACGCCTATAACTGTGTGCACAAGTTGAGGTTTGCTGTTTGGTGCAGTAACAATTCAGGCTGAATTTTTGGCTACATTGAAGGCGTTGGAGTTGCTGGAAAGACAGACAGGTAAAAAAACTGCAATCATTAGCATTGGAGGTGTTTCTGTCAGTGATAAGTGATGTAATCACAATGGAACGGCTAAAGAAATTAGAGCTTTAATAAGGAGATTGCGAATGATTATAGATTGGAAAATACAGTTGGAATTGATTAAGGCGCATACTGAAAATCATTGAAATGAATTAACACACATATGTTAAAGAGGCCGCACTGGATACTGGTTTGATGGTGGATTGTAGTGGAAGAAAGAAATGCAAAAATAATAGTTTTGAAAAATATTTTAGTGAATTTTGACAATATTTAAGTGAAGCAGTTTTGGAAAATAAATAGTGAATTTCCTTCAAAAAGAGCTTATTTAGAGGCAGGTACTAAAATATAAGGTCATGGCAATTAAAGAGACAAAGGTACAAGAATCCGTTAGGCCAACTCTTTTGTAAGAGTAAATCCCCTGCTAGAGCAGGGCATTCTTGGGACAGTCTCCGAAGCAGAACACATCAGGAATGTGCCAGTTATAAGTTAAAACATAAGAGTTTAGCATTTAATCTAGATAAATAATTGATTTATACATCATCGCTGTGATATTATAAAGCTATTTAAATTCACTTAGAGAATATATTTATTTCAAAGACAGTGGTGATTTCTTGATTATATATTTACAAGCCCTTTTACAAAACCGCTCAAGCCACACAAGCTCCCAGCACACAAACACACAATCCACCAATAACATTTCATGTGCTACACTAAAGTAACCATTTCCCAAATTAAATGATTCCCCTAATAAACAGAATCTTCAAAAGTGAGAACACAACATTCTAAGGAAATGAAACTAAGAGATATTTTCCAAGTTTGGCATCCAGAATGAGGATAGAGTTATGTAATTCGTATTAGCACGGCATAAACATGGTTTACTTCCACTGCTTCCACATTAGCGAGAGTCTAACCTATAAATGTGATGAAGAGAGTGCCCAAACTTGGTAACATTTAATTGTTGACTAAAGTCGATTAGAACAGCTAAGAGCAAGGTTGATTACAGCGGTAGGGAAGAGATTCGTCCACATATCACCGGGTGAATTTGTAAATAAATTTCAGGCTTATTTTGTAAATTTTATTACTTAATTGATTTAAATGTTTTATAGTTTTATTCTTATAATTTGTAATGACTTTAATTGCTCATTTAAATTAGCCTCTACTGTAATGTCATTTGTATTTCTAATTGTAATGGTTCATTGTTTAGTTTTGATTAGTTCAGTTTAGTTAATTCTAGTTCTCCTTGAAATGTAATTATTTCACATAAATATATTCTTTTACTTTGACATGTAATTATTGTGTATAAATATTGTATTTATGTGTTTTAAAAAACACCTGTAATCATTAAGTGAGCAGATAGGATAAATAAAATCCTCAGTTGCACGATTGCTGTAGCTGAGGAATAAAACTAAGAATTCTGAAGAAATAAATAGCAAAGAATTCTGCGATGACACTGTGTATCAATTTGGGTCCAATGACGAGGGTCATTCAATACAGCGAGACAAATCGCTGTAGCTCAGAAACGGTTTGTTTAATCAATACAATAGTTTCAGTGCATCAGGTTGGCACCCTTGTACTTAGTTTCTCATCAACTGTGCGGGGATATTTGGTAATCATAACTCAAACAGAGGGTATCAAAGGTAGTGAAATCCACGAAAGAATGTTGAAAGTGTGCGGGAATAATTGTATGAACCGTTCGAACATTTACAAATGGATAGAACAGTTTAAAAGTGGTCTGTGACGAGGAACAAAGTGGACGACCGGTTGAAGTTGCAACTTCCTCCCTAGAATCTCGCATTAACGCGTTAATTCAAGATAACAGGCGTATTACTGTAGAACTGATATGCTCACAAACAAAGTAACGCCTGCCATTCGAACGATACTTTGTGGACTCTTGACTAAAGGCGTGATTTTGCTTCATGAAAACGCGTGCCCACATACGACACAATTAACTCAAGAAACACTTTAAAAAGTGGGGTGGGAGATCCTTCCACATTCCCCTACAGCCCGACCTGGCCCCATCGGACTTCCATTTTACTTTGGACCCCTTAAAGACGCTCTACATGGGAAACGTTTTCAATCCAAAGAAGAAGTTGAAAATCAGATGCAAAAGTGGGCTTCGAGATCAACCCAAAGAATTTTATGCCAGAGTCATACATAAATTAGAACGATTGGGACAAGTGTATAAATGTTGTTGGGGACTATGTTGAAAAGTAGCCTAAGTTTTGTATTGATTAATTAAATCGTTTTTGAGCTACAACGATTTGTCTCGTTACTTAATGAATGACCCTCGTAGCCATAAAGAATCTCGGCACACAATCATAAACTAGATGCTACATGTGTAGAGGGGATTATCTTAAAACCAAATCCCCTATTTTCTAAAAGCTCTATGGGAGATATCTGTGTTTTTATCTAGAATATGGTAGAATTCAAAGAGTACAATATGTACTCTATAGGCATGAGCGGGAGTTGTCAGTTATAAGCTTGCCTGTGGGGGACCAAGAGAAGTAAGTGAAAGGCACAATAATATCTGCAATAGAAGCAGGAAATATTGGTTGATAACTAGTAAATAGGGAAATGCAGACACAATCTCACGTTGAACTTTATACAATGTTATAGTTTGCGATTCACTTAGTGGGGAGAAGTTAACTTAGCGAGGTTACATGATCCAGGGAAGTGTGAATATTGTTAGTGGTGAATGTAGATTGGTTGCGTTGGATGCTGTGAGCCGCCTGAAGAGCGATGTAGCAGTTGAGTTGAAGAAACCTCAGTTTAAGCAGTTTTTAAGAGGGAGTAAATAGAAATGGATTAAATAAGATTTTAATATTACATTAGTTATAATTATTTGCTTCCTTGCTATTTAAGCTTAAACATTAAGAAGATATGGGCCGCTAATTGTAATTGGGTAGTTTCTGTTAGTTTTTATAAAAATGCCAGTCTAGGATTTTTAACGCCATCAATCTTAATAGCTCAGTATAAAATTTTATGTTTGAGTTTTGAGTATGTGTGAAACCAATGTGTTTCTGTCAGTACATCATCCGCTCAAATGATTGCAAGCATTTTCCACTGAACATACACAATAAAACTGCACATTTGCTTTCTCTCGCATTTTTTTTAGTTTAACAGCCTATCTGACTTGATATAATTCCGCTCAGTTCATATGGGAAACTATTGTTACTAGCTAGAGGAACGGAGAAGCAATAGAAAACATTTGGCACCGAATTGGATTCCATCTATTTTCACTAACTGTAATAAAAAAAACTTGATAAAAAGTAGAGTCGAGCAGATAACTTACGAATAAAGTTTTTATATATATATATATTTATTTTTTACGTCATTTTTTTTTTTTAGCCAATCACAAAAAAGAAACAAAAATTTGTCATATAGAAAACTGTAAGGGTGGGAGGAAAACCTTATATCCAATAATATGTTAGAGAAAGATTTGAAATGGCATAAGTAATAAAAGTAGGACAGTAATACACGGAGGCAACCTACCAGCTAGGCAGCTAGCGCCATCATGAGGATTTTCTCATAAATGTTGTCTCTCTTTATACAGATACTATATATATATGTGAGTGTGTATGTGGTGGTCCAATATATAACCCCACCAACCAGAAAGATCCATCCAGAAACTGGGTCTCACATATATGTTGTTGTATATTGTTTATACTGTTTTTGGTACTGTGCGTTCTTGCTGTCAACATACCCGTACACATAGCCCCCCCCCCTTCCTTATTGTTACAATATATCCCATATACAATAAAATGTTGAATATTATTTCAATCATAACATTGTTTTGCATCTTATCTCGAGTTAAAAAAATAGAAGTAAATTCTTTTTCTCGCTCACAACCTTTATTTTCCTTTTAGATAGATTGAATCATAACTTATTCTTTCTCAATTTTCGCATATATTTCAATTTTTCTTCTATTGTTATTTTTTTTAAAAGAATAACCTCAAGTCATGAGCTTTTGTTGGCATAAATATTTATTGCTGATAATGTTATCTGAACTTTGACTAATTATTTTCAAAACAATAATTAGGGCTAACCACGATCTTCTCTTAGATTCATCTCTCTCCTTATCAATACCAATTGTCTTCAATACTTCGGATGATTGTACAGTTTCAACCTTCCAGACAATTTTCCATGAGTCTTACATCTCCAATGATATTTGAACTAAGTAGGAATTAGCAGAAGATTCACCCTTGACACTTGAATATTTGGCTTTTGGTAAGCCAGTGTTTATTGTTATCTTGGCCATAACTTCCTCCCTATAATAATCTTTGGGACTCCATGGAAATGAACGCTGTTCCTTGATCGGATATAAGCTTTCCTAGAATTTCCAAGTAAGGCAATTTTTTCCAGCAGCCAGGCCACATTAAGGCTTCAGAGGCGGACAGATTAAAATTGATAATGTAATGGTAAGTAACTGGAAGCATTGGTGGATCATAATAGTCTACGAGTATGTTTGGTACCAGAGGCATTCAAGATAACGAGGAAACCGACAAGAAGAACGGGGCTCTACGACCATCTATTGGTCCTGAACATTTCTCAGCATCTCATAAACAACTGCATGTGAAACCATTAAGAATCACAAAAAAGCACAGTTTCTACTGGATGAGTGGACAGAGGCACTACATGTTATTCCTGGATGAGTGGACAGAGGCACTACATGTTATTCCTGGATGGGCCAGTAAGCTCCCACACATTGTATCTCCTAAGCAGAGTGAAGAATTGAGCTAAGCAAGAACATAGCATGCTTACAGGGCACTACCTCCTTAGTAAACACTACACAACACGGGTTCTTACAACATGGTTTCACGTTCTTTGTGAATGTGGGCACTTTGCTCTAACGTTCGGGAATCGAGATTTCAACCAAGGTTTGAAAATATCTCTTGCCTTAATTCTGGCTTATATCAGCGTTACAGGGTTGATGTAAACCAAAATTTTTGGTCTAAGTGCATAATCTCTCTTGAAGGGTATCGGAATCTAGAATTAGAATTAGAATTAGGAAATAGGACCAAACTTGTCCGATTGCTTCTGCAAGTGAGTGTTTCAAGGGTGCTGTATACACCCAGTAGAATTTCTTAAGGGCTTCAACAACCAAAAAGAGATCTTTGCTCTATAACTCTTTCAGGCAAATTCCTTACCAGCTTCAAAATTCTTGTGTTTGATTTTTGAGAACTCTTAAGTTTTTCCAAATTTATTTCATTCTGCCTAACATAGAGAAGTTCTGGGAAAGAATCAAGGCTCAGAGAATTGTTATGAAATATTTGGACAGCTGACTCGTGACAATAAATTGAAATTGATAGCCTTATAGAATCAGCGCCTACCTTGAAGAACGCGAAATGCTGAATAATCTTGATTCGGGGGACACCTCGGACATAGAAAGTAAACTTCTTCATTTTCTTTAATAAAGCAAAACCTTACCGATCTTGTGAATTCTTTTCTTGCGAGGAAAAGCGTATGAAATTGTGCATCTTCTCACATTTCTATAGTAGCATCACTTCCTCTGTTGTAGAACCATATTTTGGAGTTCTGTATGCAACTTTATCAAGAAACGGACTTTTCGGCAAATGTTAGTTTCAGCTTAAGGAGATTAAGGGTAACATTTTCGAAAGCTTATCTTTATCTTATTTATAGTCATTGGCGTACAAACGGAATGAGGTCTCTAATAAAGTCTGAAGATTCATGCTCAATGTTGCATGAAGAAGTAATGAGAGAAGTAATTTTCATCCATCATCTTAAATAAATACTCATTAAACGTCTCATTCGGATGTTTTCTCCAATTGGTTAAATCATAGTGATGAATGGCTTGCTATTTAGTTTGTAATAGTTTGCAAATAAATTCTTTTTTTAAGCAGTTTTAGCAAAGTAGTCCATGTTTTAACTTCTTTTTTTTTTTTATGATAATTTAGCTGAACTTTTTAAATAATTATGGTTGCATATCATTTTCTGTGAGACGGATAGATTTACAAGTTTCACCAATATCTTTAAAAGAAACAAAGTTAAGATTAATTATATTCCGACTAATTAGCTTATATTTGCTAATTTGAACTTTATTCCCTTCCTCTTCAATGAATTCAACTTGTTCGCACTTAACGGAAAGTGCTTTATTATCATTTCCATTTTCACAATCTACTTCTTTTCTTTGCCCATTGGTCTTACAATCTTCCAAAAGTAATACTATTTATATATATATATATATATATATATTAGTTCTTCTTTATTGTCATTAATAGTTTCAACTGAAGGTTTTTAATCTAGGCATCATTTAAACTCAATACTTCAGTTTCATGCGGCTGTAAAAATATTAAATAAAAAATTAACAAAATCACCTTATGTAATAATATGTCACAGAAGAAAAGAAAAATATTTGAATATTCAAAATTATAGTTGATATAAAATATACAAAATTTATTATAAACAAATTTCTAAGATGTTCCTTTTATTTAAACCACGAAGCACCCCACAAAAATTTACATGGTATCTTTTACTTTAAATAACAAGGAACAGTTAAGCTTCTCAGATTTATTTTTTACATATTTTTTTTATTATAAGAAAGAAAAATAATATAAAAAAAAAATAAGATAAAAAAAAAGAAAAAGAACTACACTCCACCATTATAGCCTTAATGACGAACGAAAAGAATTAGTTGAAGTAGAATATTGAAGAAGAACAAGAAGATGATGAGAAGAAGTAGTTCTGATAAGTGGAAGTGGAAGAATAAAATTTATGAATATGATAATTGAATCATCAATTAAAAAGGATGAAATTCATTAACCCAGGCCGGGAAAGTCTGTCAGTGAAAAGTACAGAACTGCCAACGAGAGAAAGAAAGTCCAACTTGTAGGCAAAGTATTTATTTCCAGGGTATTGTAAGGGTGGAGGGGAAAAAATAACCTTAAAAACTTACTATAATTGACCTTCTCTCCTATCAAGTCACTTCCTCTTTTCTATATTTATTTATTCCACTTAAATAAAGTAGAATTATTTATTAAATAAATTTTTTCTTTTCTTTTACTTTTTTTTTTTTTGCCTTGACAACTGTTTTCCATATTTTTTATTTTATATATTCAACTTTCTAATAATAAATCTATTGCTAATTATCAATCATGAAATTTTACATCTAAAAAATAAAGCAGAAAAGCAGAAAATAAATTTACAAGCTTGCTTAGGCATACTGATTTACTAACTCTATCCACAAAACTCGACTGTAGTTTAGACATTTTTTTTTCTTTATTTTTTTAAAATATAAACTAACTAGACTTTTTTTTTTAATCATTTACGTTACTCATTTTTTTAATACTGGGAATAATGGAGCAAGCAATGCGTAACTTGAGTTCGAAATTTTATTAAAAAATTAGTCTTATAAAATGTCTAATTTTATAAAGACCTAGGATCAGGTGGAAGGAAAGACCGTGATACTGTCTGACGGAGACCGATGCTAAGAACAAGGAGAAATGGCAGCATCGGCTCAGACAGTATGTCGAGAGGAACTACTAAATGTCGATAACACCTCTATAAAAAGAAGTCTAATTCTAACACTCACTATTTTCCTTATCGAACAGTTTTAATCTTGATGAATTTCTACCTTGATGCTGGTGGCATATATCTTCCCAAATTTTTGGTAAGAATAATGACTAGAAGTGTATATTATATGAACATTCCAGTAGGAAATGTTTAAGGAAGTAAGAAGAAAAATTTCAAATTCAAATTTTTATTTATGAAGTAATAACTTGAAAGTAGCGAAAGATACTGTCCGAAAGTAGCGAAAGAACACTATCCGAAGGCAAATAGTTTAAAATTGTTTAATTCTTCTGAATGCATAAAGCTGTACGTCTCATAAGTTCAATATGAGTCGCAGCGTAAATTGTATTCATGTACAAACCAAATGCGACAAACTGTTCAAATAAAATTTATTTTTCTCCTGATCTACAAGTTACAACATTCTCATAATATAAGATGTTTGAAGACAATATTTATAATGTCACATTATGAAACACACTATTATGCAATGAATCATGCATAATCCCTGTATATTTGGGGGGGGGGTCATTGATTGAAGTATAATAACAAGCAATGCTATTTTAACTAACACATCGCAAACAGGAGAGTATTATTGTCAGCAGCCCCTTATGGCATCAATTTGGGATCTTCGCCAACATTGTTCTGTCTGGATGTTTGCGCTTGGACGCGATTTATTATGTTGCCGAATAACGTCAAATTTAAGTGCGAGAATTATTTCTAATTTATTATTTTCTCTAATTTATTAATTGAATAATAATTATTTTCTGAAAGAGGAATTTCATGTTGTTAAAGAAATTATGTAATTACAAATTGTTCTCAAAATCAAAATTAAATTAATATAAAATAATTTGAATGATGTTCTTATTCGATCTTCTTTTTTTTTAATATTTCAATTTTTATTTTAAGGAAACTACCCGAAATAGTATCAGTTTTATATTGATTTTAGTACTCCCCGACCGAATTTGTGTAATCTGAAACATAATGTACATTAGACAATGGAGCATCCGAAAAGAGAATCTATCTATCTAAATGGCGCTACAACCCGTGGTGGGTCCTGGCCTGCTCAATGAGCTTCCGCCATTCAGCTCTACTTTGTGCAGCCGCTTTCCAATTCCTGACTCCCAGCAGGCTTCCAGCATCGGCTGCCACACCATCTGCCAATCTCAACCTCGATCTACCGGCTCTTCTATTCCGATGGAGTACATCCTCCAAAACCTTTCTCGGATTTCAGTATTTCCCATCCTGGCCGAGTGTCCAGCTCAGTCTTCCAGGACAACATCTGCTTCGGCGAACAGCTCATATAGCTCCTTATTCTTTCTGCTTCGCCAGCCCAACTCATCTCTTACTGGATCTAAGATTTTTCGAAGGATCTTCCTTTCGAAGACAAGTAAGTCCTTCTCATCTTTCTTTGATATGGTCCACGTCTGAGAGGCAAAGGTAAGGAATGGGCGGATTAGCGTTTTATAAAGCTGGGATTTCGTTTGTCCATTTATGAGTTTGCTTCTTAGATGTTTCAGTAGACTGAAATAACATCTATTGGCTGCTGCAATCCTCCGCCGAATTTCTAAAGATGTCACCGAAGACGTCACCTGAGAACCCAGGTCTTGAACTGTCACTCCCCCTCCAGTATACATATACATAGTCTTCTCTTCCTTTATGACTAAGCCCATTGATGCCGCCGCTATTTGCAGATCTAAAAAGGCCTTCTCAAGAGCCGCGAAGGATCGCGCCATTATATCCAGGTCGTCAGCGTAACCAAGCACCTGATATGACCTAGAAAATAATGTGCTCGCAGTCTGAATTCCTGTCTCTCTTATTACTTTTTCAAGCACCAGGTTGAAGAGTAGACATGCTAAGGCTCCTCTTGTCTGAATCCTTTCGTAGAAGAAAATTCTGTAGAGCTGTCAGACTGGGCATACAACTTGCAATGCAAGTCCTGCAACATCATTTTGACGCTCTCTTGAAGTCGACAAAGAGATGGTGAGTGGCCATTTTATATTCATGCCCTTTTTCTAAAATAATCCGGAGCGTAAATATTTGGTCCACGGCAGATGCTCTTTCGGAAATCTGCCTGGTAGCCCCGTATCTCACGCTCAGCGAAGGGGTTGAGCCTATTGAAAAATATGTTGGAGAGGACCTTATATGCAGATGGTAGTAACGAGATCCCGCGGTGATTTCCGCATTCCAACTGTTCTCCCTTCTTGTGCAGGGGCATATTATGGCCTTACTTCATTGCCGTGGCATTCTCTCTTGCACCCAGATTGTAAAAATTAGGTCCCAGGTCACATGCAGTTCATCGCCTTCTTGCTTAAACAGCTCAGCTGGAAGCCCGTCATCTCCAGGAGCCTTATTATTCCTCAATCTCTAGGTCGCGTCCTCCATCTCCTCAAAATCTGGGGATTCCACCTCTCCTATCTCGTCCCTTACGACATCACTCCCAACATCTGCCAACTGCCTATCAGATTTTTCGGTAAGGAGGCATTTAAAATGACTGGCTCATCTTCTTAACATAGCATCCCTATTGGTTAGAGGGTCCCATCCTCCTTCTTGCAAGCTTGGATCCTAGGTTTGAAACGATCTCTCCCCTTGATAACTTTCTGGACGAATGTCCTGTTCCTGTTGGCATCCCTATGGGCCTCTATCTCTTCTAGCTCCTTTTTCGCCCAATCCTTCTTCTTCCTCTTGCCTTTTTTCATCCCTCCTCTTATTCCTATAATCCTCGGTGGCTCTTCCCGTGTAGCGCTTCTGTACCATAGTTTTGTACGCTTCATTCTTGGCTTGAGAAGCTTTTCTGCATTCTTCGCCGAACCATGGTGATCTTTTTTCTGAGTCCCTTCGCTGCCTTGGCCATTGCTTTTTCCAGGCCATTCCAGATCTCTTGAACATCGTTATTATCAGCTTGGCCAAATGCTTCGACTACATATAGGTCTAATTGTTGCTGGAGAGAGGCATATATCTCCGGTTTTTATGTTTTGTAATGTTCCACTTTTTGGGTTTAGTCGGCCTTCTACCTCTTGCATTGGAGATTCTCGCTCTGATCTGGGCAATCACTAGGTGGTGGTCGAAGTCTACATTGGCTCCTCTGTATGTCCTAGTGCCCAGCAAATTCGACCTATGGCGTGCACTGATTAGCAAAGGATCTATCTGATTAAGGGTAATACCGTCTGGGGATTCCACGTTCCATTATAAATTCGACTACCTGGGAAAAGCGTGCTTCCTTCCACTAGGTTACGGAATGTAAAATTTATCATTCCTTTCCCATTGTCATTGCTCTCCTCATGCAAGCTGTGAGTCCCAATGGTTGGTCGATATATAGCCTCCTTGCCAATCTTGGCATTAAAATCCCCTAACAAGATCTTGATATCGCTTCTGGGGCATGCATCATGCCGTCTTACAAGAGCATCATAGAAAACTTCGTTATCCTCATCGCATGACGTCTCGAACCTTAGAAGCCCTACATATTCTTTGATTTGTAGGGCAAAACACTTAGCTTCACACGCTATATAAACAGTCTGATAATTCAATATGTGCGCCCCATTTTCTTCGGAACTTTTTAAAAAAACAAAACAAAAAGTCAAAAAAAAGTGTAATGCCTGACAATGGCAGCCTGAAATTCTAAATTCGACACAGCAGTGTGAGAAAGTGAAATATTCCGATGCCAATACTTCCTGTTACACCAATAACCGATTGATAAAACTCCAATAACTAAGTTAATAATAACTTATTTTACTAAAACTGTACAGTTATAGTTTTTAAATAATTAATAGTTTAAAAAAAAAGTATAAAGAAAGAAGTAATTACAGAATAATTTAGTTACTTTGTAAACTTATTACGTATTAATAAAGTTGTTAAGAGAGAGTTTCAAACCCCAGTCACCTGGGACCATATGTGACCCGTACACCAACCCTGCTTTTCATTAACATCATCACTGTGAGTCGCCTTAGAAATTTCCGGTCCTCCCACCCAGGGAAAATGTGGCCTGTGCGCTTTCTCTCATTTTCTAACATTTTCCATCATTTCACTTTAACAAATTCCCTGCCTACCTTGCTTTTTGCCTGACAAAACGTTGTATGGAATAATGTTACACTTTAAATAACGGGTAACTTGTTCTAAATTTAATACAATTAATGTCTCTACCACGGAGTAAGGCACTGTTAGCAACCTAAAGCTATAAACTACAAAAGTTATAGGATATTAAAAACTAACTTAACAGGAAAACAATACATAAATCATATGTTTGTTTTTGTTTATAATAAATTATATATTACTTTTAAAAGTTCATTTATTTAAACGGCATTGAAAAGCTAAACTTCATTAGTTATGACCATATTTTATATTAAGGTCGATAGTTTCTTTCTTAATTTTGTTTGTCTGTTTAAAAATTTGGGAAATCATCTTCTCAAGTGCCTTGTCGCGACACACGTTGGCTATAAGAATCATATTCACAGCCTTCGAATAACAATGCGAGGTTAGGGATTGCCCTAACCATTGCATTGAAGGTTGTGCAGCCAAGATATCCGCTGGTGATCGGGCTTCCGTCAGCCGTTTCTCAGGCCCTGCAAGAGGGAATATTTGTCATTACTCACTAAATGACCACAATATTGCAACTTAGAGTGTTTATTATTCAGCATTCATTATTCTGAGGATCTCGGCGTTCGTAAATCTTGAGTCCAAGCAAATTTTGCATTTTCTTGCAGGTCTACATTTCAAATACCTCTGAAATGTAACACCCAAGAATGCAATAATTTCAACCCCAAAGAAAGCTGCTGGCCATTTAGAACCCTGCTCATCTTCTAAAAAAACTGCTCTGGCTAGTTCGATACGAGAGCGTATGTCTGAAATCAGTTTCTGTAACAACTGTCCCATAGTACCTGTTAAGTCGTCTATGTAGTTTGTTTCTAAATCTAATGTTTTATATCAAGTTTTCCATTTGTAATTAATGCGCATGCTCAAAAAATACAACACATGTTTTTTTTATTATTAAAATATATTGCTTCTAACTCAACACGAAGTTTTTTTACTCTACAATTAAGCGTATATACACGGGTGTAACTACCTAAAAATCTAAAAACAGGTCCGCACCCTAACATATGGTCCTCCGTTACCGGATTGAAGCAAGATATACTACTTTGAAGCTATAAGGGAACATTTGCAGTAAGTCTCACATTCATTCTTTTCCTTCATTCCATTTTATTCTGTTTGATATAGCGCAGTTTCATTTGTTCACTTATCATTGAAATGACAGATTTGAAAGAATTAATAGCAAAACGCGGTCTGTTAAAGGCCCAGTTAACAAGGTTTAATACATTTCTTAAAAATTTCGATTCTAAAAATGTTTTAGAACTTCAAATCAGACTGGAAAAATTAGACAATGTTTTTGATTCGTTTGAGAAAATACAAGATGAAATTGAAATGTTGGACAATTCCGACATTCAAATAACAGAACGTGAAGTATTCGAAGATATTTACTACAAGGCTGTGGCAAATGCTAGACAAATTATAATCACATGTTCATCGCATTCAAATCAATCGATAAATTTAGGACACTCAGAACAAGAAAACGTCAAACTTCCTACGATAGAATTGCCCAATTTCTATGGGTCTTACAGTCAGTGGACTGACTTCTACGAAACCTTTCGCAGTTTAATTCATAATAACAAAACAATGTCAGCAGTACAAAAACTTCATTACTTAAAATCCTGTTTAAAGGGAGAAGCCTCTCAAATTCTAAGTTCACTTGAAATTACCAGTGACAATTACACAATTGCTTGGGATCTTTTAAAGGAAAGATATGACAACAAAAAACTAATAATAAATGCTCACATAAAATCTATATATGAATTACCAATCTTAAAATCTGAATCACATACTAATTTAAGAAAATTTTTAGATACTTTTAGTAAACACTTCCGAGCTCTAACTTCACTAGGCCAACCCACTCAACACTGGGACGCCTTGTTAGTATGTATACTTACATCTAAATTGGATCAGGACACTAAAAGGGAATGGGAAAAATCCACATGCAGTAAAGAGTCTCCAACGCTCAAAGAATTGCAAGAGTTTTTAGCAGAACATTGTCAGTTCTTAAGAACAACAGAACCAGGTAACAAAAGTATTAAAACCCCTGTGAAATTCAATGAACCTAAAGTACTCACACATCTAACTGTACGAAAGGTTACTTGCTCATTTTGCAAAGGCCCCCATTTCAATAACACATGTGATAGGTTGTTGAAAATGAATTTTGAAGAGAGAATGAAGTTAGTTAAATCGAATAAGCTATGTTTAAACTGCTTAAGACCCAATCATTTTCTTCAATCTTGCAAATCCTCGTATTGTAAACATTGCAATAAAAAACACCATTCATTATTGCATAATGAAACAAATAATGAGCCTAATTCTCAAACTATAATTTCAAATAGAAATGATGCAGTAAACGATTCTCCTAATGATTCGATCAATCCTACTAACTTACTTTCGAATTACACCCTAAATTCAAATTGGGGTCATTCTATATTACCCACTGCCGCAGTATATATACATGATGCAAAGGGAAATCGCATACCCTGTAGATGTCTTTTAGACACAGGCTCAACGGCACATTTCATGACCTTTCAATTAGCGAAAAAATTGTCATTAAATATAACTGAAGTGAACATTTCAATCTCGGGCATTAATGGTTCACTAAATAACGTAGAAGGAAAAACAAACGCAACCATCCAGGGATGAGCAATATCATACAAAACAAACATTTCTGGTTGTCAAACAAATTACACAAAATATGCCTCAAATAAGCATTAATTATTCTAAAACAGACATCCCAAAAAACTTATTCCTGGCGGATGAAAATTTCCATAAGTCAGAACCTATAGATATTTTGTTGGGTGTTAATGTATTTTTCGACATTTTATGGGAGGGTAAACATAGCATTCATGAAACCGGCCTCATACTTCAAAATACGAAACTGGGATGGATTGTTTCTGGAGAATTTTCCCATTTCATACAACCAAAATTAAAATGTCACTTTGCTATTTCAAATGAGATTTTGCATGATCAAATACAACGATTCTGGCAGTTAGAAGAATGTTTGAAGCCTAAAGGACTCACTAAGCAAGAAATGGAATGCGAAGAACATTTTAAAACCAATTTTTCCAGAGATGACACAGGTCGCTTTCAAGTTCGTCTTCCTTTTCGTGGGAATCACAGAATCTTAGGAAATTCAGAGGATACAGCTTTGAGGCGTTTCCATAGTTTGGAAAAACGTTTATTAAATGATCCTCAGTTGAAACAGTTGTACGTAAGTTTTATGGAAGAATACGAACGTTTGGGCCACATGAACTCTATTTCACCTGAAAATATTGAGAAAATAAAATATATACTTCCACATCACGGAGTATACAAAGAAAATAGTATAAGTACTCGCCTAAGAGTGGTATTCGACGGATCTTGCAAAACTACGACCAATTTATCACTTAATGATGTTCTCAAAGTAGGCCCTACTATACAAAGAGATTTATTCTCAATCCTATTAAGTTTCAGAAAACACAATTACGTCTTATGTGCCGACATAGAAAAAATGTATCGACAGGTAACTGTTGCCTTGCAGATAGATACTATCAGTGTATTGTTTGGAGACCTAATCCGTTTGATGAGTTAAAATATTTCACGTTAAATACCGTGACTTATGGCACCTCCTCTGCCTCATTTTTGGCCATTCGTTCTTTAGTTCAGCTCGCTGTAGATAATCAAAACAAATATCCAGACGCCTGTTCTGTAATCAAACGTGATTTTTATGTCGACGATTTGCTCACCGGCGCCAATACAATAGAAAGGGCGATCGAGTTGAGGGATCAGATCACAACTATATTAAATTCTGGCGGCTTTCCGCTTAAAAAATGGAAATCTAATTCACCTGGTATTCTTGATAATTCAAATTCAGATCCTTTAATGCAATTTGACAAATTGGATAATTCAACAAACACACTAGGCCTTTCTTGGAAGGCAAACTCGGACGAATTAAAATACGCGTTAAACTTAGGCAATGACAATAACGTCACTAAACGCTCTATTTTATCTGTGATTTCGAAAATATTCGATCCCTTAGGACTGGTAGGGCCCGTTACTGCCAAGGCTAAATTAATTCTACAGGGATTATGGAGGCGTCACTTGGATTGGGACGATCCAGTCCCAGAGGATATACAAACAAATTGGTTAAAACTTTGTAAAGATTTAGCTGATTTGAATATTATTTCCATTCGTCGGCAAGTAACAAGTCAATGCTATAAAGCAGTGGAACTTCACGGATTCTGCGACGCTAGTGAAGCCATGTACGGTGCATGTCTGTATCTTAGGACTACTCTTCCAGACAATTCTTATTGTGTAAGGCTTGTGTGCGCTAAATCTCGTGTAGCACCATTAAAATCAATTGCGTTACCACGACTGGAATTATGCGGTGCACTTTTATTATCTCGTTTAGTGGAAAGGTCATTAGCAGCTCTCGATTTAAACGTTGACAAGGTTGTATTCTGGTGCGACTCCACAATTGTTTTGTGCTGGATTGGCAGTGAACCAAGTAATTGGAAGACATTCGTTGCAAACCGTGTTACGGAGGTACAAGAACTCTCTGCAGGAGGTCAGTGGAAGCATGTTCCGACCAAAATGAACCCAGCAGACATAATATCTAGAGGAGCGGATGTCCAACACATTTGTGAGAACAGATTGTGGTTTAATGGTCCAGATTTCTTATATGAAGACGAATCTTTTTGGCCTAACACTAAAATCAACTTGTCTGATCAAACATTAGAAAAAAGAAAACGTGTTGGCTTATCGTTTCTGACTTGTACCGATGATTTCATTTTTGAGAAATACAGCACATTTCACAAGTTACAGAATGTAACAGCTTATGTACTGCGATTCATTCACAACTGCAAACCAAACACGGTTAAATATACCGGATCTTTATCAATACATGAATTGAAGACTTCCTTGATCACATTAGTTAAACTGGTTCAAAAATCTCACTTTCCCGATGAAATCGAACGAATAACGTCTAATAAGCGCATCAAGGGGTCTAGCAAACTTTTATCTTTAAATCCCTTTCTGGATACTGATGGTGTGCTACGAGTTGGTGGACGCATTAACAATTCGCCATATGCCTTTGACAAAAATTTCCCATTGTTCTGCCAGATAAACACCCGCTAACAACATTGATCATAAGAAGAGAACATATACGTAGTTTGCATGCAGGACCACAGACGGTTTTATCCATGCTCAGAAACAATTTCTGGCCAATTAACGGCAAAAACAATGTCAAAAGGATTTGTCGCGAATGCATCATATGCTTTAAAGCGAATCCTTTGTCTATTACATACAAAATGGGTAATCTTCCCCATTCTAGGGTTAATATATCTCGATCGTTCTCTACTGTTTCAATTGATTTCGCTGGCCCTTTATACATTAAAGAGGGTACTTTGCGTAAAGGCAAAATTGTGAAATCATATTTATGTATTTTTGTGTGTCACGGTAGTAAAGCGGTGCACCTAGAGCTATGCCAAGATTTAAGCACAGAATGTTTCATGAACGCTCTCAAAAGATTTGTTTCGAGACGCGGCATTTGCAGAGATATTTACACCGACAACGGAACCAACTTTGTCGGTGGAGACAACGAATTAAAGAAAACTTATAAACGACTACTTTCGTTAGATGATGCTAATATTAGAAATTATCTCACTAACAATTCCATAAATTGGCACTTCCTTCCTGCAAGGAGTCCTCATTTTGGGGGACTTCACGAGAGAGCGATTAGGAGTGCTAAACGACACCTAGTAAGAATAGTGGGTAATGCTCACTTGACTTATGAACAAATGTACACTGTGCTCTGTCAAATAGAAGCCATTCTCAACTCTCGTCCTTTAACCACCCTCTCCTCAGATCCTAATGATCCCATACCTCTAACTCCTGGGCACTTCCTAATTGGTGAGACGTTAACTGCGATTCCCCAAGAAGCGGCCAATACTAGTCAGAATTTCCAGCGTTTGAAGATATACAAGAGGTACAAGCTTTATTACAACACTTTTGGCATCGCTGGTCAAATGAGTATCTCACGTCATTACAACAACGAAATAAATGGCAAACAACTGGCCCTCACGCTATTCGCATCGGATCAATTGTCTTATTGAAAGAAGATAATCTCCCACCTCTACTATGGAAGATCGGACGAGTCGTCGAAACTCATCCTGGGACTGATAAAGTGCTGAGAGTGGTCAGCATAATGCTGAGCAATAAACACATAGTAAAAAGAAGTGTAATAAAGTGCTGTCCATTGCCATTGGACTTGGAGCAGAGTTGAACTTTTTAACTTCCTTCTTCATATTATGTAATCTTAATATACCAAATTTTCGTATGTAAACTCTTTAAATTTTGAAATTTACATTTCAAGGCGGGCGGCATGTTAAGTCGTCTATGTAGTTTGTTTCTAAATCTAATGTTTTATATCAAGTTTTCCATTTGCAATTAATGCGCATGCTCAAAAAATACAACACATGTTTTTTTTATTATTAAAATATATTGCTTCTAACTCAACACGAAGTTTTTTTACTCTACAATTAAGCGTATATACACGGGTGTAACTACCTAAAAATCTAAAAAC